>OX382350.1:0-2500 GCA_947507615.1 Hemithea aestivaria | reverse complement strand
ATGTGTCCAGAGTTATCGAAGATGACGTAAGCGGCCCCAACTCTAGAGTCATGCTTGCTCCCATCCGTGAACACTTGCCAGTACTCCTGATGAGAGATACAGATCTCGTTGTAATTTTGTTGGTCTATGATTTCGTCGAAGCTAATGTTGATTCTGTTGGCTGGATGAAGCATGGTTCCGGGTGGAGCGGGCTTTTCTATCGGGATGTCAGATGGCAAGAATTTTGAAGTATTATGTAATTTTGTGATCTCGACATCAGCCGTCTCTAGAAGTAATCGCGGAAGTGGGGTTAATCTCGCGAGAGAGATAGCAGTGGCTGTTCTGATCGTACGGAATCCATGTATGATCCTAATGGCGAAGAGTCTTTGCATTGATAGAAGTTTTTGTTGTGTGAATTTGTACTTCAGGGCATAAGGGGCCCATATTCCTGCTCCATAGCTGATAATGGGCTGGATGACGCGTTCGTAGATAGTTTTCACATTTTCCGAGTGTACGCCCCAGGTGGGACGTATGAAGTTGTTGAGTTTGTTAAACAGCTTCTTTGCCTTGTTGATGACGTGTTCAGTGTGTTGTATGAATCTGAGTTTGCTATCGATAATAATGCCTAGATATTTGATGCTGTGAGTAAACGGGATAGTGTGGGCGTTGAATTGTATGCGGCATTTCTTAGCCCTATTAGAGAACGCAATCGCCTGTGTTTTATCATGGCTGAAGGCCATCTTGTTATTTTTCCCCCAATTCGAGATGATATTGAGGGCCTCGCTTGTAATTGCCTCAAGGGTTGCAACATCCTTGGCTTGAGCTATGAGCAGAATGTCATCAGCGTATGCCTGCATGCTGCAGCCCCGCGGCAGTGCAGCATGCAGGAGAGGGTCCAGCATAAGGTTCCACATAGTGGGACCACATACTGAACCCTGAATGCACCCGCGAGACATCTCCTTACTCACAGTGCAGTCTGCAAAGTTCATAACTACAGTCCGGTTATTAATGTAATCTAAGAGGATTTTATAAATATTTTCCGGGCAGTTGATCTGCCTGAGTCGCTCGAAGATTGCCGGCCACCAAGCGTGATCAAATGCCGCTTTGATATCTAGAGTTACGGCAATGACCTGGTTTCCCGATTCTTTAGCTCGAGTGATGGTTTTTAGTGCGGAGTATATAGCATCATTAGTGGACGTCTGGGGTTTAAACCCAAACTGAGTTGTGCAATTAAGATTGTTGGTGTAAATGTGATGTGTTATTCTGTTTATTATTAGTTTTTCCATTAATTTACCGAACACATTGATAAGTCCTATCGGGCGATAAGCTGAAATGTCTGTATGGTCGGTCTTATTTGGTTTGGGGATGATTTTTGCTGTCGCTATTTTCCAGGGGGTGGGGAAATGTGCGCTTCGAAGGCAGTGGTTCAAAAGTTTTGTGATGATATCAGGGAAGTTTGTAGTGAAGAATAAGCATATGTCCGATGTTAGGGAGTCAGGTCCAGGGGCTTTTTTGGGGTTCATTTGGTTTAGGCAGGCAATTATTTCATTTGTGGTGAAAAGGGGTTCTGAAGAGCTGTTTGGGGTAATGAACATGTTGTGTCTGAGAGTGTGTTGGTGAAGAGTAGAGTCTGGGGTATCGTCTGGGAAGAATTTATTTATGAGAGTAGTGGCAGTGTCAACGGAATCGGTAGTATAGGTACCGTCGTCTTTCTTTATGGTGGTTGGAGGGTGTGTTAGGGGTCTTGTTTTGATTATTCGATTAGTGATGGACCATACATCCTCTTTACCCTGTGTATTGCAAAATTGTCTAAAGTTTTCCGTAGCGGCTTTACATATGGCCTCTGAGTAGGCGCTTTTTAGTTCTTGACGTTCTTTGATTGTGTCATCTATGGGTTGTTTTTGTCTGATTAGTCTGCTCAGTTGGTGGTGGTTCTTAATCACTTTGTCTTTGAGGTTTTGGAGGTGTTCGTTCCACCATGGTGGTTTCTCATTATATGGTGAGGCTTTGGGAAGTACACGATTACAGGCTCTTTGAATGGCGGAAGTGACATAGGTTACATAGTTATCGATATCGGTTCGGCTGCAGTTTTCATATATAGGTTCGACAGGGAGGAAATGTTGGATCTCTGATTTTAGATCATCTTTGATTAGGTCCCATTTAACCAAGTTAGTGTTATATTTAAATGTGCTTAGTTTCTTATTTTTAGCTAAGGTAATATTATGATTGAGGTTGAGTGAAAATTGTATGGCGTGATGGTCGGAGGATGGGCAGATTGATGTGTTTATTCTCCAGTTAGAGATGTTGACGCTGTTAGTGTTACTTATGAGTGTGAGATCTATAATGGAGTGTCTAGGTACACCATGAGTTATTGTTTCAAAGGTGGGATGATTACCTTGGTTGCAGACTGTTAGATTGTGTAAGATAAAGAGATCCAGCATGTCCTCGCCTCGTTTGTTGTTATGTGCGGAGCCCCAAAGGGTGTGCCATGCGTTAAAGTCAGCACATATCACATGTGTGG
>OX382349.1:11212745-11810528 GCA_947507615.1 Hemithea aestivaria | reverse complement strand
CAGCCGCCTCTCGGTCGAGGCGGGTAAGAGCCCACCTTGGGAAGGGGGATTGGCCAGAGGATGACGTCCCCCGGGAGTTTAGGGTGGAGATGTCGAATCTCACATATCGGTGATCCGACATTGTTTCCACCATCTCCACCCGCCAGTTCATGACGCGGGCGGCCAGCACAGGGGTTGCGAACGACACGTCCACCACTGACCCTCCCTGTTGCCGCACACACGTCTCTACTGTCCCTCTGTTGAGAAGGGAGACGCCAGTTGAGGTCGCCCAAAACTCGAGGGCTTGTCCTCGAACGTTGCAGGAGGCAGCCGGGTTTCCCCAGGCTACCGATTTGGCGTTTAGGTCTCCCAACACGATAACCTGACGTGGTGCCGCCCTGCCGACCACTGCGGTGAGAATTTCTAAAAGATTCTCGAAGTCCGAGAGAGGACGGTTAGGGGAGAAATATACCCCAACTATGGCGATATCACCCCACGCAGCGGCCACGTATCCCGGTCCTCTCTCTAAGAGCGAGAGTTGAGGGGAGTCTGTGGAAGAACGCGCCACTAGTCCCACTAAGCCGTTTTGATCCCCCAGCCAACGGCCAGGGATCGAGTACGGCTCGGCAACCACCGCCAAATCCACCAACTACTCAGCCATGACCTGCATCAGCAAGCTTTGGGCTGCTCTGCAGTGGTTGGTGTTCGCCTGGAGAATACGATGTGCGACTCTGACCATTATTCGGACATCGTATTCTCTTCCGCGGCTGCCGAAGTTCCCGAGACAGGAATGGCGGCTAAAATGACGGGGCGGGTTGGCGCCTGCGCTTTGCCCTTCTTTAGGGGAGGATTGCAGTTCCTCCCCTTCATCACATGTGCGGCGGGGCGACCACTAGAGGCACACACGGCGCAGTGCGGCGTGACGACCTTGCAGGAGGCAGATTTGTGCCCATCCTTACCGCACCGATAACAACTGTTCGACCTGTCAGCACTGGACGGACAGAGAGCTCGAGTGTGTCCGATCGCAAAGCACTTGAAGCAGCGCAGGGGCTCTTTTGCCAGTGCTCGGACTATACTAGAGCTAAAGCCAATCAGGAGCCGTCCTTTGGCAAGGACGGCTTCAGCCGTGGCAACTGGGCACTCCAGGCGAATTGTGCCCATGCCGCCACGGCCGGGTCTAATTTCCCGGCCTTTGACCGCCGCAACGTCGCAGCCTCCTGTGGCTGCAACTTTGGCAATTACCTCCTCTCTTGTAATCGAGTCATCTAAATCTGACACCTCCAAGGCCACAGTTTTTACGGGCCTTACCACTTTGGCCGCATCCGCAATGACTTCTTGCAACTTGGTTGCGAAGAGATCAGCATTAGCACTGCCCTGAGCCCCTGAAAACTCGAATATCCGAGCCCCGGTTTGAGTTCGGCGGCACGAGACTTTCTCAATCCCAAGTTGGGAAGGGTCAGCATTTGTTCGAGCCCGTTTTAACACAGACAAGTATGTCTCGCCACGCTCTGCGGCTTCTGTAGTGAGTGTCACCACAACTGCCGCAGATTTAGGAGGAGCCAGTCTCCTCCTCACACCACCTGAAGCTACCTTGGCCGCAGAAGGAGCGGTAGAAGATTTGGGGACCGATTTTTTCCCCACTCCCTTTCCTTTGCCGGACCCCTGGAATGAGTGGGAAGGGGCAGTGGCAGAAGCAGCCGCCGTTTTCTTACCCTTCCCTTTTTTAACTACATTCGTCCAGGGCTGGTTGGACGGTGCAGTAGCAGGTAGGAAGGCGTCCTCTCTCTGAACGGATAGCTCCCTTCGAGATGGACCAGGTTCCGGCTCCCTCTGAGAGGAATGCCCCGTTTCCCTCTTGGAGGAAGGCAGTGACTCACGCCTTTTGTCTGCCGCTAGTGGTGGCCGCAGGCGTTTTTCCGGCAACAAACGATCTTCGATACCGGCGATGCAGGCTCTAGTGAATGCCCGTTCCTCCATAACAACCTTTCGAATAATATCCTCAAGGTTGGAGGTGAGGGCTCCCTCTACCGCTGGTGGTTGGTCAGCGTGAGCTGGCCGTGCAGTTGCTTCTGCCAGCTTCTTGTGCAGCTGGCTGACTTCCGACTGCAAGCGATCGACCCTCACCTGCATTTGGCGAGTTTCTTCGGTCGCTTTGCGCTCAATCAGCTCCCTGATTACGCCACGTAAACTTGCGGCCCGGCATTTGAGAGCTTTCTGAAAAGTCCCTTTCAGATTGGAGGACTTGGCAGCAATCTCCATGATCTCCTCCTCGTCCTCCTGGGCCATCCGCTCCAGTTCAGCCAAAGAATATTCCGAGTACAAGACGTTGGACGCTCCGTACCCGGACTTGGCACGAGAAGCCCGCGTCTGTTTCTCCTTAGCGCCGACCTTTTCTTCGAGGTCTTGTTGAGGCTGCGCCCGACGAAGGAGATTCAAATGACGCTCAGCATCAGCCAGGCCGACGTTGTGTGTGTCAGCCAAAGTCACGGAGCCTTTGGCTTTCACCTTCTTCTTTGGCTCTTTTCTAGAAGAGTCCGATCCTTCAGACCCGTCCTTCAAAAAGGCCCGCTTTCTAGTCTGCTGACAACTGTCAACAGACATCGTCGAACATGCGTCCGACACAAATCCAGTGGATTCGATGTCCGAATCTGCACTGCGGAACATGCTAGCCACGGATGGTGCGCGGCTCGCCTCTGACGCCGAAGCATCATATGAGTGGCCCTGAGAAGGGCCTTTGGGTTGGCCCTGAGAAGGGCCTTTGGGTTGGCCCTGAGAAGGGCCTTTGAGTTGGCCCTCAGAAGGGCCTTTGGGTTCTTTTCTTTCCTCCATCCTGCTCAGCCTAGAGCTCGTCCTTTTTGTTTTATTTGTTTTAATATTCTCCATACTTATCCCACGAGTAGGAGGGAAAAACCGTCCATCCGAGTGGTGCCCTCTGCACCCGAATAACCCTAATACACCTGGGGGTCGGGAAGTACCCAGGGTTGGCGCTAACTGGTGGTTACAACACTAACCACCACCCGAAGGCCCTCTGTAGCCACGTATCCCAACTACAGAGACTTGTGGGTTTTTTATTGAGGTTTTCCTTCCTCGCAGAGCCAGCCGGTTAAGGCAAGCCCCCCTGGTCCTAGAGTATACCGCTAGACATGATCAACGGACGCATACCTAGGATAACAGGTCACCCGACAGGGAGCCGAAACTCATCCAGCAATCGCGATTGCGATTGCTGGCCCGCCGCGCCGTGGACCTTAGAGGTCCACCATCCCACGCAACCCAAAAGGCCGCCGCTGGCCCTGAGAAGGGCCTCATCTAACTGCCGTGCCAAAACAACACCCAATGCATCTGAAGATGCAAGCGTTAGACGCTTCCCGCTGTACGCAGACTCTGCCTGCCATCCACCGACTGTTAAACGAACAGTCCGCTTGTCCTGCAAAGGACCTTTTTCTTGACATGTTGCCCCGTCCATGGTCTCTTATGACAAGAGCATGAGAGTACGCAGAGAGGCAGCTACGTCCATCCCACAAACACTGGCGAATGAGAGAACTCGCACGCCTGTGAAAGGAGAAAACCACCTCCTAGCCGGATATTCGCTATTGGCTCTGAAGTCGACTCCACCAGGGGGCCGGCTTCAGAGCCAATACCCAGGGTGCACCGCGAGGAGGTTTCCGAACACCGCACCCCAACCTAACCTAACCTAACCTTTTTTTTTTTTTTTTTTTTTTTTTTTTTTTGGTTACCCAGAAGAATCTGCCAACAGATACCAGCCCTGCGGGGACAAAGTGGTTATGTGAGGTTGGGAAGTCCCTGAAGGGGATAATTCGTCCCGACTCACTAAACTTCTGGGGTGTTCCTCGATCGCCCGAAAAAGGGCGGACTACGGGATCGAACGCACCGCGGCCCGCCGGCGAGTGTCCGCTGATGGACCTAACACTACTGTGTATGTGGAGCTTTCCGAGGGGGTATTAGCCCGCCGGAAAACCCCACATGTGTCGCCTCCGAAACACGGTGGAGGCGCTCACCTCTCGAGGCCAGACTGTGCAGATGACTGAACCCCCCGTCCGCCATCTACAGACCTCCTACGTACTCACCAGTACACTTTCCTCTAAACCTGTTGGAGGAAGGCGCGACGGCGGCGACCAGGTCGCCGTCGACGCATCGGAAGCGACGCCGGGTCGACTTCCCGCTCCCTCTCTGCAGCCTCCTTGGCGGTCATGACCTCCTCCGCGAAACTCTGAACGGCTTGCCAAGCCTCCTCGCTGCGGCACATGGCAGCGACCATGGCAGGCAGTGAGAGGTCCGGCCCGACGACAGCGACCAACATGTCGCGGTGCTCCAACCACGCTGGACACACAGCGCGGGTGTGCTGCGCTGTGTCCTCATCGCCAGCCGGGCAATGGTGGCAGGAAGCAAAAGGCTCCCTCTGCACGACCCGGCACAGGTACCGTCCGAAACAGCCGTGACCAACCTAACCTAACCTAACCTAACCACTAAACTTAAGTTTTGGTTTTTAAGTGACAGTGACGTTTGATACGTCTATTGAAAGGTCTGGACGAGTGTGTTACGACAGTAATAGTTTTAATCCAAATTTTACATATTTACACATATTTTTGGCGTATTTTAGTAAATTCAGTGAAAATCTTCATTTTTAATTAATTTCTTCGTTGTTTGTTGTCCAATTTTGGTGCTAGGTGTGTCAGATCCTTTATCTCGACCGCCCCTAATTGTTTCGGCAGACAGCGACCTACATTTGTGCAAAATTTCATCTTTTTTGATACATTTTCTTTAAAAATCACGTTTTTCGGCTTTTTTCAAAATTTTTTCAGGAAACTTTTTAGTAATTCCAATCTATTTGACATCCTCGTAATCTCCTGCGTCTCCAGATATATTGCACGTCGCGATCGGACAAGGTGAAGTTACAATTTTTACCCATCCCCACGCCACCCACTATAACTTAGTTATTTTTTAAACACAGTTGGTGAACATATCGCTTGCGCGATCTAAATTGACGGCAGCGCCATCTAGCGCAAAATAATTTTGACAAATATATATATTATTTTCATTATTTAAGTGTTGTGTACGTGGTTTATTGCCAAAAATCTTTTATTTTTAAAGCTTTTGGACCCTCTGCAGGGCTCTTTACACCCTGTGGATCTTTTAACTTAATTATACCTTTTAATTGCTAATTATAATACATTAATATACTGATAATTGATAAACGGGTTGGGAAAGGTTAGAGATACAAACGTAGTTATTGTTTGACCGACTTGAAAACTATTGCTAGGGAAGATGTTTTCGACCCCGCCAAAAAACCGCGCCACCTCGGAAGGGCCACCCAAGGGCCGTGAAACGTCCACCGCCTTATCGGCGCGGGCTCCTCCAGCGGGCGCCGGCTTCGTGCGGCGGCGGTCCGGGGAGCTCGAGTCTCTGCATGCAGCGGCTCGTACCACCCCGCCCGCTGCCCCGGCGCCGTGCCTGCTGAACGAGACCGTCGTCAAGGCGAGACCCCCCGCTCCCGCCGTTCCTCTCGCGAGCCTTAATAAAAAGGTGCTCTTCGCTGAGTCGCAGAGAATGGTGGAGGCGAGGGAGAAGATCAGAGAGACCAAAAAGAAAATGGACGAAAACCTCAACATGAAACGAGACGTGAAGGCGGCCATTCACGAATGTTTAGACAAATTGTTGAAGCTGCTGAAGGATTCGGAAGAAGGAAATGAAACAGGAATGAAAGTGACAGAAAAGGATAAAACGGGTGAAAGGATAGAATTCAGTGATGAAAGGAGGAAGGAAGAGAAGAACATGATCGCAATAATAGAAGGACACTCAAAGCTACTACAGGAAAGTAAGAAAGAGATGAGTGAGTTGAAGGAAACGATAGCTAAACATGCTGAGCTGACACCGGGGAGTTATGCGAGTGTGGCGGCCGGCCCCCCCAGGGCCAAACCTGCGGGAGGGGCGGCCGTCCACTCGATAGTAGTGAGCTCGCGTAATGATACCGACACGGGAGATGAAGTGTTGGAAAGGGTTAGAGTGGCAGTGAATGCGAGAGAGGAAGGAATAAAGATAGAGAAGGTTAGAAAAGGAAGAGACGGGAAAGTAATAATAGGGTGTGGCACGCGGGATGAAATGGGAAGAGTAAGGGCGAGGCTGGAAAAGACCGGGAAGAATTTGAATATAGAGGAGATGGAAAACAAGGATCCATTAGTTATCTTGAGGGACGTCCTGAAATGTAACACCGACGAACAAGTGCTTCAAGGAATAAGGAAACAGAACGGACACCTTTTCCTAAACTTGCCAAAAGAAGAAGACCGTATGATGGTAAAGTTTAGGAAAAGGGCCCGAAACACTTTGACGGAGCACATCGTGATCAGGGCGTCTCCCAAGATATGGAGCCGACTGACGGAAGCCGGGGCGGTGTACGTCGATCTGCAGAGGGTGAGGGTCCAGGATCAGTCGCCCCTCATGCAGTGCTCACGCTGCCTCGGGTACGGCCACGGGAAGCGGTTCTGCCGCGAGCCCGTGGACGCCTGCAGCCACTGTGGGGGGCCGCATCTGAGGGCGGCGTGCACCGCACTGGCGGAAGGTTCACTGCCGCGGTGCGTCAACTGCGTAGATGCCCAGCTGGAGCGGGTCGATCACAACGCCTTCAGCGAGGACTGTCCCGTTAGAAGGCGTTGGGATAAACTCGCTCGCTCCACAGTTCAGTATTGCTGAGGGCACCTACGGGAACACTGCGGCGGCGAGCTCAAGTAGGAGAGTGGTAGAAGGTGGAATAGAGAAGCGATGTGTTCTATGGGAGGAAAAGGAAGTCGAAGAAGGAAAGGAAGGGATAAGATGTATAGAAGATGAAACGACGATCTCACTCGTTTTAAAATTGAGGTATGTGAAATGGAAAGTTGGATTTTCTACGGAAAGGTCTAAAACGAAAGCAAATTGGGACCGGTTTCATGGGAAACCGGCCCAAATTTGGAGGATAGGTAGAAAAAAGATGGACAACATTGAAAAACGAGTGAGACCGCCGAGGAAGTTTGAGGAGATACAAGTGAAAAGGATAGGAATTGTGAGGAAGGGACGAAAAAGTAAAATCACAAAGGGCGGTATCCTCAGCGATATGACGCCGGCTTGGGAAACAGAAAGTTGGACTGAGGCCTTTCAATCAAATGAGAACATAAATCAGCAGAATTTACTAACAGCAAAAATTCTATCCAAAATGCTGATGCAATTTTGGAAAGAGGAAAGCATTGGATTTGAAGGCCTGTGTTTCTGCGCATCCGCTGAGGATGCCGCTTTTCAGAAGTATAAAGAAATGCCAAGATGGAGATAATTCGAAAAGAAAATGAATGTTGAAATGGATGAGATGAATGAAAAAGATGTAATGGATGAAATGCATAGAATGGATGGTTCGGAAAAATGAGAATTTGTTAGAAGTAGAATATATAAAGAAACAGGTATAAATGCCGTATAGAGTAAAACAAGTGTTCTAGATAACTTAAATAACAGAAAATAACAGGAATAGGAAAAAAGGTACGGAGTAAAAGAAAAAAGATATACAGAAAAATGTTGAATAAAAATATATTGTAAGCGCATATCAGCGCAACAAATAAACTAACACATGAACAGATAAGAAAGGAAAATAAAGCTGTACAACGTCTCATCCCACCCTCAATGAGGAACGGAGAAAAAAAAAAAAAAAAAAAAAAAAAACCTAACCTAACCTAACCTAACTACACAACAATGCCGATAGCTAACCTAACTACACAACAATGCCGATAGCTAACCTAACTACACAACAATGCCGATAGCTAACCTAACTACACAACAATGCCGATAGCTAACCTAACTACACAACAATGCCGATAGCTAACCTAACTACACAACAATGCCGATAGCTAACCTAACTACACAACAATGCCGATAGCTAACCTAACTACACAACAATGCCGATAGCTAACCTAACTACATAACAATGCCGATAGCTAACCTAACTACACAACAATGCCGATAGCTAACCTAACTACACAACAATGCCGATAGCTAACCTAACTACACAACAATGCCGATAGCTAACCTAACTACACAACAATGCCGATAGCTAACCTAACTACACAACAATGCCGATAGCTAACCTAACTACACAACAATGCCGATAGCTAACCTAACTACACAACAATGCCGATAGCTAACCTAACTACACAACAATGCCGATAGCTAACCTAACTACACAACAATGCCGATAGCTAACCTAACTACACAACAATGCCGATAGCTAACCTAACTACACAACAATGCCGATAGCTAACCTAACTACACAACAATGCCGATAGCTAACCTAACTACACAACAATGCCGGTAGCTAACCTAACTACACAACAATGCCGATAGCTAACCTAACTACACAACAATGCCGATAGCTAACCTAACTACACAACAATGCCGATAGCTAACCTAACTACACAACAATGCCGATAGCTAACCTAACTACACAACAATGCCGATAGCTAACCTAACTACACAACAATGCCGATAGCTAACCTAACTACACAACAATGCCGATAGCTAACCTAACTACACAACAATGCCGATAGCTAACCTAACTACACAACAATGCCGATAGCTAACCTAACTACACAACAATGCCGATAGCTAACCTAACTACACAACAATGCCGATAGCTAACCTAACTACATAACAATGCCGGGCGCCCGTGCTCGAGGTAGTTGTGCACTTGGCGGCGCGCAACAGGTACGAACATGTTGATGTCATTGTTTTATTCCTGAGTCATGTCGCACATCTAGATCTAAAGGGAGCTAACTCAAAAATCGTCAATTTTGAGTTAGGCACACCATCGAATTCCAGAACCAAAGGCCTATCGACCAATAAAACAGATTAAAAAATATGTTTACTACTCGATGCTAGATGGTGGAAAGGGTCCCTTTTGTTGAAAGTGTGAGTCCCATTTACCCCCACCAAAACAGGAGCATTGCTAGTTGTAATCAAAATTTCAAGAAAATGCGCATGCTCGTTGTAAGCAAATTGGAGTTATTTTGAGTTCTAACTATATTGTTGAAATTTTCATTGGTGTTATTTTGATTTAACGCTTTGTAGGTGGTTGCTACTGTATAAAAGAATACAACATTTTGAATTGTGCCCATATTACTGGCAAGTTGGGTATATTTTTTAATCTTATTTTGAGTTCTTGCCATATTGGTGACACATTTTTGAATTTTGAATTGACTCTGTTTTGTTGATTCATATTTTAATCTCTTATATTTCTCTAAACACGTCATTATATTGAACTCTTTAGCTTCTAGCAACAAGAATATATTAAAATACGTGTTATTTTATTTTCAACCTTGTATTTGAAAGGCTTTATCTCCTTTTACAGCAAAATTTCGAGTTAACTCTTTTTAGATGGTATCATCCAAATATTACTTAAAATATCTCTAATAGCGGGGTAAAATCTGAAATGAAGGCTTATTAAATAATTTGGTGCACATGACCCTATAAGTACCTTGAGTATTGCCTTTTCAAGAACCAATATCAATAAGGCGTGGTTGTCTTTTAGTAAATATGGTAGAATCTTACTAATGTTATAAACGTGAAAGTTTGTAATAATTCAAACTCAAACTCAAACTCAAAATTCATTTATTCAAATAGGCTACAATGGAGCACTTTTGCATTGGATTTTTAATGGATGTCTGGACGTCTAGATGTATGTTTGTTACTCTTTCACGCCTAAACGGGTGGATCGATTGAGCTGAAATTTGGTATGGAGATAGCTTAAACCTTGGAATAACACATAGGCTATTTATATAGTACAGCGGGTAAAACCGCTTGGCGCCGCTAGTCTTATTAATATTATAAACGTGAAAGTTTGTAAGAATGGATGTCTGGATGTGTGTTTGTTACTCTTTCACGCCTAAACGGGTGGACCGATTGAGCTGAATTCGATATACAGATAGCTTAGACCCTAAAATAACACATAGGCTATAAAAAAGCGGATAAAACCACTGGGCGCAGCTAGTAGTTATTATAAACGTGTAAGTTAGTAAGAATGTATGGATGTCTGGATGTAGGTTTGTTACTCTTTCACCTAAACCTAAACGGGTGGGCCGATTGGTATAGAGATAGCTTAGATCCTGGAATAACATATAGGTTACAGTATACAGCGGATAAAACCGCTGCGCGCAGCTAGTAACAGGATAAAGAAAACATCACTCCTTCCATAATTTCTACACAACATAAAACCCTAGTGGAAGACTGGAAGATAACGTTATGTAGTAATGAAGTCCCATTCGTTTGATTGATGCATTACGTCTAAGCAACAAAATTCAGGTGCACAAAATTAATATTTCATCAATCCGGAGCGAGTGTAATTAACAACTTCAATGAGGATCCTTATAATTATAGCTTCCCATACAAAAGTAAAATTCCACTAAGTAAAAAAAGGTTAACATTGTATTTTGTAATAATAGCGAAGTAATAGTTTGACGCTAAGAATAAATTAGAACAAACAGATAATAGTCGTATTCATAGATTTAATTGAAATGTGATTTATTATGATTTTTTTCAGACGAAAGTTCTTAATTTTTTTATGAATTATGAAATATTAAAAAAAGATTTGTATAATTATTATACGCAACGTAAGATACGGATTTTCTCACTTATTCATTGATTTAATAGTAATGTAAATAAACATTGAATGATTTCTTTGCAATTAGTGCTTTTTTGCTTAATTCCATCCTAAAAACCCTTTACTGTTGGTCAGATTGATCTATCACTCGGGACTAATTTGAAATAATACACATTTTAATTGCATTTTAATTTCTGGTTACTCTTCAAAAGAGAGCTAACTAAGAACTTGATTCACCAACACAGGTTTAACTCAAAATAACAAAATAAATAGGCATACATTGTCTAGCAGTAGGGAAATAACTCCGAAAATTGAATTTATAGCCCAAATACTCGAGAAAAATATGAAATTCCTGTATCATTCTTGTTCTAGTTGCATAACTAAAGCAAATTTCTAATCGTGACACTTCTGCAGTGCTCAAGAAGTCAGTAATCAGTTTTTCGCCTTTCCTGAAAAAAGTGCTTTTTTGAGTTAATACCTTTTTAGATCTAGGTGTGCGATGTATAAACTCCTTTTACCTTTTGATCATTTTATTAATATTTTTTCGAAAAAAACCCATAAGCCACAGATATTTTACTCTTCCCTGATAATTCTATTCAGTTATTATTATTAAACGGTTTTTTTAAACGGATTTTATTTAGCTCACTCCGTTTGTTTTCTTGGGTCAAATTTAGTAATTGAAATTTCACCCTCTTCCTATCAACCGATTGATCTGAAATTTGGTATACGCGTTTTGTTTTGGTGACAATACAATTATGTACATTCAATATTATTGTTAATCCAAGATGGCCGCCGCTAGAAAATGGCGGATAACCAATTTTTTTTTTCAATCCCATCAATATGGGTATCAAATAAAAGGGCTTGACAAGTAGAATACATTGTACTAAAAAGCCTAAAAATAAAAAAGGTAAAAAAATATTTTTTAGTTAAACGGTTTTATTGTAAACATGTACTAAAAGCTAAAAAATAAAATCGTGAGGCACGTCAAATATCTTAAATCTATGAACCTTTTTACTGATATTGTAGATATTTGACGTGCCTCACGATATTAGTTTTTAGCTTTTAGTACATGTTAACAATAAAACCGTTTAACTTAAAAAAAAATTTTTTACCTTTTTTATAAAAAATAACTTTAGCATTGCATGGAATGCATAACATGAACATAGCACACCTACTAATACCTAGAGGGCATTGAATACCTTTACTGACATTTATTACAGACGAAAAAAGAAATACTCTTCGATAGAAAGTAAAACTTTTTGAATTTACATAAATTTTTAAACAACACGGCAACATGGTTTGTCTGATGTATTTTATAACTTTATTGGAGTCTTCCAATAACCCATTCGATAGAATAGAATAGAAAATTTGACACCACAATTTTTTTTTATTTACCATAAATATATATCTACCTAGTTCTTAAAGCAATGAATTGTTCAGTCAAAATGATTAAAAAAAAACTAAACAATATCTGATTCAGATGAGTTTTTCTCGACATACGATATAATATCTAAATTGGTAATCTAAATTGGTCACCAAATAGTAAGAAAATTATGACGAGAGAAAAATTTTGATCAGAACCACTTATAATTGGCTCTGGAGTCCCTCAAGGCAGTATTCTCGGTCCCCTGCTGTTTTTGGTTTATATAAATGACCTCCCGGAAGCTGTGCCACACATGTGTACACTTTTTGCTGACGACACAACAATAGTTATAAAATGTGACAAAAAAGAGAAATCACTAGAAATGGTAAACCAAGCCATTGGTAACCAAGCCTTAATAGACTTGATTTCCTGGATGAGCAATAATAATTTGAATATAAATATTAATAAGACAAAAATTATTCAATTTAATTCTTGTAATACTATTCCATTACCTCTTAACATTAATTACAATAATGAAAAAGTTGAAGAAGTAGATAATTTAAATTTTTTAGGGATTTATGTATTTGGATAGGCATCTTAATTGGAAAATTCATGTGGATCAATTATGTCAAAAACTAGATAAATACGTTTTTGCACTGAAAAAGCTTAGACAGACTGTATCATCGGAAGCTGCACTAACGGCCTACCATGGTTATGTAGCATCACTCCTTAGCTACGGTCTCATAATGTGGGGAAACTCCGTTGACGCTGACAGAGTTTTCAGAATGCAAAAGCGCTGTATTAGAGTTATAAACAAGGCGTGGTTTCTAGACAGCTGCAAACCTTTATTCAAAAAATGTAACGTTCTCCCTCTTCCATGCATGTATATTAGAGCTGTTTGTGTGTTTGTTAAAACGCACCCCGATTATTTCAAAAATCGTAGTGAAGTCTATACCAGACAGAAAAGAGCAAAGTTCGCAAATCTTCGATATCAGCCTCCTTGTCGCAAAGTAATTTATAGAAAAAATGTTGTCAATATGTGTATTTGTATTTATAATACATAGGTTACCTGACAAAATTAAGTTATTAAAAGGCAATATTTTCAACAAAAACTTAAATGACTGGCTAATACACAAATGTTTTTATACTGTTAAAGATTTTTTAGATTATAATAATAATATTATGTAAGGCCTATATAATGTTTGCTATAAATTTAATATTTGCACGTCTGCTTGCAGGCTGAATGCACTGACTTATGTAGTTTTAAGCAATGTAAAACAACATTTGTAAAATGATGCATTCTAGCGAATAAATGATTGATTTGATTTGAATAACAATTTCTTGTTTGCGAGGAGTCTTTATTGAATAAATTAAAACATACAAATAAATTACTTAACAATAATATTGCAATATGTATAATGTAACAGTGGTCAGTCGAGTCTCGTGTTCACACGTACGCTCCGCCGGCGCGAGCGGGTGGCGGCGCTACTGGACTAGATCAGGACTGAAATATAAATGAAAAAAAAAAATTTTTTTTATAATACTTAGATAATGATAGATTGGATTATTAACGACCGACTCTACTTCATTAACATAATAATATTATTAGAACAGTTTCAAATTTTCAAACAATACAAAACGTGAAAGTAGTTTTTGAATGAGAATTTTGAGGATAATTGACGATTCGCGCGTTCACGTGCACGAGGTGGAGTGCGGGGGCTACACGAGTATAAAATGAGTAAGAATAAGAGCAGTTAAAATACTGACGCGTGCCGTTCGTGCCCACGACGCCGAACAGCTCCCCGATCTGCGCGAGCGTGTCGAGCTTGTGCTGCAGGTGTGACAGCGCCAGCAGCCCCAGCAGCGACGTGCTGTTGCCAGTCAACCTGCGACACACGGACGCCTGCTTCACTGGATCATGTAGGACCATTTAGCACACAACACAATATCAACAGACAGGGATCTCCCGCAAGCCAGGGAGCCACGGCCGGCATCGTCGTAGGGCTGAAGCACGGGCTGCGTGTTTACCCGACTGCGTCAGATAGAGTCAGGGGTCGTGTTACACAGAACCGTTCCCACAGTGTGCGCCTGTGAGCACGGGTCGGCCTACAGCTCGTCACAATAGTGATCGTCGTGGTTTCATCGAGTGGTCAACACTCGGTGTGCTACCATGTCGTAGTGTAGCCACAGCAAGTGTCAGTATCAGCAGAGATGGTGAGAGATGTGTCATGTAGTGTACCCGGTGTCGAGGCCGGCGAGTGAGGCGAGCAGCCCGAGACCGAACAGCGGCGCCGGCGCGGGCTCCGGGACAGGGGCGGGGGCTGATTGGGCCACGCTGCACCAGTACTGGAACATTACGGAAGGAATACAATTTCTTTTGTAGTGGTAGACCTCTATTAAAAAAGGTCCTCAAAGGTCGCTCGGGGCAGTACCTTGCCAGTTAGTCATCCGAGATCCGAGCAATGTGCAAACGGCCTGAATGGTAATGTTACCGGCGACATTACTGGCCGCATGACGGGACGAGGCAACTAATGTCTCAGGAAACTGCTACACAGCGACTGCCACTCAGGATTTGTATCAAACTACATTTTGAATTTAAAACTCTGGTTTCTGACTTGAGTATCTACCTCTGAGTATCACTAGTAGTTCGCCGCGAACTGGGACCTCGCAGACCCAATTTCCCTCAAAATAGGTATACATGGGTAAAAGTATCTACGAAATATAAATGTATGGACTTTAACCAATACTAGTAGTTCGCCGCGAACTGGGACCTCGCAGACCCAATTTCCCTCAAAATAGGTATACATGGGTAAAAGTATCTACGAAATATAAATGTATGGACTTTAACCAATAATATTCGTAAAAGGAAAGGAAAATGTCAAAATTGAAAGTAATGTTAAAACTCAAAATACGCAACGGATATACATTAAAAAAATCTTTATCTCTGTGACTATTTTA
Organism: Hemithea aestivaria; assembly: GCA_947507615.1. Lineage (NCBI taxonomy): Eukaryota > Metazoa > Arthropoda > Insecta > Lepidoptera > Geometridae > Hemithea > Hemithea aestivaria. The sequence goes on along the minus strand of OX382349.1, from coordinate 11,795,604 downwards.
TTGTCGTGATCAAAATTTCAATAAAAATAAAATATGAAAGGTTATAATGTGTGTATTCACTTGCAGAAAATAATATAGAATAAAATAATAAATGTTACTATAGTTTTAAAAAAAATCTCAAAAAATCTTCATAGTTTGTAGCACTTGTTTACGAAGAAGTTGCCGATGCAGTGGACATTAGAAGAATTGAAATTGGAAAAAAATATCTAGCTTTACTTGTGTTATATAGCAAATTTACAACAGTTGTTATATTGATATTGTAGCTAATTCTATAACATTTTTGTCGTAGCAGCCGATGATGACTTAGACTTGAAGTGAGAACGCAGAGCTATGACAGTCACGCGTAACATCTAGGCTCGCAGGTTTTCAAGATGTATCTACAGCTACTGAGCAAGACAAAGTGTCCTTGTTCAAAGCATTATCAGACTTTTTATACGTGCAGCTCGTCGATCACATTTGCACTTTCCATCAGGTGGGATGTGATCAAACGTAGGCCTAATTATTAATTATTTTTTTAAACAAAAGACTTGTGAATGAACTTTACAAACTACAACTTTACAAAAAACCGGATCCAGTACAACAATAAAAAGTTAATTATTAGTTTAATGTATGCTTTCAGGATGCTTTTGGCGCTGTCTCGATACTACAGAGCGTCAGGGATGTTTGCAGATGTTAGAGTGAATGATGGTTTTAATGTCATGATAATATGTGATAAACACATAAATAACAATCCCAATAAGTTTCTTGCTCGTTCTTCTCATAGATATGCTTTTCAAACGAACAGTAGAGTCTTAAAATACTTAGATCTAAATAATTGTAAAATTTACTTTTAAAAGTGAAGCATTGTAGCCTATAAGTCCAGTAAAAGAAGAAATGTGGATCGAAAAGTCGAAAGCAGAAAAACTAACTTAGGAACTTAGTTTGGACTATTCAGAACATAAACATACTAAAAGTCCCCACCCCTCCGTGGTGAGCCCGAGGGGGGGGGGGGGGGAAGGCCGAAGAAGGTTCCATTTTTAGGTTTTTTGCTTATGCCAATTCGAGTATAATGTGCCCAAACTCGACGGGTTTACTATTAGCCATTGAAGAGGTTCAGTAAACACCTCCTGGCTCCATCATCAGATGATGTGTTTACTGAACCTCAGCACTTTGAACTGTCATCATATTTCTAGACATTTGCAAAGTTTCATTATGGTACGACAACCAGAAGTTGGTCAAATATTACTTATATAAGATATTTTTACCAACTCTGTATGGAAAACTAATTTCAGCATCTCAAAAATAGACCATGTTTGGAAGCTGGACAACGATTGGATATAGATAAAAAGTGTTAAAGCCAAAGTTGTAGGAAAATTTAAAGCTTTTATAATGTAGTACAACAAAATATCGTACTACGCCCAGTTTTTGAACGTTTAGGCAAAAAACCTAAAAATGGGACCTTCTTCGGCCCCCCCACTCCTCGGGATCACCTCGGAGGGGTGGGGACTTTTAGTATGTTAATCTCCTGAATAGTCCAAACAAAGTTCCTAAGTTAGTTTTTCTGCTTTCGACTTTTTGATCCACAAGCCTCTTTTGGGCACTCATTGACTGGACTACTTTTGAATAAAATAAAACCGGTCAAGTACGAGTAGGACTCGAGCACCGAGGGTTCCGTATAAACCTACGGGTTTCTACGGAACCCTAAGGAAAAGTGGGTATAATATTATATACTGTAGGTTTTGATTCCCTTGCGAGTACTTGCGAGTTTGAAAATATGCGGCTAAAATTGCTGTTTCTTTTGATTGCGTTGACATAGATGTTTGATTTTTTTACAGCTTAAAGTTATTATAAAGCTGAGAATTTGGTATGAATTTCAATTTAATAGCTGTACGCGTTCTTGAGGAAAGGGATAGTAAATACAAAATTATTAAAAATATTTTTTTATATGATGTAACTAAAAATATATAATTTTCGCCATTTTTCCTTTATCTGTGCTCTAAGGAATTGCTTTTTACCAAATTTCAAGATTCTACGTTCACGGCAAGTAACCTGTAGGTTTTGATTTTTTGGAAGTACCTAGTTGCGTGTTTAAAATTTCGGCTAAAATTGCTGTTTCTTTTGAATGCGTTGAGATAGAGGTTTGATTTTATTACAGTTTAAAGGTATTATAGACCTTAGTATTTGATATAAATTTCAGTTTAATACCTGCACGCGTTCATGAGAAATAAGGTAGTAAGTATGAAATTATTAAAAATATTTTTTATATGACGTAACTAAAAATGTACAATTTTCGCAATTTTTCCTTTATCTGTGCTCTAAAAAATTGCTTTTTATCAAATTTCAAGATTCTACGTTCACGGCAAGTACCCTGTAGGTTTTGGTTTTTTGAGAGTAGTTGCGTGTTTAAAATTTCGGCTAAAATTACTGTTTCTTTTGAATGCGTTAACATAGAAGTTTGATTTTATTACAGTTTAAAGGTATTATAAACCTTAGTATTTGATATGAATTTCAATTTAATACGTTTACGCGTTCATGAGAAAAGGGGTAGTAGGTATAAAATTATTCAAAATATTTTTTTCATATGATGAAAATAAAAATGTATAATTTTCGCAATTTTTCCTTTATCTGTACTCTAAGGAGTTGCTTCGTGCCAAATTTCAAGATTCTGAGTTCACGGGAAGTGCCCCGTAGGTTTTGATTTATTTGGTAATGTCGAAAATTTGCTGAAATTTGCGTCATATTCGACTATATCTTTTGATTGCGTTAGCCTAGAAGTTTGAATTTTTCACAGCTCTAAGAGGCAATGGACCTTAGTATTTCATATAAATTTCAGCTTGTTACCTCCACGCGTTCCTGAGAAAAAGGGTCTTGACAGACAGACGGACGGACGGACGGACGGACGGACAACAAAGTGATCCTATAAGGGTTCCGTTTTTTCCTTTTGAGGTACGGAACCCTAAAAATGGGTTTAAGTTTCACCCGCACGATCATTTAAATTCATAATATTTTGAGTAAGTCAACATTGCTATTCACTTATCCGTTAGGGAACCGAACCTAGGACCGAATTATCAAAAATGTATGAAATGACGTATTACGTCGTATCGATTTTTGACAATTCGGTCTTTGGTTCGGTTCCCTGACGGATAACTGAATATCCCTGCAGTTCTCATAATATTATAATCGATAAACATTGTAATTTTGTATTCTCTATAACTCTACAACCCTTGCACCGATTTGGCTCATTTTTGGACGTGAGAACTCTTTTAGTTTGTACTACCTGTATAAAAAGTTTTATCAAGACTGGATCATCGGTTTCATTGTATTAAAGCAATTTCTTTAACTCTTGAACCCTTCGACCGATTTGGCTCATGTTCGAACTTAAAAATTCTATGAATTTAAATTACGCGTTTGCAAAGTTTCATGCAGATTGGACCATTGGTTTTCCAGTTATCGCGTAACAAACATACATACAAACATACACTTTGGCTAATATATTTGTGTCGCTTATAAAAAATGTGTATATGTTAGAAAAAAAATTATCAGCGCTCCAGTTTTGAAATAATCGTCAGACCTATCGTAAAGACTTTAAGTCACCTATATCTCTGCAACCCTGGAATCTATTTAGCTAATTTTTTCACTTAAATTATCCAATTAACCTTCTTAACTTGTGTGTAAAATTTCATTTAATTTGGATTAACCGTTTTCAAGTAAACATCGACCAAACTTGAGCATCAGAGGTCAAGCGTTAAACTGGTCAATACGCAGGCATTTCGCGGCTTTCGACTCTAAGACCTCGCTTCGCTCGGTCGAATATTCGTAAAAGGAAAGGAAAATGTCAAAATTGAAAGTAATGTTAAAACTCAAAATACGCAACGGATATACATTAAAAAAATCTTTATCTCTGTGACTATTTTATTGTCGTGATCAAAATTTCAATAAAAATAAAATATGAAAGGTTATAATGTGTGTATTCACTTGCAGAAAATAATATAGAATAAAATAATAAATGTTACTATAGTTTTAAAAAAAATCTCAAAAAATCTTCATAGTTTGTAGCACTTGTTTACGAAGAAGTTGCCGATGCAGTGGACATTAGAAGAATTGAAATTGGAAAAAAATATCTAGCTTTACTTGTGTTATATAGCAAATTTACAACAGTTGTTATATTGATATTGTAGCTAATTCTATAACATTTTTGTCGTAGCAGCCGATGATGACTTAGACTTGAAGTGAGAACGCAGAGCTATGACAGTCACGCGTAACATCTAGGCTCGCAGGTTTTCAAGATGTATCTACAGCTACTGAGCAAGACAAAGTGTCCTTGTTCAAAGCATTATCAGACTTTTTATACGTGCAGCTCGTCGATCACATTTGCACTTTCCATCAGGTGGGATGTGATCAAACGTAGGCCTAATTATTAACTAGTAGTTCGCCGCGAACTGGGACCTCGCAGACCCAATTTCCCTCAAAATGTTAAAACCTTGGGTTTTAGGTATATACATGTTAGCGTTTTATTACAATCGAGCAGTTAAATAATAATTAGTGGCAAATATACCATCGGTGACACATGACAAATGTTTGACGTGCAAAAAGGCGGGAAGTCACTGACATTGAAAAAAAAGATGTGAGATTGAGAGTTGGGCGCGGAACTCGAAATAAATATTATATTCACCTATCTAATCGTATTTATTTTACATACATGAGTAAAAGTTATAAGTATCTACGAAATATAAATGTATGGAAACTTTAACCATAAAACTTAAAATACGTAACGGATATATTTTAAAAAAATCTTTATCTCTGTGACTATTTTATTGTTGTGATCAAAATTTCAATAATAATAAAATATGAAAGGTTATGTGTGTATACACTTGCAGATAATAATAGAATAAAATAATAAATATATTACTATAGTTTTTACAAAAATTCTCACAAAATCTTCATAGTTTGTAGCACTTGTTTACGAAAAAGTTGCCGATGCAGTGGTCATTAGAAGAATTGGAAAAAAATATTTAGCTTCGCTTGTGTTATACAGAAAATTTACGATAGCTATTATATTGATATTGTAGCTAATTCTAACATTTTTGTCGTAGCAGCCGACGATGACTTAGACTTTAAGCGAGAACGCAGAGCTTTGACAGTCATGTTGGCTCGCAGGTTTTCAAGATGTATCTACTGCTACTGAGCAAGACAAAGTGTCCTTGTTCAAGGCATTATCAGACTTTTTATATGTGCAGCTCGTCGATCACATTTGCACTTTCTATCAGGTGGGATTTGGGATGTGATCAAACGTAGGCCTAATTAGTATTTAAAAAAACTTGTGGATGAACTTTACAAACAGGGATCTCAAGGCGCTGCGGATCCAGTACAACAATGCTTTCAGGATGCTTTTGGCGCTACTACAGAGCGTCAGGGATGTTTGCAGATGTTAGAGTGGATGATGTTTTAATGGAATAGAATAAACACATAAATAACAATCCCAATAAGTTTCTTGCTCGTTCTTCTCATAGATATGCTTTTCGAACGAGCAGTAGAGTCTTAAAATACTTAGATCTAAATAATTGTGAAATTTACTTTCAAAAGTGAAGCACTGTAGCCTATTTGAATAAAAATAAAACCGGTCAAGTACGAGTAGAACTCGAGCACCGAGGGTTCCGTACAAACCTACGGGTTTCTATGGAACCCTAAGGAAAAGTGGGTATAATATTATATACTGTGGGCTTTGATTCCCTTGCTAGTACTTGCGAGTTTGAAAATATGCGGCTAAAATTGCTGTTTCTTGTTGACATTTATTGCTGTTTCTTGTTGTTCTGTTGACATAGAGGTTTGATTTTATTACAGTTTAAAGGTATTATAGACTTGAGTATTTGATATGAATTTTAATTTAATACGTCTACGCGTTCATGAGAAAAGGGGTAGTAGGTATAAAATTATTCAAAACATTTTTTTCATATGATGCAAATAAAAATTTATGGTTTTCGCAATTTTTCCTTTATTTGTGCTCTAAGGAGTTACTTCGTGCCAAATTTCAAGATTCTGAGTTTATGGGAAGTGCCCCGTAGGTTTTGATTTATTTGGTAATGTCGAAAATTTGCTGAAATTTGCGACATATTCGACTATATCTTTTGATTGCGTTGGCCTAGAAGTTTGAAATTTTCACAGCTCTACAACGGCAACGGACCTTAGTATTTTCTATAAACTTTAGCTTGTTACCTTTACGCGTTCCTGAGAAAAAGGGTCTTGACAGACAGACAGACGGACGGACGGACGTACAACAAAGTGATCCTATAAGGGTTCCGTTTTTTCCTTTTGAGGTACGGAACCCTAAAAATGGGTTTGAGTTTGATTAATAAATTTAGAAGGTATATTATTATATTGATACTAAAAAGAATGCCTAAATTTAGGGCAAATAATTAGGTATATAATATTATATTACTCGTATTATGCAAACTTGAAAATAAGTAAATTAAGTACCTACTTCTACTGGTAGGATTTATACGAGGATAATATTATTATCAAACTTGACGTATCGAATAAAAACTATGAGAACATATCCTGCACCCGCAGGATTATTTAAATTCATAATATTTTGAGTAAGTCAACATGGCTATTCACTTATCGTTAGGGAACCGAACCTAGGACCAAATTATCAAAAATGTATGAAATGACGTATTACGTCGTATCGATTTTTGACAACTCGGTCTTTGGTTCGGTTCCCTGACGGATAACTGAATATCCCTGCAGTTCTCATAATATTACAATCGATAAACATTGTAATGTTGTATTCTCTATAACTCTACAACCCTTGCACCGATTTGGCTCATTTTTGGACGTGAGAATTCTTTTAGTTTGTACTACCTGTTTAAAAAGTTTTATCAAGACTGGATCATCGGTTTCATTGTAATAAAGCAATCTCTTTAACTCTAGAACCCTTCGACCGATTTGGCTCATGTTCGAACTTAAAAATTCTATGGATTTATATTACGTGTTTGCAAAGTTTCATGAAGATTGGACCATTGGTTTTCCAGTTATCGCGTAACAAACATACATACAAACATACACTTTTGATAATATATTTCTGTCGCTTATAAAAAATGTATATATGTTAGAAGAAAAATTATCAGCGCTCCAGTTTTGAAATAATCGTCAGACCTATCGTAAAGACTTTAAGTCACCTATATCTCTGCAAGCCTGAAACCTATTTAGCTAAATTTTTACTAAAAGTATCCAATTAACCTTCTTAACTTGTGTGTAAAATTTCATTTAATTTGATTTAACCGTTTTCAAGTAAACGTCGACCAAACTTAAGCACCAGAGGTCAACCGTTAAACTGGTCCAAACGCAGGCTTTTCGCGGCTTTCGAATCTAAGACCTCGCTTCGCTCGGTCGATTATTTTTTTAAACAAAAGACTTGTGAATGAACTTTACAAACTACAACTTTACAAAAAACCGGATCCAGTACAACAATAAAAAGTTAATTATTAGTTTAATGTATGCTTTCAGGATGCTTTTGGCGCTGTCTCGATACTACAGAGCGTCAGGGATGTTTGCAGATGTTAGAGTGAATGATGGTTTTAATGTCATGATAATATGTGATAAACACATAAATAACAATCCCAATAAGTTTCTTGCTCGTTCTTCTCATAGATATGCTTTTCAAACGAACAGTAGAGTCTTAAAATACTTAGATCTAAATAATTGTAAAATTTACTTTTAAAAGTGAAGCATTGTAGCCTATAAGTCCAGTAAAAGAAGAAATGTGGATCGAAAAGTCGAAAGCAGAAAAACTAACTTAGGAACTTAGTTTGGACTATTCAGAACATAAACATACTAAAAGTCCCCACCCCTCCGTGGTGAGCCCGAGGGGGGGGGGGGGAAGGCCGAAGAAGGTTCCATTTTTAGGTTTTTTGCTTATGCCAATTCGAGTATAATGTGCCCAAACTCGACGGGTTTACTATTAGCCATTGAAGAGGTTCAGTAAACACCTCCTGGCTCCATCATCAGATGATGTGTTTACTGAACCTCAGCACTTTGAACTGTCATCATATTTCTAGACATTTGCAAAGTTTCATTATGGTACGACAACCAGAAGTTGGTCAAATATTACTTATATAAGATATTTTTACCAACTCTGTATGGAAAACTAATTTCAGCATCTCAAAAATAGACCATGTTTGGAAGCTGGACAACGATTGGATATAGATAAAAAGTGTTAAAGCCAAAGTTGTAGGAAAATTTAAAGCTTTTATAATGTAGTACAACAAAATATCGTACTACGCCCAGTTTTTGAACGTTTAGGCAAAAAACCTAAAAATGGGACCTTCTTCGGCCCCCCCACTCCTCGGGATCACCTCGGAGGGGTGGGGACTTTTAGTATGTTAATCTCCTGAATAGTCCAAACAAAGTTCCTAAGTTAGTTTTTCTGCTTTCGACTTTTTGATCCACAAGCCTCTTTTGGGCACTCATTGACTGGACTACTTTTGAATAAAATAAAACCGGTCAAGTACGAGTAGGACTCGAGCACCGAGGGTTCCGTATAAACCTACGGGTTTCTACGGAACCCTAAGGAAAAGTGGGTATAATATTATATACTGTAGGTTTTGATTCCCTTGCGAGTACTTGCGAGTTTGAAAATATGCGGCTAAAATTGCTGTTTCTTTTGATTGCGTTGACATAGATGTTTGATTTTTTTACAGCTTAAAGTTATTATAAAGCTGAGAATTTGGTATGAATTTCAATTTAATAGCTGTACGCGTTCTTGAGGAAAGGGATAGTAAATACAAAATTATTAAAAATATTTTTTTATATGATGTAACTAAAAATATATAATTTTCGCCATTTTTCCTTTATCTGTGCTCTAAGGAATTGCTTTTTACCAAATTTCAAGATTCTACGTTCACGGCAAGTAACCTGTAGGTTTTGATTTTTTGGAAGTACCTAGTTGCGTGTTTAAAATTTCGGCTAAAATTGCTGTTTCTTTTGAATGCGTTGAGATAGAGGTTTGATTTTATTACAGTTTAAAGGTATTATAGACCTTAGTATTTGATATAAATTTCAGTTTAATACCTGCACGCGTTCATGAGAAATAAGGTAGTAAGTATGAAATTATTAAAAATATTTTTTATATGACGTAACTAAAAATGTACAATTTTCGCAATTTTTCCTTTATCTGTGCTCTAAAAAATTGCTTTTTATCAAATTTCAAGATTCTACGTTCACGGCAAGTACCCTGTAGGTTTTGGTTTTTTGAGAGTAGTTGCGTGTTTAAAATTTCGGCTAAAATTACTGTTTCTTTTGAATGCGTTAACATAGAAGTTTGATTTTATTACAGTTTAAAGGTATTATAAACCTTAGTATTTGATATGAATTTCAATTTAATACGTTTACGCGTTCATGAGAAAAGGGGTAGTAGGTATAAAATTATTCAAAATATTTTTTTCATATGATGAAAATAAAAATGTATAATTTTCGCAATTTTTCCTTTATCTGTACTCTAAGGAGTTGCTTCGTGCCAAATTTCAAGATTCTGAGTTCACGGGAAGTGCCCCGTAGGTTTTGATTTATTTGGTAATGTCGAAAATTTGCTGAAATTTGCGTCATATTCGACTATATCTTTTGATTGCGTTAGCCTAGAAGTTTGAATTTTTCACAGCTCTAAGAGGCAATGGACCTTAGTATTTCATATAAATTTCAGCTTGTTACCTCCACGCGTTCCTGAGAAAAAGGGTCTTGACAGACAGACGGACGGACGGACGGACGGACGGACGGACGGACGGACAACAAAGTGATCCTATAAGGGTTCCGTTTTTTCCTTTTGAGGTACGGAACCCTAAAAATGGGTTTAAGTTTCACCCGCACGATCATTTAAATTCATAATATTTTGAGTAAGTCAACATTGCTATTCACTTATCCGTTAGGGAACCGAACCTAGGACCGAATTATCAAAAATGTATGAAATGACGTATTACGTCGTATCGATTTTTGACAATTCGGTCTTTGGTTCGGTTCCCTGACGGATAACTGAATATCCCTGCAGTTCTCATAATATTATAATCGATAAACATTGTAATTTTGTATTCTCTATAACTCTACAACCCTTGCACCGATTTGGCTCATTTTTGGACGTGAGAACTCTTTTAGTTTGTACTACCTGTATAAAAAGTTTTATCAAGACTGGATCATCGGTTTCATTGTATTAAAGCAATTTCTTTAACTCTTGAACCCTTCGACCGATTTGGCTCATGTTCGAACTTAAAAATTCTATGAATTTAAATTACGCGTTTGCAAAGTTTCATGCAGATTGGACCATTGGTTTTCCAGTTATCGCGTAACAAACATACATACAAACATACACTTTGGCTAATATATTTGTGTCGCTTATAAAAAATGTGTATATGTTAGAAAAAAAATTATCAGCGCTCCAGTTTTGAAATAATCGTCAGACCTATCGTAAAGACTTTAAGTCACCTATATCTCTGCAACCCTGGAATCTATTTAGCTAATTTTTTCACTTAAATTATCCAATTAACCTTCTTAACTTGTGTGTAAAATTTCATTTAATTTGGATTAACCGTTTTCAAGTAAACATCGACCAAACTTGAGCATCAGAGGTCAAGCGTTAAACTGGTCAATACGCAGGCATTTCGCGGCTTTCGACTCTAAGACCTCGCTTCGCTCGGTCGATTATTATTACGCTCACCATCACACACCTCATTTGCTACTTTGTTATTAAGAAAACTACGGCAATTACACTTTCATTTTTAAAAGGATGTGACAACAATGTTAAATAGTAAGTCAATATAGATATTAAATTGTGACGCAACCTGTAGAAGCAAGTTATGAACCTGTTAAACGATCTTACATAAACAAAATCTCAATAGCGCCGAATGGCTGTAATCGAGCTAAAATCTGCTGAAATTAGTTGAAAGTAGAAGCGATCGATCAATCGTTCGAGAGAGCTCATTAAAGTATTCCTCGCGATCGCTGCCCTCTCAACCATTCGACCATTGTGTTCATTGGAGCAAGTTCCCGAGGAGTCAGAGTCTGGTTCGATCCGCCTTCTCCTCGAGCGTTGTATGACGTCCGCTGCATTAATCGTTTAGTTTAACGTTCCCCGTACACGCGGCTTATGCGTTTGATCCGCTCGGAGGATGATTTCCAACCAATAGTTATTGTACAATTTATACTGAAAGTTGAATATAAAGACTATGAACCCCCTATCACTTTGTAAGAAAATCAAACCCGCAATAAATTGCGACGCTTTACCCATTGAAATGTGATGAAAGAAATGAAAATAATTTTTATTGGCTGCATCCATATTGTGCCTCAGTGTAGATACATGGTTTGAAAAAAAATAAAGCATTATATTTTTATGATGATAATAATATTATGACGCTGGTGGTGGCGTATATTATGTTATTTCTTAGTCTGAGCTAGGAAATTCACATTCGACATTTGTATATAATATTAGCAGAACTTACAATAACGAGCAGTAGACAGGGCAGCGATGCGGCGAGAGCGAGCGAGAGGGGGCGATGTGACGTCATGATGCCGGTGATCGCTGCTGCTGATGGAGACTGGTGCTGGTGATGAGAGGGCTGGGCGTGGAGCTGTACTGCAGCAGTGGAGGCGGGGCGGCTGTATATATGATGCTGGCACATTACCATCACAACTGCCTATAATACGTAGTCATAGTTTCTATTATTTGCCTCTGTATCCACATTGTCTCTCATCTCAACCTCACATAATACGATATTACACTTGCCGTATTACCTTGCATCCTGTCCTTACCTTGCATTCTGCATAATAATATGACTGTGGCTAATCCAAGGGCGACTAAAGTTCAAGTTACTTATGAACGACACATTACTTAAAATAATACATCGGTCATCATAGGAGTTTGTCACGCATAACGGATTGTAAGGGACTTACTTGTAGAAAATTATCCCACTAATTTGAATAGGATTTAGTACCAACTCCTCTGACCAAGCTCCAAACGTTAGTGGCTGACGCAGACAATGTGCAGGGATGAGATGTAGAGACAGCTACCTAGCACTCTATGACATTTTTAAGTGTATTTGATTAGTTAGAGGGGACAGAACTGCTGTCGCTAGTTCGAATCACATCACTCATTCATTATCATTATTGAACTCCAACAGAGCAGGCCTACTTACAGGGTCAGGATCAAATCACAACAGTCAGGGTTAAATTACAATTAAGTTAAGTTTATTTGGACGTGGTTTGTCAACAGCAGTAGGCCTGTTCGTTGATGTCAGTTCCTCCTCGTATCCACCCGCGAGTGCGACCAGCCTACAGCAGCCGGCGCAGGGTCACCGGTGCCCCAGTGCCCCAGTGCTCCATTGTCTGCCGCGACAGTAGCACAATGTACGATGAGGCTCGCTCCAGTTGGCCTCACTGCCGTCGCCTTCACGCGTTTACATACATTACACTGTACGAGTAAGGTCATCTGTTATACAGTTACATAATAATACTGTACATATTCATATTACACGTATTCAGACTTCAGAAATACTGTGTATCGTGTCATAAATCTAATGAAATAGAATCCTTAGCATGGATCATGCTTCCATGAATCAGAGAACTAGTAGTGTAATAATTAGCTGAAGAAAGTGTACTTACAGGAAACGTTTTCTTATTAAATTAAAATAGATTTGGTTTTGATTCGTTTTATTGTCTTAAAAGAAATGAAATGAAATTTGAAATGGGATTTATTTGTCTTGAATTTTGGTACAATGTGATCTTAATAATAAACTTTTATCTTCCAACAAAATTCTACCTATTAAAGGCGTACAAATATTTAATTAATAAAATTTTTAAAATATTCATGCATCAATAAATCATAGTAAAATATAATCGATAATTAGTAATTCAAAATGTCCAGTAAAATAATATTAATTATTGCATAAAATTAAATAATAAACAATATGTAAGTACCTAATTATAAATGAATTTGCATGTTGAATTAAATATTATGTTAGAGGAATTTACATTGATAAAGGAATTACAAAATATGTCAATTATTTTTCATTTGATTATATATATGTCAAGGAAATTAGTCATTTACATTATATAGGTATTGATATTTCATTCATATGTCAAGGATATTAATTATAATTTAAATTTATTTAATTCATTCACATTGATTTATTTTTATAATTCCAAAATTCCTTCATGTCATAAAAAGAGTTTTCTGCCAACCATTTCCGAAGCTTAAAACGAAATTTTTCTAATGGTAGTTCTCGAATTTCTTTTGGCAGATGGTTATATATTTTTACAGTCATTACCTTGCAACTTTTTTGTGATAAGGCCGTTTTTCCGAAAATCGGTTTTAGCTTGGTAGGATCTCTAATGACATGATTTAGCCGACTAGCTTTATCATACCTCTGGAACATGTCCGGATGTTCTCTTACAAAGATTCCCACTTGCAATATGTACAGGCTCGTAAGTGTCAAAATCTTTAGTTCAGTGAAGAGTGGCCTACATGATTCTAGAGGTCCTATACCACCCAGGGCTCTTATAAACTTTTTCTGAACCAAAAACGCTTTTAAAATATCTGTAGAGTTGCCCCAAAGAAGAAGACCATATGTTAGTACAGAAGCAACATAGCCATGGTATGCTGTGAGGGCTGCACTTTGGCTTACTGTTCGCCGTAGTTCTCTTAGTGCAAAGACAAATATGTTTAATTTTAAACAAATATATTCTACATGATTTTTCCAATTGCAATGATTATCTAATATTATTCCTAAAAATGTCAATGTTTTAATAATGTCAATCTTTACCCGTTTACATCTTATGTCAAAATTATATTTAATTAAATTATGATTATTATAATTGCAGAAATTTATACATCTAGTTTTAGTCAAATTGGCATGCAAGTTATTCAAACTTAGCCATTCTATTATTGAGTCAGTTGTGGTATTAAGTTGATGTTCATGATTAGCCAATGTTTTATTGGCCTCGTCTGTTACCACTACTGATACATCATGCAGCACACATTTATGATCAACTGCTAATGGTAAGTCGTTTATATAAATTAAAAACAACAGTGGTCCCAAAATACTCCCTTGGGGAACGCCACATTCATTAGTTTCATATGTAGACCTATAATTTGTTGAAACCAGATTTTGGTCAAGAGAGGCTATTTCCACACATTGTTTTCGGTTTGAAATGTAACTTTTAATCCAATCGATTGCTGGACCTCTGATGCCATATGTTTTGCATTTATGTAAAAGTAAGTTATGGTTAACAAAATCAAAGGCTTTGCTCATGTCGAAGAAAATCACAGACACCGGGATACGCTTATCAATTTGCTCTATGATTTTACACATGAGGTTATATGCTGCCAGTGTGGTCGACTTTCCTTTTTGAAACCCGTTTTGCTCATCTCTAATGATGGCAAATTTTTTAAAATAATCACTTAATCTATGGTGCATAGCTTTTTCAATTTTTTTGATAAAACTGGTATGAGGGTTATAGGGCGGTAATTATTCATTTATTATGAAGAAAGAACAATCCCGTAAAGAGCTCTACGTCACAGCTGACATTAACACCGAGACGAATACATAATGTGGCAGACATGCATCGTATCGGTGTGAGGGCGGTCAGCGGCGGCAGATTTGCAAATCGAACGCTCGCTTCATGAGTGCGCCCTCAGCTCGGTGGAGGGTGCGTGCGGGGGTGAGGCGCGGGGTGCGGGGGGCGGGGGCGGGCGGGGGCGCGCGGCGGGAGGGGGCCACTCGGCAGTAGTGAGCGCGCGCGCGAGGCGAGCGGTCGTGTGTCGCGGCGTCCGCCCCCTGCACGCTGCACGCTCGGTGAGTTGCCGCCGACACTAGTGTAGTGCCTATAATATAATACATACGACGTGTGGTACATCAGTCACGGTGAAGCCTGAACTGAACCTCACGTCAGCCGGATGAGTTATGTTTGTGTGTCTCTACGATCTGTATACGGGATTATGTTTTGACGGAAACATCCTAAAATATTCAAATAAAAAAAATGTCCAGTGTATACTGGTATCAGTACTTATATTAGCGTTTGGTCGTTATTGGCAATAGGGTCTTTTGTCATCAATGTAATTCTCAAAAATTATAAGTACCTTATTTTGTGTAGAGCTTTCTAATTAAATCACAACATTATTATAAATGCGACTGTACGGTTGTTTGTGTATATGTGCCTATAACGTGTTACCACTTCACATTTAAACGGTCGTATCAATTTAGCTGGATTTGGCACAAAGGAAGCTTAAACCCAAAAAAAAAACAAGCACTTTTCAGCGTGTAAAATCTGTCAGCTACATGAATAAATAGTATCTGTCCGTCAGAATAAGGAATTCATTAAGTATTGGAGATGAAATAGCGTCGAGGGTTGCATTCCGTGAGATGATCCGTGCGCTCCATCAATCAAGGATCTCTCGCAGGGGTGGTTCCGTCGCCAGCCAGCAACCAGCAGATTGTACTCGGGGCGCTGCTCCGGTGGCTCTCAGATACATCGCCTCTGATACCGGACCCGACCGAGGAAGGGTTGACGACGACTAAACAGATTAATGAACTGTCTTATACGACTTTGTACAGGGAAACCACCAAAGGGATTCTTATAAGACACTAACTCCGACACCCGGTATTGTCCTTTGAATTTTCGACTTTTCTGTACTATGTATAATTCTGTGTGTTGTGTGTGTAATATACCTACACATGTAAAGCTTTCCTCTTAGAATAAACTCTCTATATTACGAGTACTAAAATCAACATCAACATTTTTGAGTAGTTGAAAAGATCTATAGAGTGACGTGGCGTATAATTTCATTGTGGATGTTTTTAGTTAGATGCTCCTATGTTTCGAAAGGCGTGAAAACTGTGGGTGTCGCGTAGTAAGATAAATATCAAAATATAGAAAGCCGTAGAAGGCAGTTGTTAGGATATGTTGCCGCGTGGTAATCTAAACCATCGGAAATTGCAACAATTAAACGGTTTTATTGCGATTGTCTACGACTTAACTAGAGTAACCTGTTACAGTTCAACTCCAATTACCTCTACTTTTATATATAAATAAATAAAAACTACAATATTTTGGGTTAAATATTTTTTAGAATGTAGAGGAAAGGCCAGCGTTAATTTTCTTGGTTATTCTTCACGTAGAGCCTTCCAAACGGGGAGTCTTACTCTAATAGACCAAATTAAAATTGTAAAATTGACTTCTAAGAGTGCTCCAATAGAGCCTATTTTGATGAAGAATTTTTATTAAATTATTTTGATGTGATATTAGATACACAAAATATGAAACAATGACATACCGGATAAATTAAAATGACTAAAAGATTAACTGATAGTGCGGCTCTTAATTCCAATAAGTGTTATAACTAGTGCTGATAATATGTTGTGTCGAGTGATGACAGCCTATAGGTGACAAACTGTACACTAACAACCGCAATGGTAGTGTAACAATAACAAAATAATATAATATTTGTAAGGACCCTCTCCTCCAGGAGCGGCAGTCGGTTGAATGTGAGCATGATTGTACCGATTTGTATGACAATTCTACTCCCGCCTGCTCCCGACCGGTCCCGCCAGTACCCACAGGGAATACTCGCGCCGCGTATTCTATGTCGAATGCCATTTTATACCCGTAGACATATTGTAGGGACACACTGTGCGGGGTACATACACATACCGCCACTGTGTCACTTTATATGAAAACCTGAGATTTTTCTCAGGGCTTGACTTTGTGAAAACGAAAAAGTGAAAAAAAAATCAGATACATAATATACTAGCATGAACTAGCCTACGCGTTATTCCAGGGTCTATAAGCTACTTGTATACCAAATTTCTCAAACTCAAAATTCATTTATTCAAATAGGCTACATTGGAGCACTTTTGCAAGTCCTAAATGCCACATTAATAAGATGGTTACCACATAGGTTGAAGTCCACATAGGTTTCTTGTTCTTAGATGGTTCCACATAAGAACAATGAAGTCACGGCATCAGTCCTGATTGTTCCTGCCTGTAACACTCCTTGTCTCAACACACGACGATGCCTCTAATGGTCGCATGCGACGGGACTCTGGAGACACGTCAAATGCTATTTGTCCGTGTCACTTCGTTTCTTTGTAAATTATTGGTGTCATACTCACAGCCAAAGCCACAGTCACAGTCACATTGTTGGATGTGTCGTAAAATGTACAAAACCTCTCGTCATATTGTTGTTGGTCTTGTTTGTCCCGGTGGTGACAAACAGCGATCAGTTCAGGAAGCACGCACATAGCACATAGTTCCGTTTGATGAATGTTTGTTTGTCCGACACTGGTACAGCCTGTGTAACGTTACAGACTAGTCTAGATCTATCGCTACAGAGCTACACTAACAGTTGTCTATTAGGTTTGTATGTCTGATCGGGGATATTTTACGAATATCATATCTTTGATTAACATTTGTAGATATCCGACACTCGTCTATTACATGTTTACATTTTTTAAGGATGATCAGATCAATGAAAAATCCCATAGAATTGCGTATTATTAAACCCGTTCACTCGTAGAAAGAATAGTAACTGTGACTATAAGATAAGTAAGAGGCAGTCGTTAGGTCATGTTGCAGGCAGAAGTAATCAACACAGCTTGAAACTGCAACATATGAGTACATACAACATAAAATATTAATAGTGTTTGACTCCGATAGTATAAATAGATAGTGTAAGTAATTTTTTTGGAGTATAAACTCAATTAAAATAAAAATCTTGTTGATCTACCAACATAATTAAAACGTGTCAAGTTAAAGGGTCTAAATGGACAAACGACCAGTGACCCCAATACACACATTTTCCGTAGAATGGTTGTCACAGGCCGAGTACTACGAGTAGAGTAGGCACCCTTCAACACCTGCCTACTGCCTGTGCGAGGAGGCTCGTTAAGGCGCTATCTCCGCGCGCGGTGGAGGCAGTTCCTGCAGCGGAGCACATTATCTCTGCGACGGGAGTCATCATACACATCGATGTACCGGCGGTAGACTCGACTCTACTCACCTCTGATTTCACGAGATTATATCGCTTGTCATAGGATTCAGCTTCAATAGAAGGAATACCATTATAATATTCGTACCAATATTCCCCACTGATACATAGTAACTTGAACTTTTTTCGACATATGCCCACCGGTTAGGATAATATATAATATGAAAGACTTTACTCCTATCCCTGTTGATATGCATTGGTAGGGATACCAAAAATCCAAAAAATAATAGTGTGTACCTATACCAGTGATAACGAGTTTTCCACGATTTTATTTCTGTTTCTGCATCGCAGAAAACGAAATGGCTTTCAAAGTGTTTGTTTACAAAAAACTTATCATGTCCGCAACTCTGGTCGACCGAGCGAAGCGAGGTCTTAGAGTCGAAAGCCGCGAAATGCCTGCGTTTGGACCAGTTTAACGCTTGACCTCTGGTGCTTAAGTTTGGTCGACGTTTACTTGAAAACGGTTAATCCAAATTAAATGAAATTTTACACACAAGTTAAGAAGGTTAATTGGATAATTTTAATGAAAACATTAGCTAAATAGGTTCCAGGGTTGCAGAGATATAGGTGACTTAAAGTCTTTACGAAAGGTCTGACGATTATTTCAAAACTGGAGTGCTGATATTTTTTTTTCTAACATATACACATTTTTTATAAGCGACACAAATATATTAGCCAATGTTTATGTTTGTATGTATGTTTGTTACGCGATAACTGGAAAACCAATGGTCCAATCTGCATGAAACTTTGCAAACGCGTAATATAAATCCATAGACTTTTTAAGTTCGAAGATGAGCCAAATCGGTCAAAGGGTTCAAGAGTTAAAGAGATTGCTGTATTACAATGAAACCGATGATCCAGTCTTGATAAAATCTTTTTAAACAGGTAGTACAAACTAAAAGAATTCTCACGTCCAAAAATGAGCTATATCGGTGCAAGGGTTGTAGAGTTATAGAGAATACAAAATTACAATGTTTGTCGATTATAATATTATGAGAACTGCAGGGATATTCAGTTATCCGTCAGGGAACCGAACCAAAGACCGAATTGTCAAAAATCGATACGACGTAATACGTCATTTCATAAATTTTTGATAATTCGGTCCTAGGTTCGGTTCCCTAACGGATAAGTGAATAGCCATGTTGACTTACTCAAAATATTATGAATTTAAATGATCGTGCGGGTGAAACTTAAACCCATTTTTTTATTCAAATAGTAGTCCAGTCAATGAGTGCCCAAAAGAGGCATGTGGATCGAAAAGTCGAAAGCAGAAAAACTAACTTAGAAACTTTGTTTGGACTATTCAGGAGATTAACATACTAAAAGTCCCCACCCCTCCGAGGTGATTCTGAGGGGTGGGGGGGCCGAAGAAGGTCCCATTTTGTTGTACTACATTATAGAAGCTTTAAAATTTCCTACAACTTTGGCTTTAACACTTTTTTTCTATATCCAATCGTTGTCCAGCTATGAGCTTCCAAACATGGTCTATTTTTAAGATGCTGAAATTAGTTTTCAATACAAAGTCGGTAAAAAAATCTCATATAAGTAATATTTAACCAACTTCTGGTTGTCGTACCATAATGAAACTTTGCAAATGTCTAGAAATATGATGACAGTTCAATAATTTGGTACCACTGAGCTGATCTGATGATGGAGCCAGGAGGTGTTTACTGAACCTCTTCAATGGCTATTAGTAAACCCGTCGAGTTTGGGCACATTACACTCGAATTGGCATAAGCAAAAAACCTAAAAATGGAAACTTCTTCGGCCTCCCCCCCCCCTCGGGCTCACTACGGAGGGGTGGGGACTTTTAGTATGTTTATGTTCTGAATAGTCCAAACAATGTTCCTAAGTTAGTTTTTCTGCTTTCGACTTTACGATCCACATTTCTTCTTTTACTGGACTATAGGCTACAGTGCTTCAATTTTAAAAGTAAATTTTACAATTATTTAGATCTAAGTATTTTAAGACTCTACTGTTCGTTCGAGAACGAGCAAGAAACTTATTGGGATTGTTATTTATGTATTTATCACATATCATTATGCCATTAAAACCATCATTCACTCTAACATCTGCAAACATCCCTGACGCTCTGTAGTATCGAGACAGCGCCAAAAGCATCCTGAAAGCATTGTTGTACTGGATCCGTTTTTTGTAAAGTTGTAGTTTGTAAAGTTCATCCACAAGTCTTTTGTTTAAAAAAATAATTAATAATTAGGCCTACGTTTGATCACATCCCACCTGATGGAAAGTGCAAATGTGATCGACGAGCTGCACGTTAAAAAGTCTGATAATGCCTTGAACAAGGACACTTTGTCTTGCTCAGTAGCTGTAGATACATCTTGAAAACCTGCGAGCCTAGATGTTACGCGTGACTGTCATAGCTCTGCGTTCTCGCTCCAAGTCTAAGTCATCATCGGCTGCTACGACAAAAATGTTATAGAATTAGCTACAATATCAATATAATAACTGTTGTAAATTTGCTGTATAACACAAGTAAAGCTTGATATTTTTTTCCAATTTATATTCTTCTAATGTCCACTGCATCGGCAACTTCTTCGTAAACAAGTGCTACAAACTATGAAGATTTTTTGAGAATTTTTTTTAAAAACTATAGTAATATTTATCCTATCAAAAACATAAATGTGAAATTAGAGCCAAGTTCAATATTACGATATATGTATTATGTAGGTACCTATGCGTTAGTTGTTTGTTGACTTCAAAGACAAAAGAAGGGAGATCTAAATTGGTGCCAAGTTCAATGGTTAGTCCTGAAATATATTTATAACATAAAATATTCTATTACAACTTAAAATATTATTTCTTCTTATAACTTAAGATAAATATGTTATTGCCTGAGATCTAATTTGGCTTGTTCTCATATACGACATATTATTAAGTAGATACCTGCATGCAAAAACAGTCACGAAAGAGCCCTATGTTCCACGGCGGCTAGTTTTATAGACAGTTTTAGAAGGCAAGTTAATTATAATATTTCGCATAATACAATATGAGAACAAGCCAAGTCAGATCTCAAGCTATAATATATTTATCTTAAGTTATAAGAAGAAATAATATTTTAAGTTGTAATAGAATATTTTATGTTATAAATATATTTCAGGACTAACCATTGAACTTGGCACCAATTTAGATCTCCCTTCTTTTGTCTTTGAAGTCAACAAACAACTAACGCATAGGTACCTACATAATACATATATCGTAATATTGAACTTGGCTCTAATTTCACATTTATGTTTTTGATAGGATATCATTACTTTTTGTACAGAATTTAATAGTAGGTAGGTACTTATCCATAATTTAATGATTCAATTCAATTCAATTCAATTCAATTCAATTCAATTCAATTTATTTATTTAAATAATAAACTTACAGACTAAATCCAATGCGTTTACTATTTTAATTAAATTAAATTATAAAAACTAAAATTTATTTACTAATTACATCCTATGACTTATATATAATCTTACATCCTTAACAATTGAAGTAACGGGATCCGTTAATATATCAGCGTGCTGTACCTCATGTGCGAACTTATTCAAAAATTCCAACGCTCGTTGGGTTGGTGAATTTTGAGCGTGGCGGGTCCGCGTTGTGGGACAGAAGAACAACTGGTGTTGGCGACGTCTACTCCTACTAAAATAATTGTTTGGGACAAACAAGCCAATCGCCCCCAAAACCGACGGGTTGTTAACTCGGTTCCTGATTATTTGCAGGTAATGTACGGCCAATAGTAGCTTCCGCCTCAACTGTAAAGTATCCATCCCGACCATACCAGACACGAATAGTGAGGGGAATAAAAATGGGTAGTACCCGTACATCCTTTTATAGATATACCGGGCAAATTTCCGCTGGAGCCTTTCTATAAGGAGCGTGTACTTCGCCTCACAGGGGTCCCAGACTACCGAGTCAAATTCAAGTTTGCTGCGGACAAATGCATTAAACAAAGTGATGGCCACCCTGACGTCTGGAAACTGAGAGGCAGTTCTCATTATAAACCCCAGTGCCCTGTTGGCGTCTCTGCAAACAGTAACCATATGTTCACGAAAGTTGAGGCTACCATCGAGGATAATTCCAAGGTCCTTAATCCTTGTCTCCCTCACTAAAGGGTAGTCACCTAATGAGTACGGAAACTGGATGGGATTCGTCGATCTAGTAAAGGAGACTACTTTGCACTTATCAGCATTGAAAGCAAGTCTGTTCCTAAGACTCCACCTTGCGACCGCCTGGGTATCGGCCTGAAGGTTAAGGCAGTCTGATATTCCCATGACTGGCTGATAAACCTTTAAGTCATCAGCAAACATCAAGCATTGTGATGAACTTAAAACACCAGGGAGATCATTGATCATTACCAGGAATAAGGTTGGACCCAGATTGCTCCCCTGGCTTACACCTGATCTGGTGTAGAACTCATCCGACTTGTATTTACCTATTTGCACGTACTGCCTACGATCTTTTAGATAATTAGAGAAAAAATTAAGTAAATTAGGCGAGGTACCTAGAGAGGAGAGTTTTATGAGCAAAATATCGTTGTCCACCAAATCAAAAGCTCGCCGAAAATCGAAAAATAGAGTATCCACTTGTCTACCAGCGTCCATCTCCAAGGCAACAGTATCAACAAAAGTGATGTGGTTCGTCATAGTAGAGCGGGCGATGCGAAAGCCATGTTGCGAGTTATCAAGATAAGGCTCAATTTGCCGAGAAAGGTGAAAGTTTAGAATTGATTCGAAAATTTTACTGAACACTGAGAGTACGGCTATAGGTCGAAACGTAGTAACATCGTTGGATGATGCTATCTTGGGGACTGGCGTAACAGGATAACGACACAGGTACAGAGAACGGTTGAATATATGTACGAGAGGCATCACGAAATTTGATAGACAATCCTTTACCAGAAAAGGAGGGATAGCATCAGGACCAGCCGCAGACAAGGGTTTTAAATGGCGAGTAGCGCGACACACATCAGCTTCCGTTATTCTCCTCAAAGCAACGAGACGTGCGTCTACATTAGTAACTTCACGTGCAGCAACTTCAGCGTCAAGGGCAGGAACATCACTATGGAATATCGAACTAAAGTATTCGGCAAACGCAGTAACCGCCTCATGACCTATGACTGATTCTCCGTTAAGAGTATATGTGTTTGCCTGGCCTCTACTACTGCGACTCTCCCGGACGTGCTTCCAAAATTTCTTAGGATCACAGAAGATGTTTGATCCTACAGATGTAATATATGACTGGTATGCCTCTTCAATAAGCTCCTTGATATGAGACCTATAATATTTGAACACCTCTAAATTAAATTGGAGACCCAGTTGCTTGAATTTTGTCAAGTGAAAGTATTTTGTTTTGATCTTACGCTTAATCTCGGGGGTAAACCATGGTGGGTATTGGCGTTGGTTGGAGATATTTGTAGCCCTAATTGGCACATGACTACTTATGGTATCATTTAATTTTACATATAAAAGGTCTAGTGCACCATCAACATCGTCTTCCTTCAGAACGTCACTCCAATCTAAGGTTGATAGACTAGAATAGAGACTCATGAAGTCTGCCCTACGAAAGTTCCAATCCGGTGCATAAGAGGGAGCGGCGCTTAAAGGGGGAGGAGAAGTACAATCAGAGACGACATCAACACGCGCACAACTGAGGGTGACACCTAACGGCGGATGGTATGCGTCAGCCGGCACCAACGGTTCAACGTCATCTGTAACTACCACACCATCACAACTAAAACTTGATAACACAAGGTCCAGCATACCTCCATGACAATTCAAAACGTCGTTGTGTTGACGTAGTTTGCAAAAATCTACAAACATTTCATAACGCAATTTCATTGCAACACTACAAGAGTTTAAATTGAAATCACCAATTATAAGTATGTCTAACATTGTGTAATATTTGCAAATTAAATTTTCCAAGCAATCTAAAGCGTCTCCATATTGACCATCGTTTAACAACCAATTTAACATTCTTCCAAATAATTTTAACACATAATATTTCTTTATCGACTGTCAGGCCATCTATGTCCGTAATTAGTTTGACTATATAGAAATCTCGCACAGCCAATAAAACACCACCCCATCCAACGTCACCAGCGCGGTCCTTGCGCAGTACTATGTACCCCTTAGGAAATAGTTCACCATCATAGACAGAGCTATTAAGAAAGGTTTCCGTAAGGGCGATAACGTCATGTGACTCCTGGGAAACATTGTTATAAAAAACAACAGTTTTGCTTCTTAAGCCACGGACATTCTGGTAGTAGAGACGTACACCCCTAATTTTCTTTACCTTATTGTCCCCCTTCTTTCGTTTTAGGGCGAAAGGACTGTCTCCATGGCTTAATGCATATGTCCTCAGCCCAATTTGTGGGTGACATGATGGTGTCTGCCAACTTGGCCGGTACATCTAATTTAAAGGACGCGTAGTGTCCTTTAGCTTTAAGGGCTACAACTTTGCACTTAGCTCCATCAACTATTGAGCACAAATGATCGCGCACCTGGTCTTCAGAGGTGATGTATAATGATGTATAATGTATACCTAATGCGCTGGCGTGGTCCGAAATACCTATCATTTAATTGTATGTAAGTATACTAAAACTGATAACAGTAAGGTTAAATAAAATAAAGGTGGTATAATACCTACTCCATTCGTTATAATATTATTCTCACGTGAAGCTCTTAAAATCCACATGTAATAAATAACTGAGCCAATACCAGACGCATATCAGAAATGAAATAGTCATAGTAAGCCCTATCATATAGATTAATTATCAAGCCCTTTGGGCTTACTAGAACTTAATTTATATTTATTTGATTTTAATTATTTCCGGTGCACCGGCCATGGGACGGTGGAATAGAATAGGTATTAGGTATTTACTCCTTATCGTGACTCATAAACAATATAACAAAAGTATATACTTAAAATTACCATACCATTATTATCAATCATAGAGGTAGTTTGTACTTATAGTAGGTAACATGAAATTTTTTTTAACAAGTATTTATTATTACTATCTAGCACAAAGGTACTCGTCAAGACGAATCAAACGAGCTCAAACTCGATGGGGTTGCGTCGCTTAATTATGGAGTTCCTATGGCCACCTTCCAGCTCCATCATCAGACCCTGATTACTATATAGTATCAAAGTACTCGTCAAGACAAATCAAATAAGCCCAAACTCGATGGGGTTGCGTCATATAATTACGGAGTCCCTATGGCCACCTTCCAGCTCCATCGTCAGATCACCTCCATGTTACAATAATATTGCATTGTCATCCAATTTATACATGCATGCCAAATTTCAGCTTAATCGGAAACCGGAAGGTGGATCATATTTAATTTGCAAGTTAATAACCATACTTTAAAATTAACAATTTTTATTAAATTTAAAAATATTATTAAATCATTAAAATTTACTAGTTTCTGATTTTTTCCTTTGTTACTATGACTATGCCTATCGGGATGCCAAATTTCAGCTTTCTAGGTCATCTGGAACTGGGATATTACTTTTGATCTATCCCTCAGTATGTATTAACTTCACCGATTACTGGATGTTTATATCTAAATAACCGTTTGAGCTGTGTTATTGGAATTTGGAACAGAGATATAGTTCGTATATTTAAGTATATGTGCCAAATTTGACTTGTCTATGTGTAATAGTTTTTGTATAACGAGGGTGTAAAAAGTCGTCAAAACGCGCTTTGGATGGTTCGTGTAATATAACACACGGCGCGGTCGCCAGTTCCTTTGCTTGAACTTGGCTTGACTCGCTGCCGCGTGTCTAAATCCTATCAAAAACATAAATGTGAAATTAGAGCCAAGTTCAATATTACGATATATGTATTATGTAGGTACCTATGCGTTAGTTGTTTGTTGACTTCAAAGACAAAAGAAGGGAGATCTAAATTGGTGCCAAGTTCAATGGTTAGTCCTGAAATATATTTATAACATAAAATATTCTATTACAACTTAAAATATTATTTCTTCTTATAACTTAAGATAAATATGTTATTGCCTGAGATCTAATTTGGCTTGTTCTCATATACGACATATTATTAAGTAGATACCTGCATACAAAAACAGTCACGAAAGAGCCCTATGTTCCACGGCGGCTAGTTTTATAGACAGTTTTAGAAGGCAAGTTAATTATAATATTTCGCATAATACAATATGAGAACAAGCCAAGTCAGATCTCAAGCTATAACATATTTATCTTAAGTTATAAGAAGAAATAATATTTTAAGTTGTAATAGAATATTTTATGTTATAAATATATTTCAGGACTAACCATTGAACTTGGCACCAATTTAGATCTCCCTTCTTTTGTCTTTGAAGTCAACAAACAACTAACGCATAGGTACCTACATAATACATATATCGTAATATTGAACTTGGCTCTAATTTCACATTTATGTTTTTGATAGGATATCATTTCTTTTTGTACAGAATTTAATAGTAGGTAGGTACTTATCCATAATTTAATGATGTATACCTAATGCGCTGGCGTGGTCCGAAATACCTATCATTTAATTGTATGTAAGTATACTAAAACTGATAAGAGTAAGGTTAAATAAAATAAAGGTGGTATAATACCTACTCCATTCGTTATAATATTATTCTCACGTGAAGCTCTTAAAATCCACATGTAATAAATAACTGAGCCAATACCAGACGCATATCAGAAATGAAATAGTCATAGTAAGCCCTATCATATAGATTAATTATCAAGCCCTTTGGGCTTACTAGAACTTAATTTATATTTATTTGATTTTAATTATTTCCGGTGCACCGGCCATGAGACGGTGGAATAGAATAGGTATTAGGTATTTACTCCTTATCGTGACTCATAAACAATATAACAAAAGTATATACTTAAAATTACCATACCATTATTATCAATCATAGAGGTAGTTTGTACTTATAGTAGGTAACATGACATTTTTTTTAACAAGCATTTATTATTACTATCTAGCACAAAGGTACTCGTCAAGACGAATCAAACGAGCTCAAACTCGATGGGGTTGCGTCGCTTAATTATGGAGTTCCTATGGCCACCTTCCAGCTCCATCATCAGACCCTGATTACTATATAGTATCAAAGTACTCGTCAAGACAAATCAAATAAGCCCAAACTCGATGGGGTTGCGTCATATAATTACGGAGTCCCTATGGCCACCTTCCAGCTCCATCGTCAGATCACCTCCATGTTACAATAATATTGCATTGTCATCCAATTTATACAGGCATGCCAAATTTCAGCTTAATCGGAAACCGGAAGGTGGATCATATTTAATTTGCAAGTTAATTACCATACTTTAAAATTAACAATTTTTATTAAATTTAAAAATATTATTAAATCATTAAAATTTATTAGTTTCTGATTTTTTCCTTTGTTACTATGACTATGCCTATCGGGATGCCAAATTTCAGCTTTCTAGGTCATCTGGAACTGGGATATTACTTTTGATCTATCCCTCAGTATGTATTAACTTCACCGATTACTGGATGTTTATATCTAAATAACCATTTGAGCTGTGTTATTGGAATTTGGAACAGAGATATAGTTCGTATATTTAAGTATATGTGCCAAATTTGACTTGTCTATGTGTAATAGTTTTTGTATAACGAGGGTGTAAAAAGTCGTCAAAACGCGCTTTGGATGGTTCGTGTAATATAACACACGGCGCGGTCGCCAGTTCCTTTGCTTGAACTTGGCTTGACTCGCTGCCGCGTGTCTAAATTATTTTATTCTATTATTTTCTGCAAGTGAATACACACATAACCTTTCATATTTTATTATTATTGAAATTTTGATCACAACAATAAAATAGTCACAGAGATAAAGATTTTTTTAATGTATATGCGTTACGTATTTTGAGTTTTAACATTACTTTCAATTTTGGCATTTTCCTTTCCTTTTACGAATATTATAGGTTAAAGTTTCCATACATTTATATTTCGTAGATACTTATAACTTTTACCCATGTATACCTATTTTGAGGGAAATTGGGTCTGCGAGGTCCCAGTTCGCGGCGAACTACTAGTATACTAGTAGTTCGCCTCAAACTGGGACCTCGCGGCCCAATTTCCGTTAAACCTTAGACTTTAGACCTTAGACTTTTTTTAAAATATCCTATTACAAGAACTTTAACTTTAAGTCGAAAAAATACACCCGTTTATCCTTCAAAAAATGTTTTGACCCTCTGAATAAATCAATATTCATAGAGAACTTGCCGTTACCCTCAGGAAAAAATCTGAAAACTTTTAATCTACTATATAAAAATAAGTCGGGTTTTCCTTCCTGACGCTATAACTCCAGAACGCACGAACCGATTTCCACGGTTTTGCATTCGTTGGAAAGGTCTCGGGCTCCGTGAGGTTTATAGCAAAGAAAATTCAGGAAAAATTTCAACAGAAATTTAAAACGAAGCCATCTAGTGGCGAAACGGAGTTCGCCGGGATTGCTAGTTTTTAATAAAATTAATTCATTTAAAAATAGCGCTATTTAAAGAACGTAATCATCGAAGTTAAGCAATGTTATGCGTGTACGTATTTGGATGGGCGCGTACGTAGTGATCTCAACTTTTTGCTGACTTTTTTGGAGAGAGCCACCAGCGGTCTGCGCTGCACTACGGTGTGCTCGTGCACCTTTATTGTTGAATGTGCCGGCACAAACTATTCTAAGTTTTAAAAAGTTTTGCAGATAGGCTACACAAATAATAATATATCTTACTGCCAGCGAAAAAACTAATATGCCCAAGATGAAATTGTGTATTTAATAATTAAAAAGGCTGCAGCCTTATTAAATGGTCTTATAATGGTCTTTTCAAAATACTGAACCATTTTAAAATTGCGACTATCAACCTAACAAAATGTTACTGTCTTTTATGGGAGTGAATCGCAAATCTATAATGATCATATCTAAATTATGAACCATTTTGAAATTGCGTCTATCAACCTAACAAAATGTTACTGTCTTTTATGGGAGTGAATCGCAAATCTATAATGATTATCTCTAAATTATGAACCATTTTGAAATTGTGTCTATCAACCTAACAAAATGTAAGTGTTTTTATAGAAATGAATCGCAAAACTATAATGGTCAACCCTAATTTCTGTACCAATTTGAAATTGCGATTATCAACCTTACATAATGTTTTTATCTTCTAAGAAAATGAATCGCATATCTATAATGGTCAACTCTAATATCTGTACTAATTTGAAATTGCGTTTATCAAACTACCGAAATGCCCCATCTTCAACGACAGTGAATCGCAATTACATAACGGTCCGTACTATTCGAACTAATTTCAAACTGCGTTTATCTACCTACCAAAATGTTCCCATCTCCTAAGACAGTGAATCGCAATTATATCCCGGTTACATTATTAATAAAAGATTTAACTGCAACTCTTGGGCCGATTTGGCTCATTTCTGAACATGAGAATTCTTTGCGTTTGTACTACCCGTTCGCAAAGTTCCGTCAAGATTGGAACTTCGGTAACGTGGTAATCAAGGAATCTCTTGAACTCTAGAACCCTTCGACCGATTTGGCTCATGTTCGAACTTAAAAATTCTATGGATATGTACTACGCGTTTGCAAAGTTTCATCAAGATTGGACCATCGGTTTTCAAGTTATCGCGTAACAAACATACATACAAACATACACTTTTGATAAAATATTTAGGTAGGTTATAAAAAATGTTAATAGCTCAGAAAAAAAATTATCGGCGTACCAGTTTTGAAATTATCGTCAGACCTATCTTAAAGACTTTAAGTCACTTATATCTCTGCAATACTGAAGCCTATTTGACTTTTTTTTTTACTATAAGTATTCTATTAACCTATTTAACTGGTGTGCAAAATTTCATTTAATTTGGATTTACCGTTTTTGAGTAAATGTCGATCAAAGTTAGGCACCAGAGGTCAACCGTTAAACTGGTCAAAACGCAGGCTTTTCGCGGCTCTCGACTCTAAGACCTCGCTTCGCTCGGTCGATTATTTTTTTAAACAAAAGACTTGTGGATGAACTTTCCAAACAACAACGTTACAAAAAACGGATCCAGTACAACAACGCTTTCAGGATGCTTTTGGCGCTGTTTCGATACTACAGAGCGTTCGGGATGTTTGCAGATGTTAGAGTGAATGATGGTTTTAATGTCATGTGATAAACACATAAATAACAATCCCAATAAGTTTCTTGCTCGTTCTTCTCATAGAATTTTTTATGTATGTTAGTCTGTAAGGTATATATGATCCCACCAAAAACATTCTGTAAAAAACTAGCCAAGTCTCGATGGAGCTGCTTGTTTATCTCTAAAAAGTAATGAAATCTAGACAAAGTCGTGCCAAGTATAAGGTTCCTTACTGCGATTTCTTTATTATTATAGTTAATGTTGTGTGACTTGGCCGTTGAAGGGTACACAAGGGTACAAAACCAGATGCTCCATGACACTTGGATCGCCTAAACATAAGTATTATTGAAATACGCAGCTTTATCAAGCCTACAATTGACTGGTTATCCAATCAACGTTTTCCAAGTGGAAATTTTCTATCGTGAATGGGTAGCGGACAGATTGGTGCAATAGTGTCATGGAGCACCTGGTATTTACCCTTGTGTACCCTTCAACGGCCAAGTCACACAACATTAACTATAATAATAAAGAAATCGCAGTAAGGAACCTTATACTTGGCACGACTTTGTCTAGATTTCATTACTTTTTAGAGATAAACAAGCAGCTCCATCGAGACTTGGCTAGTTTTTTACAGAATGTTTTTGGTGGGATTTCACTTATTTTTGTAGAAACGCTATATTATAAGGTTATCAGAAATATAAACCGTAAGCGCGTTTTAAAATACAGTCAGCGCCATCTAGATACGTGTGCGTTCACTCTTATTCCAATGCATCATAATATTATACCGGGAAGTGGGCCTAATTAAACTTGCAAGATTTAATTACAGACAGACAGACCGACAGGTGAAAGTAAATAAAAGCTTGTAGTAAAGGCGGTATGTCGATCTCTTCTAATAGTTTGGTTGGGCTCTTATTTTAGTTGGCCACGCTAGATATCGCCTGATCATAACTGACGATTTACGACACATATACACACACATATACATATACTATGCCTTAAATATATTTTGAATTAATAAGTTGGATATTACACAATTTTAACCATTGACTGCAAATGTAACTTTGTAATCCTATACATTTATATGAGATTACAAAGTTATTTATGCAGATGAATTATCTCGAAAACGAGACCGAAATTGCATGTTTTTTTAGTTTTCCTATGGCTTATACAATAAATTCTAAGTATGTACCAAATTTCAGCTCTCTGAGTTTATGGGAAGTACTAGTTCTATTTTGATGATCATGAGTGAGTGAGTGTCGAAAATGCGAAACTTTGCTTTCGCTTAACTTCGGAACTTAATGACCTACAGACTTGAAATTTTGGATTTTAAGTATGTAATTATAGCTTACTGGATGACGAAAATTTCTGTGTTCTGGTCTTATCCAGAGGTTCTCAAATAGGGGCCTGAAAATGCGACAAAATGGTTCCTGTAAAGATGGTACGGCAGTGCTTGCTTCGCGCTCGACTTGGCGGGGGCACTACCGTGCCCCCAGATATGGGCCTCTGGTACACTGCGTCTGTGGCAGTGTACTATTGCCTGAAATAAATGAATTTATTATTATTATTCTCTTTATTTATATACAATCTTAAACTAAATTTTTTACAATATTTTTAAAAAAAAAATAATATATACAAAAACTAAAAACATTGTAAAAAACTTAATCTAGAAGAAAACCCGCCGTCAGCGGGGCCAGAGCCCAAGCTGCCGGCGGTCAGGGCCGCAGGGTGAGGAACCTCCGGACAATGCGTGCCGTGTCAAGGATTACCGCCTTCTGTATCAGGCCCTTGATCCAACCGTCTAGCGCGAGCCTCTCGAGATGTTGGTCGAGGCTCTTTGCTATTAGACCGTTCACCGACACGACTATCGGAACAATGATCGTCGAATCAACGTCCCACATGGCGGTAATCTCGTGCGCTAAGTCAAGGTACTTGCTCAGCTTATCCTTCTCAGCTTTCACGAGATTCTCATCATGGGGGACGGTGATGTCGATGAGCACTGCGCGGCGTTGAGATCGATCTACCACCACGATGTCAGGCTTATTGGCGACAATAGTCCTGTCCGTGATAATAGATCGATCCCAATAGAGCGTAGCACGACCATTTTCGAGAACTGGTAAGGGCGTGTACTTATAATACGGCACTTCAGAGTCAACAAGGCCATATCGAAGAGCAAGTTGCTGATGAATGATTCTGGCTACTAAGTTGTGCCTGTGCAAATACTCGGTGTTAGCAAGATGAGAACAACCGGAAGTTATATGCCTGAGTGACTCTCCGGGACGGCGACAGGCTCGACAAACGTCAACAGTGCCGTCCTTCAGGATATACTTCCGGTAGTTGTTCGTCATGATAACTTCATCTGCAATTGCACAGGCAAAACCCTCGGTTTCCCCAAATAGGTCTCCAAAACGTAGCCAGTTCACCGACGCGAGCAAGTTTACATCAGCCCCTGTGAGGGCCCGGTAAAAGCGCCCGTGCAGCTCCTTACTCTTCCATATGTCCCTGCGTTCTTCAGTGCTCAGTACCGCTGGTTTTCGCCAGTTCTCGTTGCTAAAGGAGAGCGGTGTGAGGTTTTTGTCTACTGCCACCACATCTCGATGAATCCCACACTCGTTGTTAAGGAAGTATTCCCTGAGATTACACACTTCACGATTGTGTAGGTTCTTAGCGTTTAAAAACCCTCGACCCCCGCACTTTCGTGGAATGTATAACCTCATCACAGACGAGCGTGGGTGTAGCATACGAAATGTCGTAAGCATTTGACGCACCCTCCTGTCCAAGGCATCTAGTTCAGTTTGAGTCCATCTTAGTATTCCAAAGGAGTATGTTAACAAAGGCATCACCCAACCGTTAAAAGCACGAACCTTATTGCCACCGGACAAAAGACTTTTCAGAACTTTTGTCAAACGACATAAGAAACGCTCCTTCAACGACTCCCTAATATCTCTGTCAGCCACACCTAATAACTCTGGCATACCAAGGTATTTGTAGGTTTCAATTTCAGAGAGAGATTTGAGTGTTATAGTCTCAGAGAGTTGTATATTCTCTGAATTTACAACCCTACCTCGTTGTACATGAACGGCCGCACACTTGTCTACACCAAACTCCATCCCAATGGCACTACTAAAATCGTTCGTGATATTAAGTAGTGTCGTTAGGTCTTGACGTTTTGTTGCAAAGAGCTTGAGATCGTCCATGTACAGCAGGTGAGAAATAACCTCACCCTCTCTCCGAAGCCGATAGCCTTGTCCTGAATTCCTCAGTAGAGTACTGAGGGGATTCAGAGCCAGGCAGAACCACAATGGGCTCAAACTGTCTCCCTGGAATATACCTCGCTCGATCCTTATCAAGTCCTGCGATTGGAACAGAGTCTCGCCGCCGCCTGGTTGAAGAAGAACTGTAGCCCATTGTCCCATACACATACTTAAAAAGGATTTTAGTGTTGCATTAATTTTGTACAACTCTAAAATCCTTCGTAGCCACGTATGAGGCACTGAGTCATAGGCCTTCTTATAATCAATCCATGCAGCGGTAAGAGTCCCCCTATTTCGCCGGACCTGTTCGCAAATGGTCGTATCAATGA
Source organism: Hemithea aestivaria (assembly GCA_947507615.1). NCBI lineage: Eukaryota > Metazoa > Arthropoda > Insecta > Lepidoptera > Geometridae > Hemithea > Hemithea aestivaria. Next base: position 11,761,872 of record OX382349.1, on the reverse strand, counting down.
GGAGAAGCTCCTTAGTACCACGAGACCCAGCCCTACATCCATTCTGAGTAGGTGCCAAAACATTATTCGCAACAATATGCGAATCTATTTTGGATCTCAGAATGGATGTAAGGAGCTTGTAGATGGTAGGCAAGCATGTGATCGGTCTATAGTTTTTGGGCTCCGTGGTACTACCAGATTTGTGGAGCAGGATAGTCTGACCTGTGGTCATAAAAGCTGGAAGAGAGCCGAGCTCAAGAGCTTCTTGGAATTGTGTTGCCAGACGCGAGTGTGAGCTCCGAAACCATTTTAGCCAAAAATTGTGCACCCCGTCCGGTCCAGGACTTTTCCAGTTTGGCGCCGAACTGATTGCACAACGGACGTCCAGGGGACTGATGGTAACGTCCTCCATGGTCTCGATGCCCTCACACTCACGTTCAACAACATTTATCCAGTCACTCTCAGAGTGTTCAACGGGCACCGACCAGATGCTGCGCCAGAAACTCGTCATGGTAGTAGCATCCGGTAGTTGCCCATCACACACTCTACGGTCGGTTTCCTCCCATCTTCTGTACACCATCCTTTGGTCACTTTGGAAGAGGCGATTCTGTTGGTATCTGTTTACACGTTCCTTGTAGCGGCGAATACGGCTTGCCCACGCATAAACTTTCTGTTTAAAGTAGTCGATACGCTCCGTAGCATTGGCCATGTAGTCCCGAGAGCTAATGCCGGTACCAGCAAAAGCCTGAGTTACGAAGCGCATAACTCTGGGGCGCTGGTTGCCCGCTCTAAAACAGATCAATTTGCCAATGAGAGTCCTGGCCCACCCGATACGTCGCTCAATCCGTTTTTGCCATTCGGGAACATTATTAGTAGGCCTCGGGGATCGGTTGAAGTCGGGAAACTTCACCCGAGCCACTTGGCATACCGCAATGGCCCCACAATACAGAATTGAGTGAGTATCGGTGAGATCTTGGCTGTCCCGTAGTAACGGGGTCAGTAAAGAATCCATGGCTCCCATTAGCGCTAAATTGCGTTTATTCGTGGGTAGGCGGGGTAATCGAGGCCTAGGTTCCAGTGTAGACCTATATCGTAAAATCGCGTCGTCCAAAGTTCTCCTCAGTTGCTCACTCGCCTGGGGACTTACTTGAGTACTCGCACAGTCTACGACGTCATCACCGAGATCAACACGGGGCGACACCGGTGTGGGGGCCAGAGTTGGTCCCGCAACCGGCGCAGACATGCCGGGCTGATCCCGCGCCGAGGCAGTAGCAGCACGAGTAGCAAGCCCCTCCAGGCGGAGCTGCTCAAGCACAGAGTCATTCAAAAACTTGTGTGTTTGAATAACTCGTACTTGATCCGCTAGTCGTTGTTTATTAACGGTCACGGTCGGTTCAAGGTCCTGAAAAAAAGACAGCATCCTGTCACGGAATGCAGTCAGGTTAGTTCCTCCTCCTGTGGCCCTATAGTAGGCGCGCATGCAGTTCTCGTTCATGGTGCGAGTCCATCGCATGCGTCGCACTACACCATCGGCAGCGGGGGCCCGTGGCGGGGCGGTGCGTCCCGTGGGTCCCAAGCGTGTCGGCGGTGGCCGTCGTCCCCGTCGCGCTGGTGGAGGTGGCGGCGGAGGTGTCGGCGGCTCGCTTTCACTGCTCGCCGAGCTGCCGGGAGGCGTCACAAAGACATCCCCCGACGAAGAGCTCGGTGTCGGTGAGGCGGGCGGTGGAGGGCGTGCGTTATGTCGGTCTTCCGCTGCTGTTCTTGTTTTTGATCTGGTTTGCATATTTCTTTGGATTACGTGGCATGGTTGGTTTATTTAGAGGCGGTGTATGTTTTGTTAGTCCTCTATATTGTAAAAGCTGTAAATATTGGTATAAATCTGTATTTTTATGTAATTTTGTAAAAATATTTTTCAAAAGACGTTATTATTATTATTATTAGAAATGCTTTTCGAACGAGCAGTAGAGTCTTAAAATACTTAGATCTAAACAATTGTAAAATTTACTTTCAAAAGTGAAGCACTGTAGCCTTTAGTCCTCGGAAAAGGAAGCTCATAGCTGGACAACTATTGGATATAGATAAAAAGTGTTAAAGCCAAAGTGGTAGGATTTTTTTAAATGTAGTAGGTACAACAAAATATAGTACAACGCCCAGTTTTTGACATTTAGGCAAAAAACCTAAAAATGGGACCTTCTTCGGCCCCCCCACCCCTCGGTCTCACCTCTGAGGGGTGGGGACTTTTAGTATGTTTATCACCTGAATACTCCAAACAAAGTTCCTAAGTTAGTTTTTCTGCTTTCGATTTTTCGATCCACATGCCTCTTTTGGGCACTCATTGACTGGACTACTATTTGAATAAAAAAAATGGGTTTAAGTTTGATTAATAAATTTGAACATAATATCCTGCACCACCCGCACGATCATTTAAATTCATAATATTTTGTGTAAGTCAACATGGCTATTCAATTATCCGTTAGGGAACCGAACCTAGGACCGAATTATCAAAAATGTATGAAATGACGTATTACGTCGTATCGATTTTTCACAATTCGGTCTTTGGTATTCGGTTCCCTGACGGAAAACTGAATATCCCTGCAGTTCTCATAATATTATAATCGATAAACATTGTAATCTTGTATTCTCTATAACTCTACAACCCTTGCACCGATTTGGCTCATTTTTGGACGTGAGAATTCTTTTAGTTTGTACTACCTGTTTAAAAAGTTTTATCAAGACTGGATCATCGGTTTCATTGTAATAAAGCAATCTCTTTAACTCTTGAACCCTTCGACCGATTTGGCTCATGTTCGAACTTAAAAATTCTATGGATTTATATTACGCGTTTGCAAAGTTTCATGCAGATTGGACCATTGGTTTTCCAGTTATCGCGTAACAAACATACATACAAACATAAACTTTGGCTAATATATTTGTGTCGCTTATAAAAAATGTGTATATGTTAGAAAAAAAATTATCAGCGCTCCAGTTTTGAAATAATCGTCAGACCTATCGTAAAGACTTTAAGTCACTTATATCTCTGCAACCCTGGAACCTATTTAGCTAATTTTTTCACTAAAATTATCCAATTAACCTTCTTAACTTGTGTGTAAAATTTCATTCAATTTGGATTAACCGTTTTCAAGTAAACGACAACCAAACTTAAGCACCAGAGGTCAAGCGTTAAACTGGTCCAAACGCTGGCATTTCGCGGCTTTCGACTCTAAGACCTCGCTTCGCTCGGTCGAATATATGTGTTGCATAAAATGGTGACAATCGGTGACGGACCGAGGGTGTCGCACGCAATCAACGGACACATTTGCACGCGGCGAGTGTCCCGCGCTCCGGATTACAGTAATATTACGGGATCCTATGGGTTCGCCTCATCAAGGGGACGATATTATTGATACAACATTGACTAGAGGCTTTTTAATGCTAATATTGTGCCGAGATTCGCTCCGATCCAAAGGGTCATGTCTCCAGGGAAATGGACTTATAAGACTTAACTAAAATGTCTCAAGAGAATTAGAGCAGTGCAGTGTTGCGTATAACTTATTGAAGTGGGAGTGTAATTGACCAGCGTTATCAGGAGAAAGAATATCAGGAGCAACTCATTTTCATGTACTTGCATATAACAAATCGTACGTGTATAAAGTAAGCAGAGAGGCAACTCTTTATCATTCGTATTTATCTGCACATTGCACATGTTAAAGAACACATTTACCACACAATAATCTATCGTCATCACGTAAACACTTTTCAAAGCACAAAGTAGAGAAAAATTATTTGAGCGCATCCATCTTGATGCAAACTTACATGGCGGGATCCCAAGGAATAAGGAAACTTATTATAGAAGTTGTGACGGGCAATAAATCACAAAACACTACAATAGATTCATGTTTGTCGATCACGCAATGTGTCTCACATTAATTACCCTCATTAAGTATCCACCTGCGCCGGCTCCACCTGTCCACTGTCTCTCGCGGGAGCGCTACAGGAGCCGTCCCCGTACAGGTACAGGAGCTACCGTCCCCGAGGAGCGCCGGAGACAGGAGGGAGACAATTAGCGCCGCTCTTGTGTTAATGACATTGTTACCGCCATTGAGACCTCACCGCTCACCACTCACGGCCGCTCGAGATGTTTATCAGAAACAAAACAACAGTTGTGAGTTATGGCACTATACACAATATTATACTTACGATTGTTTATATTTTACGACAGTTGTGATTAAATAGAGGCAGATGCCGCGCCCTATAAAACAAAATTGACGCCGCGCCGTTAGTACTAAAACAATTTCTGGATTCGCGGACCAGTTCCGGAGCTGAATGCTCATCATGTAGGACAGTATCGTACAATACTTATGTACCTAATAGTACCAATATAATATTATGATTGCAAAAGTTTCTATAGTCGCCATTCTAAACGAGACGATTCATCTCATAGAAATACTTTCCGAATTTTTAAATAGAATAATAATTCATTCAGGTTCCTATAAAAAAATAAACTTTCAAATAATTCTAAAACATTAGAATGATAATTATATATCTATGTTTAAAGTCTCAAATTTAAGGAAACTTTTATTGATCTCGGTTTCTCTTTGTTTTGAATTGAACTCGGTCGGTGTATGCCCTTGTGACCCAGTACTTTAGTCAGTAACAATGGTACATATCCCCGAGCAGTCGTTGAATCCTTGTCTCCTGACAGTGGAGTGGTGAGTGAGTGAGAGAGAGGCCTCCCCTGGTGTCGTCTCCCTCTCGCGAACAAATGGTACACCGTCGCTGGATGGTGCTCGACACTCGACTCAACACTCTACACACCCGGCACCCGCTTCAACTGTCACCTTCACTTGAAACACTAAGTGTTACTGGTGGGGAAACATTTTGTGGGAACTATTAATGCGATGAAACGTCGTGAAGATTAGGGATGTTTAGTTATGTAGAGCTCGTGGGAAATTATGTATTCATTATTCACGAATGTATGTATACATCCTAGAGGTAATGTTGCTACTGCTAGAAAAATATAACTAAGTTCAGATGCAACAGAACCGACTAACAATATTAAAGACCATTTAAAGTTAAAAAGCTTTAACAATTGTAGAAAAGTATGGTTGACCTAATTTTGTAGTTCTTGCAAATTCCTTCATGAAAGACTACTAAAATTTACGCGTTGAAAAATTGCTTATTCAAGTGACATTATAGGGTTTAAATAACGCATATAATTTTTAGTTTCATCTTATTGAAATCGGTTCAGCATTTTAGGCGTGAAGAGGTAGCAAAACATACTCAACTCCATACTTACGCATTTATAATATTAGTAGAAATTACTATTAAACAAGTAGTAAAGTAGTATTATTAAATGGTTCATTAGCTAGCAGCAGCGGTAGGATGTACGTGAAGATAAAGAACAAACCGTTTTGTTCGATCGTCATATTCATTGCGTCATATCACCCGCAGCGTACCGCCTGCGTACCGCCTGCGTATCGCCTGCGTATCGCACGCGTACGGGCGTTACGGAGGGGTATTCGTTATTCGGCATTAGCTTGTATTTATGGAGCAGCCTCCGTCAGAGCCTGCGTGTAATATTCACGCCTCACTCGGCACCGCACAGCCGCCATGTTGAGCTTATATCACGTGACCTTCACACACCAGTTATACCTAATGTTATGTATATTATACTATGCATAACAAGAAGCCTCCTGGAGTAATGAGACTCAGCTTTATGATTTTGATATAAAATATTTTAATATACCTATATAACTAAATTGTATAGCGCCCCATTCAAACACAACAAAAATTTGTAGACTGTATAGACATATATTGTCGTGTGCGGGAATCGAACCCGCAGCCGTATGGTTCGCAAGCGAATCAAAGCATCGCTGTTACACATTTGTCAATCATTGTCTTCGCCTCGTGTAAAAATGGCCGCAGTAAATGTGCTCAAATCGCCAGTGAATTGAAGCCATTATTTATGGCGCCGGGACCAGGATCACATCCTACCAGTGAACCAATCACAAGCCTTTAGCTATTATTCTATACTTGTTATTATTGGCTTTTAATAATCAAATTGTTCATTTGAAAAAAACTAGCAGTATGTTAATAATTGCAACGACAGAGCACTTTATTGCAAAATCTAGATAAATGAGTGTGATCAGTGAGCCACGAGTTTATTATATATATATATATATATATATATATATATATATATATATATATATATATATATATATATATATCGTATTGTCAGGCAGTCTGCAGTTGACTCCTGTTCCCGCTATATACCGCCATCATGAACATCATGAACACCGAGCGGAGGGAACTTGTTTATTATACTACACGCTGTGACTCACACTGCATGCAGTAGCTTCAGATCAGAAGTTACGCCGGCCGCCATGTTATATAGCTCAGATCTAACGCGTAGCTTATAATATAGGTCCAATGAAATAAAAAAAATCAGTAGTTTTTTTGTACAACGAAGTGTTACAGTAACTAAACGAGAGAACGAAAAAAGGTTTTTTGAGTTACTTTTTGAGCTAAAATTACCATTTAAAGCCAAAGTAACTCGACTTACGATTCGTACGTGGTCAATTTTACAGTTTGTCTTCTAAGACAATTTCTGACGCTTTCAGAGAGCCATTTCTCTTCATTACTCGGGTGTCAATCACAGCTCAAGCTACAAGAGGTATGTACTGACCATCAGAACACCGACTAGCGCGGATGCTCACACATGGCCTCGCCCAGTCAGCACCCGGCTAGATGCAACTATAGAGATACAATCCCCCCGGATCATAACATCACGTGACATTATAAATGCCCTCACAGATGGAGCGGTAAATGTGGCGCTATCTCTCTGTCTGTCTGTCCGTCGGTCGCGAGTTAATCAGCCGCCGATGGAGGGAGAGTAATTGAGTACATCCGGAGGGGAGATACCATCTCCGCCGGCGCTCGTCTTGTTGTTCATGTCGCGGCTGTCTCTACCCTCGGTTATAGCACACGTTATAGGATATCATCATAAGTTGAACTGCCTGTTGTAGAATACCAAATAGTTCATTAGCGGAGATAACTTTTACTATACAATTTACATTTAGGACTTAATGAATTACGATAAGATATTAAGCACATAAGATATTAAGCGGTTTGATGGTCCCATCATGGATCACTGGATCAGCATGCATAAAGCGTGCTGGTCCACTGCTAAATGAATGGGTAGGCGTGTGTTTTTTTATCGTTTTAAGGATCATACTAACAAAGGTTTTGTAAGTTAATGTAACTAACACTATATGGAAGATTTCCGAAATAAAATGATTGAATTGAATTAAGATATATAATATATATTTTATTGATATCTCTATTACCACACGCGAATTTGATGACGTGTTATGTGTAAATTGAGTTCTGCTATAAAGGACAGGGTTTACGAGGTATTACGAGGCAGCTGCAGTGCATAGATGAGCGTAAATTAACCGCGACATCAATCGTTGTAGTGTGGTATAACTGGTGACCATCTCAACTGTAAAGCCTTGTTTTATAGAAGCCTGTGAAGTGAGCGTCTCGTACACTCACATAATGTAATACACAGTACATGCATGTAAAGCCTCTGTTTGTCGAAACATCAATCTCACATCTCCTTTAATACCGCTGTAAGACTATATGAGTATACGGAAACGCTTTTGCCTAAAAATCATCCCATTCACACCACATAAATATCTATCCACCATTGGGTTATTAAATTGGATTTATTTTTTAGATACAATTATTAAAGTATTTATTTTGAATATTAAATAAAATCTTTAAACGAATCATTTAAGATAACAAAATAGACCATGGTGATTAAAGCAGAACCTCTTCTCGTAGACGGTTAACTTCCAAAACATGATTGCGAAAGACAAGTAAATGCCCCGTATCGTTCTGTTCCCTGTATATAGATATATTATATGGTTGTATAACGCAGGCTACAGTGGAGTAGTGGAGCCGGCGATATCGTGGAGCGTTCCCGCGGGAACTATCGCCATCAACCGCGGGTTTATGGCTAATGGCCGCCGGCGTTTACTGCCGCACCGACGATCAACCGCCGCCCTACATGCATGCTCGTACTGACATTGATTGTCTACAATTATATTATACTCTCACGGGGCGTCAAGACTACAACTGTCATACAGTAGAACGCACGCCATGTAGGAAGGGTAATGGTTTATTAAATTGGCACAAAAGTGCGCCACTGCAGTATATTTGAATAAATAAATAAAAATTTCAGGACATTTCACACAGCGCTACCTAACCCCAAGCTAAGCTACTTTATGCATGTATTATGGCGGTCAGGATAACGGATATAATACTCATATACTTTTCTTTTGTAAATACATAGGTACTTATAATAGATACAGAAAGCCACCCAGACCAGAAACAAATATCTGTGGATCACACAAATATTTGTCCCATGCGGGAATCGAACCCGCAACCTCTGTGTTGCAGGCGGGTATTCAATTCAATTCAATCTGTTTATTTAGACCAAAGTACAAAGTCATATGGATAACATAGTATTAGCCCACCGCGCCACAGAGGTCGTCAAATTGACTGAATGAATTTAAATATGCATTTTGATGTTGTAGAGATCGCCTATATTGACAAGCAATTATTGTGTACAATATTCATTGAAACTGGGTAGCAGAGGTAGGATAGGTAATCCTACCTACTCAAAAACATACGATGGCAACGACAGACAACACGTCGGCAACACCACTGCGCTGTGGGGTCGACGGTAACCGCTCACCATGGCTCACCAGCTCACCGGGCTGTCTGTGAATCCATGTCAACAACAAACCTAGGGTTCATTACCTGCTGAGCCATAGATATTATGTAAACGGTAGCACGAGCGCAACACGTGTCTGCCAGCGACAACAGCCTCCGATGAGACGAGCCCATCTCCTCAGGAGGGTGCATAATGTACCCACACCGGGACAGGCAATATACGGCCCTTCACAGACAGACAATATGCTCACAATAACGCTGTATATATGAATACAAATTATACTCCGCACAAATAATAACGAACACATTCGCTGCTGAACGCGACACAAGTTTGTAACCTAACCTTAATCTTATCCACATCGAAGTGCCAAATTTTCAGAAACATCAAAAGCATTTTCTAACCTACCTTACAACGAGGAAGAAAGATTTATAACAATTTTGTAACGAAGGTTTACAACAAATGATTCACACTGAACTATTTAAAATCGAATTTTTAATTAATTCACTGGTATGAGAATTAGACACTTTTTGCGAGAATTTGTGTCAAGTTGAGCTCCTTCATTAGCATAATAATTATTACGATCGTGATCTATTTTACAAGCTTTATATTACTTTCACCTGTCTGTTGTCTGTCTGTCTGTCTGTCTGTCTGTAATCAAATCTTGCAAGTTTAATTTAACCCACTTCCCGGTTTCCAATTGAGCTGAAAATTTGCATGCGTGTGTAAATCGGATGACAATGCAATATTTTTATAACATCGAGCTGATCTGATGATGGAGCTGGAAGGTGGCCATAGGAACTCTGTCATTAAACAACGCAACCCCATCGAGTTTGGGCTCATTTGATTCGTCTTGACGAGTACTTTATGATGCAAGATGATAACAATAATTAAAGCTTGTTTTTAAAAAGTATTTTTTAAATTTCACTTGTTTTATTCGTAACTTTGTATTTTGTCTCTCCACTATTATACTGAACACACCGGCTCTGATTCTCTGATACAGACGCCTAAAGAAGGCCGATCTATTGTTATAAAGTAGTGTATGACATAGACAATGTAAATATGATTCCTCTAGAGGCATAGACAACGGACGGAGGTGAAGGTTACAACTACTAGAGACAATACTGTACATGTACAGTCATAGGCGGATTTAGGGGGGGGAGGGGGCAGGGGGCCTAGGCCCCCCCCAGAAGCATTGTAGAGTTACGAAATGTGCACATATTTCATGGTAAATATTATAATTTTTTTCTAGGCGCTCGCAGCAAGCTGCTCGCGCACTTATTGTTAAGGATGTTTAAACTTTCTAACTGCTCAGAGCGAGCCAAACACATACTTTTCGTACTAAAAATTATAATATTTTTGCCTGTCTGCACCTTGGCCCCCCCCAGAACCAAATCCTGGATTCGCCTATGTGTACAGTTATTGTAGCAAAATAAAACGTCTTCCTGACTGGCGCGGTCAGCGGTGGCGGTCAGTATGTTATCACGGTCAGTCGAGCGGTCAATAGCTTACTTTTGAACCGTTACTTAACATTACATTAAACAGCTCAGTTCACATTAGGTCAGAAACTAAATAACTAAAAAATTAAGTAATCCAGACTGTAATTACACTGTTCTAATTACCTACTCAGTCTGCCAAATCATCGTCAAAAAATTATTACGTTGTATGGCCAACCTATGTGTTGCAGTTTCAGGCCACGTTGAATCCTGCACGTCCTGAAACATGAGCTAACGACTGTCCTACACATTTCATACTAGTCGAGACGTACAGTTTTTCGTGCCGAACCATACTTTACGTTGCGTCGTTAGCATCCAGACGATAACAGTTAATAATTTTATTACTCCCCGATGTATTGAGTGGATATAAACCTGTGATATACTTCTGAAGTGACGTCACAGTCAGTAGCATACCTATAGTGTACAGTGATTGTGAGCAAACAGCGATAAGACCTCCCGGCGGATGCAATCACTGCGGCCGACGAACAAACATTCACATAATGAAGTGCGAGGATTACCCTCCCCCCGTCCCCCTCCCTCCCTTCACCCCCCCTCCCTCCCTCTCCCCGGGGAGCCGCGTTCTTTAGAACTCTTTTGATCCGGGATTATGACGGAAGGAAGTATCGACATCCAACTTGACTCAGCCTCATATTACGCCGATGTAAACGTTATTATATCGCCGCTTCATTTCGCCGCATATTATATTGAACCCTCACTCATTAGTATCGTGCAAGCTTATGCTCGCAGCTTTGCCCGCGTGGAGATATCCTTTCTTAGTGGAGGTCTTTGTCATAAAACCTATCTGTGGTCCAAATTCAACCCAATACGTTCAAAGGCTGTGCTGTGATAGATTCGTCAGTTAGTCACTCTTTCCCTTCATATTATAATATTTAGATTATTAGTAACTTATAGTAAAAGTGGAGCAGGCTTAGGTACCTGTCCCACCGAAGGCGAGAAAACGAGTAACTATCGCCGATTTCACGCTCTAGAACAAAACGTACAAAAGATATAACATTCGGTGTAAACAAAAGAGATGCATATACAATAAATAGTTGATCGCTGACTGTTCACACTGCTGGTGAGGACTCGCTTCACTAGCTTGTCGCTGAGCGACTCAAGCTATGAAAGATAACACTCGCTCAGCAATACTCCTTAATTAGAACTCGCTGTCATTTCTCTACAGTGCGAGTAATCGCACGTCTCACTCGCGCACTCGCTCATAGCCGAGCTACAGAACTGTCAGAACTAAGCACTCGCTCCTCGCCGCTCTCCAACTCGTTTCTACATTCTAGCTCTACTCGTTACTCGCTCATCGTTGCCGGTGTGACAACTGCCTCAGGACGTCAGATCAAGCTCAATAAACACATGAAGTAGCGCCCTCCGCGTCGCCGGCACGTGGCGCGGACTGATGTCCTCTCTGTACTCCCTACAGACACACAAACACATCTATCGTCAGCGGGGGCTCGGTCCGACATACTTGATCCCACTTCACAAACGATTTATATTTCAACACAATAAATATGACCCCTCGCTCGTTCGTGTTGTTTTGTTGGTATCTAAATTACGATTGTTGTGTTATTTCAACCGTCGCTTATTAAGATAATATCAGGCAGGTTAAGCTATTTTTGAAACTTTATTACTTGAGCATACACAATACACATACTACATAGATCTTTATTTTGCTGGTATTTACCGAAAAAACGAAACTTGGCATGACCGTGCCGAGTTAGTTGTTTGTTACCCTAAACTTGTGTAATAGGAGCGTGTTGCAAGAGTTGCGGACTGAAGTTAGAGCCGCCCCCGGGGACACTGTGTAAGATCACACGCGTGTGTGTGTGTGTGTATATCACTCATGTGTGTGTACATCATCAGATATGAATTACTGATGGCCGACCCTGCGAGGGACTCTGTTAACAACTAAACAATCACACGGGATAAAGCTGCTTATATTATTTCGATCTATCTTACTTTGCTCGCTTGTTAATTATCTTCAAATAAATATAAGTCAGATACTTCAAACACACAGTTTTAACTGGCTTGGGGTGATGTAATTTTATGACAATCACCGTCTTTTTCTTCAGAGCTGAATATCGTAAAAGCATTCGTATCTAAATTGTAAATCAGCTGTATTCTACCAGGGACCAGTAACAGTATCTTTTGTTATCGTTATTTCCGCCTGAGGTGATGTACTCTGGTTCAATAATACATATTATTATAATGAGGCATTATGTAATGAAACTATTATCTAAATCGATTCAAACGTTTCCACATAAAAGTTTTTTATTAAAATCATATTGTACCAAAATTCAAAACAAGTTAATCCCATTTCATTTGAAGTAATCTGTGAACATACGAACATAAACATTTATGGATCTTAAGATTCCGATAAATATAATTGCAAAATATTTCCTACTTTTAGTGAAATTGGATACAACCTCTAGTGTAATCATAATGTGATAATAATATTATTATAATCATTGTAAGCCCAGTATTAACCCGCAGCCACGAGAATCGTGAAGCCTCCCTCAGGCTGGCGCGCAGTATCGCGGCTCGGAAGCTCTCTAAACACTTCCTTCCTCCGTCGATCCACAGGACCCCCCTCCCCCTCCCCCCGCCACCCGCACCCGCCCGCCTCACCCCCCCGCGGCCCGCCACGTATGGCGAGTGTGCCAACTGCACTAGTTACTGCCTCTAGAGGATAGTTTGGCACTGGTTTTATACATGGAAGATGGCTCACGTTCTGCCGTACTCTTTATTTGAGGCTGAGTAAGCCTTGACTGACGCCAGCAATATTGTTTATGTACCGAATAAAATATATCGCTTGAGAACCAGGCCCAGCGGTTTTATCCGTGTGTTAATGTATTATCACAGGTTCTAAGCAACTACGTAATTTTTTTTCTTTCTTATTTATTTCTATTGGTGCAGACGTTTAGGCGTGAAAAGACAAAAAACCCAAACACATCTATGCTTTTAGATTTATGCAATTAGCAGGATTTCCGTTTCAATTTTGAACAAAAATATTCTTTCAAATATTTTTGTGAACACTATGAGTACTAACTGTGATAATTTTCCAAAGTTTTTAAATAACACTAGAACACAATCAAAACAAGTATGTACTCAGTTTGTATATTCAATTAGCAGTTAACTTCATAAAAGAGAACAACAAGCGACAAACAAACCCCTAAGTTAGCCTCAATAGCGATGCTCCATCACTGCCTCCGTCACCTGAGTCACAGGCGGCGCCTCCCTCGCACTCACATGTTATTGTACACAGCTCGGGAGGACGCTTGTTCGTCTACACTATTGTGGCCTATTATCTTAAGGAAACATTTCCGCATTACGAGGGCGTTAATTGTCTCTATCAACATATTTACCTACTCATTGTGAATTAATCTTGATTGTAATACAATACAACCATAGTCACGTTTATGTAAGAGACAAGTGAATTAAATTAAAAATTAAAAAACCCCCAACGCAATACGTATTTCACCATTTTGTGGTGGCGGCCATCTTGGACCGATTTCCACTAAACATGGTTAAGAACACTCTCAACTAACTCTACTTTCAAACAAAAAAAAAACTAAATCAAAATCCGTTCATCCGTTCGGGAGCTACGATGCCGCAGACAGACAGACACACACACAGACAGGCAGACAGACACGTCAAACTTATAACACTCCGTCGTTTTTGCGTCTGGGGTTAAAAACAAAAGAAACCAACAGAACATCCGTTATTTTTACGACAAATATTTTCAACATGGACCAGATTTGAGAATCCATACAAAATCATAATCAAGTCAAAATCAAGACAAGTATTTCAACTCGTGTTCGAGTAAAATTGAGAAACTTTCCTAACTTTTCTAAATTAGCAAAACAAATAGAAAACGTGAAAGTTCACCTATTGATCTCTCAGTTTTCCTTCTGCCATATATTTTTATTATACGTATGTATGTTTGTTTAAAAGGTCGGATCCACATCTGATCCCGTTACAGTGGATACTTATATAGAGTAGATATTGTATGGAGGGCGGAATGTTTTTGTTTCGTGAGAGTAAACTAGTATAATATCGGTAACGGACACGTACGACATTCGACCTTTAGCTACCCTTTATATGGAGTATGGAGCCTTTGTAACCACTGCGCCACGAGCGTCACGAGGCAGAACTATAGGACACGGGACACGAGCCCGCAGATGTTGGCGACAGATTTGACAAATTCGAGAATACTGTAGCGTGCAGAATATTCCGCCGCTAATTTATACATCTACTTGTAACATGTGTTTACGTTATGTAATATTGCTACACCCGGTGGTCTCACGTATTAGTTAACAATATGGAAGACGCCAACGTTGGTAGATATCGCCCCATGTTGGGCGCCAATGCGCCACGTTGGGCGCCGGGATATTATATTAGACTCAAGACACTTTTAACAAAATTATTGATTTGATAGTAAGGGGCCGGCATATCGTTAACTTTTAGATTACATCACATGATGTACATCTTTTTTTTTGACAATAATTATAATTAAAATGTATTAATTTGTCTGCAGATGCAGTGTTCGTGAGTGATGGTCCCCCCCGCGGCGGGCTCTTCCCCCGCGCACCCCTCGTCCCCCTGCCGTCACCGTCATCATCGCGTTTAGAGATGACGCGCTGCTATTCGTCGGCGCGAGCGACGCTGCGCTCCCATTGGTTGCCGCGTCTAGTGATGGCGGGCTCTCATTGGTCGTCGCACAAGATGCCACGCGCTCATTGGCTGCCGCCGACATCTCTCTTCCCTGCTGTACTCTACTTTATTCTTCTCCTTGGTAAGTGTTAGAATATAAACTGTTTTTAAAACAAGCTACTCGTTTTCCACCTTTTCCTTAAATTTATAATGATTTCACCTAAAACTACCATTGTTTATCTGCAATTTTTACTGGTATACAAACTGTGTAAATAAAATATTATAATACAATTTGCTTAACCCTTCCATCACAGTCCTTATCACAACTAGGTACATACAGAGTTTTAGAATAGAGTTAACTAGCACACAAAGTTTCCTTACTAGGGAAGTAGCAGTACCTACTCGTATAAATCAATTCATTAAACCTCCAGCGGCGTGTCACCGGCTGATTATAGAGGAGCTTCCATTAATCATTAGTTGAGACAAAGTTAACCATCGCGTGTGTGAGCGAGCACTCGACGCCGCGCCGAGGATAAACTGCTCATATATTATGTACATACAAGTGGGTGTAATCATATGTATTGATGCTAGTTGGAGCCTTTGATATGACGATAATTATTATTGGAAATAGGTTTTTCAAAAAAGAAAAATAATCTTGTTTAGTAACTGGTTTTAGAACCATAGGGATGAAAATCCACCATGTTTAACGGTCTAATGCAGCTTAGAGTATGATCAATTTTCACCAAATCATTTCATTGATTAACGCGTTAAGCCAAAATTAACTTCAAAAATGATGAACTCACTGTATGTATTGTTATGATCGGCAGAGATTGTTCGACACGAGCGCGCGGCGGCCGACACGTAATTAACCTCTCAAACGGTTCAATTTTAATGAGCCGCCGATAATTTATAGTAATTGGTGTTTCCTCATTATACGCTCTATAGAGGGGAGCCGTGATTGTACTCGTTATAGTTCTACTATGTGTCGAGTGGTTGGGGTCGACAGACGGTCTAATGGTCCCCATTACCATAATAAACTTATGCGGTTTACGACTGCCCAAATTAACACATTTAACTTAATTTCTAAGTGACATTTCCCCCTCAAATTATTGATACATAAAGGTCGTAAATCTATTTTATAACGCAACCTTATTTATGTAAATAATTTAAATCAGCTAAAACATTGTCATTTAAATTATTTGATTCGGACAATAATATAAAGAACCAAGCGTTTTGCTTCAACTTTTTTAATAAGAAGCGTTCGCATTTAGAACACATTGCAGCCCTTCATGTTTATGGTCGTTGGTCCCATATTTATTATTCAATTCGATTGAAAACCATTAAATTACCGGAGGTAGACTTACTTTGCAGGAGGTCGTCTAGGTGGGTACCCCAACAGTGCCAGTTATTCTACCACCTGAGTAACATTGCTAACATTACTGTGCTTTGGTAGGAGGGTACTGTAGCTAGTGAAATTACTGGGCTAAAGAGTCTTAACATCTTATGACTCTTGAGTAAGAAGCGTTGGTGCAGTGCACCTAGAATTGCGCATAATTGTGAAATTCTGGATAGCACTGTACTGATTATGGGCAGCGTTATCTCTTAACATCAGGAGAGCGTCTTGCTCGTCTTCTTACTTCTCCACATAAAACAAAAAAATTAAACGTCACGATCATAACCGTAAAACGGTTAAGTAATAACTAATTTTCAAATGAATGCAGTAATAGTATATCAGAAAGTTAAAGCAAAACTTGTTAGCTCGAGTAGTTACAAGTTCTAGCCGAGTTAGACCAGTAGGTAGAGTACGGGAACTAGTAATAGAAGTTGGTGTAAACTGTACACTATGCTCTATACTATAACAAGTTAGTTGAAACTGGAGCCAGTTGGTTCAACATGTCGCCACCAGACGGCGACACTGGCGCACCACCGGGGAGGGGAGGGGATGGGAGGGGAGGGGAGGGGAGGGGAGGGGAGGGGGAAGTATGGATTCATGTTTATAAAGATTGAGACAAAAAATATTCTTTACTAAACCTCACGTTATTACATTCAGGATATATTTTAATAAAGTATTCAATGTAGATTAGAATAAAAATTCTTTATTGAAACACCAAACTCAAACTCAAACTCAAAATTCATTTATTCAAATAGGCTACAATGGAGCACTTTTGCAAGTCAATTTTACATTTTATTTTAATATTCTACCGCTCATTCGCAAGGCACCTCTATGAGAAGAATGAGCAAGAAACTCATAGGGATTGCTTTTTTTAAATATGTGTTTACAATTATTATCTTGGTTACATAATTTATTTATTTTAGGTGGTTGCAGAGGTTTCCAGGCATCTTTGTCTTCTATGTATTGGCTAATTTTATAATAGGCTTTCTTTTGTAATATGTCTTTAACACGGCTTTTGAATTTACCTTCTGTGAGCCCCGTTATTTCATCAGGGATTTTATTATAAAAACGTACACAATTCCCTAAAAATGATTTATGGCTCGTTTTGGACAATCTGAATCGAGGTACAGCTAACTTATTCTTATTTCTAGTATTAAAGCTATGAGTGTCACTATTTAACTTGAATTTATCTAAATTTTTTCTGACATACATAATATTTTCGTAAATGTACAAAGATGGTAGGGTCAGTATATTTATCTCTTTAAAGACCTCTTTTAAAGAGTCTCTTGGGCGCATCTCATAAATGGCACGAATTGCACGTTTTTGCAGTATGAAAATAGTCTCAATATCTGCTGCCGACCCCCACAGTAAAATACCGTATGACATTAGACTATGGAAATATGCAAAGTAAACTAATCTAGCTGTTGCTACATCTGATAGTTGCCTGATTTTATACACCGCATATGCTGCAGAGCTTAATTTCCCTGACAATACGTTAATATGATTACCCCATTGTAACTTAGAATCTATATTCATGCCAAGGAATAAAGTTGCATTGTCAAGCTTTAGTATTTCACCATCAAGAACTACATTCGATTCTATGTACCTAACGTTAGGTAATGAAAATTTCAGGCATTTAGTCTTTTTCGCATTCAATAACAGATTGTTAGCTGCAAACCATTTAGATATTACTACTAAAGCGTTATTTACATGTACAAGCTCACTATCTTTCCTATCCACTTTGAATATTAGCGAGGTATCATCGGCAAATAAAACGATGTCTGCTAGGTCTTTAACCATGTAAGGGAGATCATTTATATATGCCAGAAACAAAAATGGACCAAGTATTGACCCCTGTGGCACTCCCATTCTAACAGGATGGCTTGATGAAATGACACCGCCAATATCCACTTTCTGCTGTCTGTCCGACAAGTAAGATTCCACCAAGTTCGAGGCATTTCCATGAATTCCGTATACCTCCAACTTCCTCAGCAGTGTGCTATGATCCACACAATCAAAAGCTTTGGAAAGATCACAGAATACGCCAATAGCATCCTTTGAACTCTCCCAAGCCTGAAGGATCAGAGTCATAAGGTGACTACCTGCATCAGTCGTAGATCTACTCTTGGTGAAACCATACTGACTTTGATGTAATATTTTGTGTTGATTGAAGTGAGACAGCAGTTGGTGCAGCATCATCTTTTCAAAGACTTTGCTCAGGACAGGAAGGACCGAGATCGGCCTATAGTTAGAGGGATCAGTTTTGCATCCCGATTTAAAGATTGGGGTGACTTTGCTAACTTTCATCAGGTCCGGAAATGTGCCTTTATCTATACACAAATTAAACAATTCCGATAAGTAAGGAGCAAGGGTGTCTATAAGCGACTCTACCAATTTAACCGATAGACCACAATTGAACAGAAAACTACCAAACCATGTTTTAATAAATAAAGATGTTCTGATTCCTAAAAGAATCTGTAATTCTGTACAGTTTAGTTATTAGCCCCAAGTTGGGCGCCAGTGCCACATGTTGGGCGCCAGATTTATAGATTTAAAAATAGGATGATCTCGATTTTAAGTATTTGTCAAATTAATTATTATTTAATTAGTATTTTTATGTCAAAAGTACGATAATAATATATTGTTTTTTACGATCCTTTTATATATTTTAATATTTAATCCTTAAATGTGATTTATTGATGATAGTGGTGACTTTGAGTTCGATTTTCCTGTAACGTTCAACATTACAAATTACAATATAAGAACACCATCGTTGTCTTTTTATTATTTTTACAAACTCTCCTTCCCCCAGCGCCACACGTTGGGCGCCAGTTATGTCTTACGCCAAAAATAAAAAAGGAGGCTACATTAAGCAGTAACCGTCACGTCATGGTAAAATCCTCGAGAAAGGAAACATTTCAGGCCAATGTATAAAATAAAAAGGACAGCGTAATGATGTTTGCAATACGCAAGGAATCTGAATGTCTTTCCATCCACACGGGAAACTAGACCTATTTACTTAGCACTAAGGTTGAATATTGAGTGGCGAGCGCGGGATAGTCCGCCGACGCCGGCAGCTCTAAATCTTCACGCCCTATTTGCCACTTAAAGCTGAAACGTTCTAACTTTTATTTTGAAGTTAAACCGCTTTGCATAGCGGTGAGGTCGGCGGCGGCGACCGTTCTAATGAGATTCATTACCATTGCGTGCCGTGGTCCGTGTCGCGCCGCGCGGGGCCCGGCGGCCCGGCGATGTACCGCGCCCGAGGGGGAGGCTCTAGCTGGCTCTCATTACTGAGTTATTTAATTACTGTGGTGCTTTACATCGCTCGGTAGATGTCGCCGTTTGAGCCATCGAGCTCTTTGGGGAAAACTTGGGTGAAAAGTGAAATGCAACAGGTTTAGCTTGTCGAAAAAAGAAGCGAAGCACTTAAAGTAAGCCCGTTTGTACATTTCCTCACTGTATTTCATTACTTATTTGAAGTTAACGTTAAGATGCACTCTGTAGTCTGCATCCAATGAAATATGGGTTTGCTGGTAACATTAGAGCATTCCAAAAGATTTGCTCGACTTCTATTGATGTGCATATGGGTGAGGTGCTTCATTTACATCAAATTAAACTTATTCTCATATTTGTAATATAATGACAGGCTAAGTAAAAGGTTTCCTTGTCCGGAGCCTGCCTCCTGCCGCACTCGCAGCTAATGTCATTATCCTGTTATCATCGGATACTTCACGTGAAGGCTGTTCCTTCACAAGACGAGCCACACACAGCAAGTAGGTAGGTACTTGTTGTTAATGGAGACTAATTCAAAGCTTTTAACTAATTACCAACTTATTTAAGAACACTGATTCTAAGTAGGTACGAGTAGGTATAATATAACACTTTAAACACGGTAAAGAGATATACAGTAGTTTGACTCCATAGAAACGGTCGGAATTTGGGTGTGAGTAGATGTGGGCAGATGTGGGTAGAAGTGGGTATATAATCCAGAAGCGGGTGCCACGCAGCGACGGGCGGACGTCGCGATAGTTTTTTGCAAGTATTTAGTGTTATTTACGTTATTTACTTTTGACGTATGTATCCATAATATAATAAATTATATAAAATGGCAAAAAAATTGCATGCGATATTATGCTGTTTTTGAGGTGAATTAGTAAGAAGTTATTTTTTTTTTTATAAGTATTCTGCTGAAGTAAGAGTGCGAGTAAGAGTGCGAGTCAGAGTCCAAGTAAGAGTCCGATAAGTCCTAGTAAGAGTGCAAGTAAGAGTAAGAGTCCGAGTAAGAGTGCAACTAAGAGTAAGAGTCCGAGTAAGAGTGCAACTAAGAGTAAGAGTCTGAGTAAGAGTTTGAGTAAGAATCCGAGTAAGAGTTCGAGTGCGAGTAAGAGTATTAAGTATATCTCTTGTCTTGTCTTGGGTTTTAATATACGCCGCCACGACATGATAGTAAAGTAGGTAGGTCGACGACGCAAAGACGAAGGGGTGTGATAAGTTTGACGTGTCTGTCTCATAGATTCGATTTAGATTTTGTTTGAAAAGTTAGTTAGGCGGATGTGTTCTTAGGTATTTTTAGTCCTAGCCGCAAAAAACGCGGGATGAAGGGTGTACTAAGTTTGATACAATACATTTTCAAATCTCATTCGACTGTTGCATTTTTGTAACGGACATTCAGTGGTTCCTAAGCGGACATAAGTAGGTAGGTAAATATAGGTAGGTAATTTGAAAATGAAATAAAAGCTTGTAATAAAAATATCAATAAATGTACAAAAATAATATAATTAATTTACAATAACTCATCTAAATAGTAGCTCAAGTAAGTAGATGATATGAAATAGGTAGGTACCTACTGTATGCGGGCAGCGGCTGCCCGGCAGCCCTATGACTCGCGCATGTACCGCGAGACTGTAGGTATTTATGTTCAAAAATCACGCTCAGTCACACTACTGTATATCTCTTTACCGTGCTTTAAACTTTCACGATTTTAACTCTCGTTGATTTTATTAACCGGGACTTATCACGTACTTATGTTTATGTGAGTTTGACAAAAATATTATAAAATCACGACGGCTCAGTTATACAACAAGTGAAATTTTAAAAAAACTTTTTAAAAACAAGCTTTTATTATTATTACTACCCAGCATCATAAAGTACTCGTCAAGACGAATCGTTTGAGCCCAAACTCGATGGGGTTGCGTCATTAATTATCTTAGCCATCTTCCAGTTCCATCAGCAGATCAGCTCCATGTCAAAATATTGCATTGTCATCCGATTTATACATGCATACAAAATTTCAGCTTAATCGGACACCGGGAAGTGGGTCAAATTAAAATTTCAAAATTTGATTACAGACAGACAGACAGACAGACGGACAGACAGACAACAGACAGGTGAAAGTAAATAAAAGCTTGTATTAACGGGATAAGTCCTGCCTAATAAAATTTACATAGGCTTAAATTAATCGACCGAGCGAAGCGAGGTCTTAGAGTCGAGAGCCGCGAAAAGCCTGCGTTTTGACCAGTTTAACGGTTGACCTCTGGTGCCTAACTTTGATCGACATTTACTCAAAAACGGTAAATCCAAATTAAATGAAATTTTGCACACCAGTTAAATAGGTTAATAGAATACTTATAGTAAAAAAAAAAGCCAAATAGGCTTCAGTATTGCAGAGATATAAGTGACTTAAAGTCTTTAAGATAGGTCTGACGATAATTTCAAAACTGGTACGCCGATAATTTTTTTTCTGAGCTATTAACATTTTTTATAACCTACCTAAATATTTTATCAAAAGTGTATGTTTGTATGTATGTTTGTTACGCGATAACTTGAAAACCGATGGTCCAATCTTGATGAAACTTTGCAAACGCGTAGTACATATCCATAGAATTTTAAAGTTCGAACATGAGCCAAATCGGTCGAAGGGTTCTAGAGTTCAAGAGATTCCTAGATTACCACGTTACCGAAGTTCCAATCTTGACGGAACTTTGCGAACGGGTAGTACAAACGCAAAGAATTCTCATGTTCAGAAATGAGCCAAATCGGCCCAAGAGTTGCAGTTAAATCTTTTATTAATAATGTAACCGGGATATAATTGCGATTCACTGTCTTAGGAGATGGGAACATTTTGGTAGGTAGATAAACGCAGTTTGAAATTAGTTCGAATAGTACGGACCGTTATGTAATTGCGATTCACTGTCGTTGAAGATGGGGCATTTCGGTAGTTTGATAAACGCAATTTCAAATTAGTACAGATATTAGAGTTGACCATTATAGATTTGCGATTCATTTTCTTAGAAGATAAAAACATTATGTAAGGTTGATAATCGCAATTTCAAATTGGTACAGAAATTAGGGTTGACCATTATAGTTTTGCGATTCATTTCTATAAAAACACTTACATTTTGTTAGGTTGATAGACACAATTTCAAAATGGTTCATAATTTAGAGATAATCATTATAGATTTGCGATTCACTCCCATAAAAGACAGTAACATTTTGTTAGGTTGATAGACGCAATTTCAAAATGGTTCATAATTTAGATATGATCATTATAGATTTGCGATTCACTCCCATAAAAGACAGTAACATTTTGTTAGGTTGATAGTCGCAATTTTAAAATGGTTCAGTATTTTGAAAAGACCATTATAAGACCATTTAATAAGGCTGCAGCCTTTTTAATTATTAAATACACAATTTCATCTTGGGCATATTAGCTTTTTCGCTGGCAGTAAGATATATTATTATTTGTGTAGCCTATCTGCAAAACTTTTTAAAACTTAGAATAGTTTGTGCCGGCACATTCAACAATAAAGGTGCACGAGCACACCGTAGTGCAGCGCAGACCACTGGTGGCTCTCTCCAAAAAAGTCAGCAAAAAGTTGAGATCACTACGTACGCGCCCATCCAAATACGTACACGCATAACATTGCTTAACTTCGATGATTACGTTCTTTAAATAGCGCTATTTTTAAATGAATTAATTTTATTAAAAACTAGCAATCCCGGCGAACTCCGTTTCGCCACCAGATGGCTTCGTTTTAAATTTCTGTTGAAATTTTTCCTGAATTTTCTTTGCTATAAACCTCACGGAGCCCGAGACCTTTCCAACGAATGCAAAACCGTGGAAATCGGTTCGTGCGTTCTGGAGTTATAGCGTCAGGAAGGAAAACCCGACTTATTTTTATATAGTAGAAGATTAAAAGTTTTCAAATTTTTTCCTGTATTTAAAATATATGTTAAGGTATGCCAAATTTCATAAACATAGGGTAACGGCAAGTTCTCTATGAATATTGATTTATTCAGAGGGTCAAAACATTTTTTGAAGGATAAACGGGTGTATTTTTTCGACTTAAAGTTAAAGTTCTTGTATTAGGATATTTTAAAAAAAGTCTAAGGTCTAAAGTCTAAGGTTTAACGGAAATTGGGCCGCGAGGTCCCAGTTTGAGGCGAACTACTAGTTAACATAACATTATGAGTTCTTATTTTTATAACTGCTGGTAACTAACCCCGAGTCCCTTAAACTTATCTCTATTGAATTAAATTACCCAAAATACGACGAAAATTATCGATAGGTCTGCATTACAATTAATTGTAAGGCACATATTATAAAACAAAAAAATACGATTTGGTTTGAGAAACTCCTTCTTATTGGAGCCTTTTGTAAAAATCATCATCATCATCTCAGCCATTGGATGTCCACTGCTGAACATAGGCCTTTTGTAAAAATAGTTCAGCTTAAATAAAAGCCTTCGTTATCGGAGAGCAGTTGATCGATTCGGCCCCGAAGCCTCTCACAAGGCTACGTATCTATCTATCCGTGCACAGTATAGTCACAGTATAGAGTATAGATGGATAGATACACCGCAGGCTCGGGTTTCAGCCGGAGATTGCAATCAGTCGCCGCTTCCGATACTACAGCTATAGCTTATAATATATCTCTATAGCTTCCTTATACCTATGCAACGAGTTTAGCTATACGATTATTAATTATTTCTGTTTATCTACGTATGTAGATTCGATTATATACTAATTATTTCTGTTTATCTATGTAGATTAAAAATACACAGCCGTTAAAACTGACTCTTGCATTTTCAGTCCTAAAACTTTAATGTACCTTTAGTTTTTGATAAAACAAAATTAAACGCAATCGTATTTAAAACTCAATATCTACTGAGTGTTAAGGAAGGCACGTGAAATTGTTATTCCCCTTATTGTCGTCTACATATGTATATGAGAAAGTCTTTAGGTTTCTTCTTTTAGTTTTTAATCTAAAAATGTAACAATTGACGGTCTTATCGCTAAAAGCGATCTCTTCCAGACAACCAAACAGGATAATAAATTATAATGATTGTTTGCTAGCGCGTTCTCCTTAAGGGGAGATATCTCTATTGCAGGCAGTTAGCATTTTCATCTCGTTTTACTGATGTCTTGTAAAAATTTGATACAGTATAAATTATCATCTTGTACATCAGTTTGTATAATAGGAAAGAATCACTGAATAATCTATCAACGAACAGTTCAAAGCTTTTGTTTATATTTACTTGAAATTTATCACAGAGATTGTGATGAGGGTTAAATATACGATAAGAGAGGATTTCCAGAGAGAGCGAAACAACCGCAAGTGTAATTAAAGTTAAAATATGGAAGTAGATTTTGTAATTCAGACACTAAACAATCTATATACCAAATTTCAGTTTATGAGGCCACCGTTTGTAAACGAAATGGTTACAAATACACGTAAATACACATTATATACTTTCGTATTAATACTCTTGTTATGAGTAAGTACCTCTATATTCAGTAATGTTCGAGCAATGTTCGGCTCAATCATTTTAACGTTTTATTGATACAAATCCGAGGCGAGTGATGACTCCATCACTGAACACAATGTTTACATTATATATTACATACAGACACACTCTGTATATTAATGTAATGTTAACAAATCGGAGCGGTTCACAGAAACGAGGCACCAAACAAATATCTTTGAAGTGACGTGTACTTCTTAAAGGCACGGCTTTGAACGTACTTTTTGTAGGACGTAGACATTTTATGTTAAATTAAATACGGAGATTTGCGGTTTCAATGTAAAACGAAATTAATCGTAGCAGTGCTACGGCGTAGCATGTGCTACGAATTGTGTGCTACGGATGTCTTGGGTGCTACGTATAACATTATTACAAGCTTTTATTTACTTTCACCTGTCTGATGTCTGTCTGTAATCAAATCTTGGAAGTTTAAATTGATCCACTTCCCGATTTCTGATTGAGCTAAAATTAGCATGCATGTACAAATCGGATGACAATGCAATATTATTATTACATGGAGCTGATCTGATGATGGAGTAGGAAGGTGGCAATGAGAATTTCATAATTAAACGACGGAACCCCATCGAGTTTGGGCTCATTTGATTCGTCTTGACGAGTACTTTGGTGCTAGATGGTAATAATAATAAAAGCTTGTTTTTAAAAAAGTTTTTCATTAAAATGTGGTGTTTGTACAAAAAGTAATGTATCTGTATACATCTGAACGAGCTACAGATGCAGGCTTCACCGGAGAGCCTTCGAGAGGCTTCGTCTTGACACCGCGCGACCCGCGATACTCCATCTTATATCTACTGCCTTTACTTACTTATATTATATCTATAGATAACAGGCTTTGTCCTGTCTGAGACACTTTGTACTCGTATAATAAACCTGTGTAGTTAAGGACCAGCTCCACTTGCGATACACTCTGTATCTAATTCTCAAACAATACAAAACGGTAAGCATTTTAATGATAATTTATTTTTTATTTATTTGTTGCATAAAGTATTTCTACATCAAATGAATTATAATTAGGTAATATGAATATTATAACATGGTGGGTCGTTGATCTGATTCATTTGACAATTGTGAAACACATAACATTGACAAAGTTTCATAAGGAAAATTAATTAAAATTTAAATAAAACAAAACAAAAGCAAACTTAAATTGAATTCTTAAGTAAGTGCTTATTTAATGTACAAAAAAACAAAAAATAAAATTCTAAAAAATAATAGATATTAATATTATCGTTAACTAGCTGTGCCCAGCGGTTTTACCCGCAGTTTTTATGTAGCCTATGTGTTATTCCAGGGTCCAAGCTATCTTTATACAAAATTTCAGCTCAATCGGTGCACCCGTTTAGGCGTGAAAGAGTAACAAACATCCAAACATCCATTCTTACAAACTTTCACGTTTATAATGTTAGTAAGATGCATTTTCTGTCTTTTCCATGTCCAAATTAATTAGTGCGCGTAAATCGATTGTTAATTTAGCATTTTATGTAATTAGTTCGTTCCTTTAATTTTTCACTTAAAACACTTTAACTAATATGAAAGCTAGACATATTTCTAATTATTTCTTTAACCTCACAATATGACCAAAAGTCTCAACATTATGTTATTAGAAGTAACATCTGTGTTCACTCGCGGTTACTTTCTAGTTTTAATAAAGAAGACAATCCAATTATATGTTGTTAGTTGAACAACTGGTTGTTTTATAGTTGTTATGTGTTGGTTGATAGTTTCTTGTTGGAGTTGTTTCAATTTGCGGACGCAGCTGCAATAATAACTGATAACAACTCAACTATAAACAAACTGAATTGTTAAACTGCTCATTTATTTGGTAAACTTGATAAACTATTTCTAAATGATAACTTCTGCCGGGGGTAGACTTCCTTTGCAGGAGGTCGACTAGGTGGGTACCCCAACAGTGCCAGTTATTCTACCGCCTGAGCAGTGATGTGCAAACATTGATGTGCTTCGGTAGGAGGGCACTGTAGCTAGTGAAATTACTGGGCTGAAGAGTCTTAACATCTTATGACTCTCAAGTAAGAAGCGTTGGCGCAGTGCACCAGTAGCACTGTACTAATTATGGGCAGCGTTATCTCTTACCATCAGGAGACCGTCTTGCTCGTTTCTTACTTCGTTGTATAAAAAAAAAAAAACTTAACTAAAGGTGTAACTCGTGAGAAACATATGTTCTGTCTAAGTAAAATGGGTATGCGTTCAGAAGGGAGTGTTAGATTGTGTGAACGCATCCCTTAATTATTAAGGTAAATTAAAACGCACTCATGTCTATTGTCTATGACATATTCTTTAATTTAAGATATTGTCTGTGTACCTAATTATAACCTCTTTCTCTTTTTCTTGTGGAACATAGAATACAGTTTGTTAGACGCACAACAATTTGTTCAATTTATATAGAGATAAATTAACACTAAATAATGAGGTGATTATTTTTAACCGACGACGCAAATTCGACGGGGTGTTATAAGTTTGACGTGTCTGTGTGTGTGTGTCTGTCTGTGGCATCGTAGCTGCTTAATGACCTGATTATGATCAGAGTTATCTCTTACCACTAGGAGAGCGTCTACCTTGTTTCTTACTACTTTAAAAAATAAGTGAAATTTTAAAAAAATATTTTTAAAAACAAGCTTTTATTATTATTATCGTCTGACACCAAAGTACTCGTCAAGAGGAATCAAATGAGCCCAAACTCGATGGGGTTGCGTCGTTTAATTACGGAGTTCCCATGTCCACCTTCCAGCTCCATGTCATAATAAAAATGCATTGTCATCAGATTTATACATGCATGCAAAATTTCATCTCAATCGGAAACCGGGAAGTGGGTCAAATACAACTCGCAAGATTTGATTATAGACAGACAGACAGACAACAGACAGGTAAATAAAAACTTGTAACGTAACAAATTTGTTACTTAATCCCTTTAATGCACCCACAGTATTTGCAAACAATAACAATATCTTCACGGGCCTAAATTTAACCCCCCTTATTATTCTCCTCCTCCCCGCTGTAAAACAAGCTTACAATTCATTACATTAGCCCCCCCCCCCCCCCCTCCCCCCTCGCGGCTGTAAAGTGTAAAGTGCGTGATTGTGCGAGCACTCAAATCAGAACCTCCTGTTATTGCGCGTCGAGTGCATTATCTCTAAATCCAACTGAATTATCTTGAATGATCCCCCCTCTCCTTTTTCGCTCGTGGTGCACTATAATAATGTAGGCAGACACCGCACTTCTAATACAATATAGATAAATAAATATTTCAGGACATTACACACAGCGCCACCTAACCCCAAGCTAAGCAACTTAATGCTTGTGTTATGGTGGTTAGGATAACGGATATAATACTTATATACTTTTCTTTTGTAAATACATACTTATAATAGATACAGAAAGCCACCCAGTCCAGAAACAAATATCTGTGGATCACACAAACATTTGTCCCATGTGGGAATCGAACCCGCAACCTTCTGCGTTGCAGGCGGGTATTAGCCCACCGCGCCACAGAGGTCGTCAAATGCGGCAAATTTAGTTACCAATAGACAATATTTCTATTTTGTGAGACATGCTACTTACACCGTACACACATTATATTAAATTGTGATTCCTCTAAATACTACAATAACGTAAGTAAAAATAATAATAAAACTGTTTCTCGCACAATTTTGATTTAGAATAGCGCACATTCACATTCAAATTATATTTATTCTATTTCTAGAACGTCACTTACTACACAATTTTTCACTTTATACTTGGTTAATTAAACACATTTTATTTATTCGATTGTAACTGTAAGTTCCTGTGAATGTTTGTAGTGATTCAATAAAGATATAATACTAGTAGTTCGCCTCGAACTGGGACCTCGCAGCCTAATTTCCGTGTAAACCTTAGACTTTAGGCCTCGACTAAATATATCCTAATACAAGAACTTTAACATTAATATTAAAACTCAAAATAGGTACCAAAATTAAGAGAAATTAAAACTCAATAAACCTACATACCGAGATTTTTAGAATATAATCCTTTTTAGAGTTTCGTACCTCTGAAGGAAAAAACGAAACCCTAATAGGATCACTTGGTCATCCTTATGTCTGTCAAGCCCCAATTAATTATACTCTACATCCCGTAAAATTGTTTATTTTTACCATATACACAGGTCTATGGCCTATGGCTAGAAAAAAATACACCCGTTTATCCTTCAAAAACGTAGGTACATTTTTTGACCCTCTGAATAATCAACATTTCATGAAATTTGGCAGACTATAAGTACATAATATTATATTTTAAATTCGGGAAAACTTCTGAAAGCTTATACATTTGAATTAATTCATTTAAAAATGGCTCTATTTAAAGTACGTAAACATCGAAGTTAAGCAATGTTATACGCGTACGTATTTGGATGGGCGCGTACGTTGTGATCTCAACATTTTGCTGACTTTTTTGAAAGCCACCAGCGCGAGCGGCCCGCGATGTATTACGATGTGCTCGTGCACCTTTATTGTTGAATGTGCGGGCACAAACTATTCTAAGTTTTAAAAAGTCATGCAGACAGACTACACAAATAATAATATACCTTACTGCCAGCGAAAAAGCAGCGGCTCTCGGCTCTAAGATGATATGTTTATGTATGTATTCATATAAATTAAATATTTTAAATTATATTTTATAATAAAACGATACAGCGAGTTTTTTTCGACCGAGCGAAGCGAGGTCTTAGAGTCCAAAGCCGCGAAAAGCCTGCGTATCGACCAGTTTAACGGTTGACCTCTGGTGCTTAAGTTTGATCGACATTTACTCGAAAACGGTTAATCCAAATAAAACGAAACTTTGCACGCCAGTTAAGTAGGTTAATAGAATAATTATAGTGAAAAAAATAGCCAAATAGGCTTCAGGGTTGCAGAGATATAAGTGACTTAAAGTCTTTACGATAGGTCTGGCGATAATTTCAAAACTAGTGCGCTGATAATTTTTTTTCTAAGCTATAAACATTTTTTATAACCTACATAAATATATTATCAAAAGTGTATGTTTGTATGTATGTTTGTTACGCGATTACTTGAAAACCGATGGTCCAATCTTGATGAAACTTTGCAAACGCGTAGTATATATCCATAGAATTTTTAAGTTCGAACATGAGCCAAATCGGTCGAAGGGCTCTAGAGTTATAGAGATTCCTTGATTACCACGTTACCGAAGTTCCAATCTTGACTAAACTTTGCGAACGGGTAGTACAAACTAAAAGAATTCTCATGTTCAAAAATGAGCCAAATCGGCTCAAGGGTTATAGAGTTTCAGAGATTACTAATATGCTTTTTTTTTTGCAACTACATAAAAACTGTCTTACTCAAAATATGAATGGTACTCGTATTAAATAAGTAAGTAAATAGTCGTAAAGTCACGGTATTGGTTTTTCGGGTGAAGATGTTAGTTATGATGAGTGATCTTATGGTTGTAGTCTTCTCATTTAGAAAAAATACTATAAGCCATTCGATTTTTTTTTAAACAGTTTAATAAGGATTTTGGTGCGAGCCGCAGCCACATAATTTCATCTTGGGCATATTTGCTTATTTGCTGGCAGTAAGGTATATTATTATTTGTGTAGCCTGTCTGCAAAACTTTTTAAAAGTTTGTGCCGGCACATTCAACAATATAGGTGCACGAGCACACCGTAGTGCATCGCGGGCCGCTGGTGGCTCTCTCCAAAAAAGTCAGAAAAAAGTTGAGATCACAACGTACGCGCCCATTCAAATACGTACCTACGCGCATAACATTGCTTAACTTCGATGATTACGTACTTTAAATAGAGCCATTTTTAAATGAATTAATTACAAATTGATCACGTCGGGGTCACCAATGTTCGAAGGTTAAGTGTTCTAATTTAATGTGTGCGGGCCAACTAAATGAAACACCAGTTAATAAGAAATCGCGACGTTTATTAACCTTAGATGCCTGTCTCGTCGGGAGGGCTATGGGCGACTGCTTGTATACAATATAATGTCAAAGCTTGCATAATTGCATTCTACCAATGCTACATAATCTGTGTCCCTACACAAATGTATAGTTTTCAGATTTTTTTCCGAATTTAAAAGATATATCCCACCAAAAACATTCTGTAAAAAACTAGCCAAGTCTCGATGGAGCTGCTTGTTTATCTCTAAAAAGTAATGAAATCTAGACAAAGTCGTGCCAAGTATAAGGTTCCTTACTGCGATTTCTTTATTATTATAGTTAATGTTGTGTGACTTGGCCGTTGAAGGGTACACAAGGGTACAAAACCAGATGCTCCATGACACTTGGATCGCCTAAACATAAGTATTATTGAAATACGCAGCTTTATCAAGCCTACAATTAACTGGTTATCCAATCAACGTTTTCCAAGTGGAAATTTTCTATCGTGAATGGGTAGCGGACAGATTGGTGCAATAGTGTCATGGAGCACCTGGTATAATACCCTTGTGTACCCTTCAACGGCCAAGTCACACAACATTAACTATAATAATAAAGAAATCGCAGTAAGGAACCTTATACTTGGCACGACTTTGTCTAGATTTCATTACTTTTTAGAGATAAACAAGCAGCTCCATCGAGACTTGGCTAGTTTTTTACAGAATGTTTTTGGTGGGATTTCACTTATTTTTGTAGAAACGCTATATTATAAGGTTATCAGAAATACAAACCGTAAGCGCGTTTTAAAATACAGTCAGCGCCATCTAGATACGTGTGCGTTCACTCTTAGTCCAATGCATCATAATATTATACCGGGAAGTGGGCCTAATTAAACTTGCAAGATTTAATTACAGACAGACAGACCGACAGGTGAAAGTAAATAAAAGCTTGTAGTAAAGGCGGTATGTCGATCTCTTCTAATAGTTTGGTTGGGCTCTTATTTTAGTTGGCCACGCTAGATATCGCCTGATCATAACTGACGATTTACGACACATATACACACTCACATATTATACATATACTATGCCTTAAATATATTTTGAATTAATAAGTTGGATATTACACAATTTTAACCATTGACTGCAAATGTAACTTTGTAATCCTATACATTTATATGAGATTACAAAGTTATTTATGCAGATAAATTATCTCGAAAACGAGACCGAAATTGCATGTTTTTTTAGTTTTCCTATGGCTTATACAATAAATTCTAAGTATGTACCAAATTTCAGCTCTCTAAGTTTATGGGAAGTACTAGTTCTATTTTGATGATCATGAGTGAGTGAGTGAATGAATGAGTGTCGAAAATGCGAAACTTTGCTTTCGCTTAACTTCGGAACTTAATGACCTACAGACTTGAAATTTTGGATTTTAAGTATGTAATTATAGCTTACTGGATGACGAAAATTTCTGTGTTCTGGTCTTATCCAGAGGTTATCAAATAGGGGCCTGAAAATGCGACGAAATGGTTCCTGTAAAGATGGTACGGCAGTGCTTGCTTCGCGCTCGACTTGGCGGGGGCACTACCGTGCCCCCAGATGTACTTAAAACCTGCCAAATTTCATGAACGTAGGGTAACGGCAAGTTCTCTATGAATATTGATTTATTCAGAGGGTCAAAAAATTTACGTTTTTGAAGTTAAACTGAGAAGTTCAATTTCATGGGCACCAAGCGGCCATAGATCTGCGTATATGGTAAAAATATACAATTCTACGGGATCTAGAGTAAATGGGTCTTGACAGACAGACGGACAACCAAGTGATCCTATTAGGGTTTCGTTTTTCCTTCAGAGGTACGAAACTCTAAAAAGGATTATATTCTAAAAAACTCGGTACGTAGGTAATTTAAGTTTTAATATCTCTGAAATTTGGTATTTTGAATTTTAATATTAATGTTAAAGTTCTTGTATAAGGATATTTAGTCTAAGCCTAAAGTCTAAGGTTTACACGGAAATTGGGCTGCGAGGTCCCAGTTCGAGGCGAACTACTAGTTTATTATTCTATCACCACTTCCACAGATATTGTTGCCTGCTTATATTGTTTATGGTCTCCACTTTCGTGTTTTGCCAGTAAAATTTTACTTGACAGCGAGTTATAGTCCGGTACATTGCGTTTAAGATAATTTATACAAAATTTTAGGCAATGTGACGTAATTATGTCTTCATATAATTATGCCTATACACTATTAAATCCAACTTTGGTTGCTTGCCATTAGCGATGGCCCATCAACATAGGCGGATCTAGTATTTGGTTCTGGGGGGGGGGGGGGGGGGGGCAAGGTGCAAAAATATTATAATGTTTTACTACGAAAAGTATGTGTTTAGCTCACTCTGAGCAGTTAGAAAGTTTAAACATCCTTAATAATATGTGCGCGAACAGCTTCCTGCGAGCGCCGAGAAAAATATATAATCCTTACCATGAAATATGTGCAAAATTCGTAATTCTATAATGATTCTGGGGGGGCCTTGGCCCCCTGCCCCCCCCCCCCTAAATCCGCCTATGGATGGGCATAAAATAACGCTATTAATAAGGTTTTTATTTTAAATTACTTTTTTTATTTAACATTATATTTCAAAGATCGAGCGAAGCGAGGTTTAAAAAAAGGTTAAAAAAACAGCACAAAACATGTACTTACCTACATAATATGTGTGACACCTATGGCAATCGCAAATATAAGCGGCCGGACTATAATTGACGCAATTGGTATTACGCAATATACTAAAAAGTAATGTTATTGAAAATAAGACAAATTGCTTGAAATTCTCGAATTATTGGACTTTATCGCTATTAATTCTTTAGCTTGATCTACTTGCCTGCTCTTTCTTGCCTGTAGGATCTTTCTCAAACTTAACCTACCTAACAAATTGTGCAAAATATTATAATTTAGTCATCTCTATAACTCTACAACCCTTGGATCGATTTGGCTCATTTTCGAACTTGAGAATTCTTTTAGCTTATACTACCTGATCGCAAAGTTCCATTAAGATTGGAACTTTGGTAACGTTGTAATTAAGCGTTTTCTATTACTCTAGAACCCTTTGACCGATTTGGCTGATGTTCGAACTTAAAAATTCTATTGACTTATACTACATATTTGCAAAATTTCATAAAGATTGGACCATCGGTTTTCAAGTTATCGCGTAACAAACATACATACAAACATACACTTTGGATAATATATTTATGTAGGTTATAAAAAATGTGTATATATTAGAAAAAAAAATATCAGAGCACCAGTTTTGAAATTATCGCCAAACCTATGGTCAAGACTTTATGTGACCTATATCTCTGCAATACTAAGGTCTATTTCGCTATTTTTTTCACTAAAATTATTCTATTAACCTACCTAACTTGTGTGTAAAATTTCATTTAATTTGGATTAACCGTTTTTGAGTAAATGTCGATCAAACCTAAGCGCCAGAGGTCAACCGCTAAACTGGTCGAAACGCAGGCTTTTCGCGGCTCTCGACTCTAAGACCTCGCTTCGCTCGGTCGATTATGTAATCATATAGGTAATTATATTAATTCGTATTTTAACAATAAGCCGCCACTTTTGTTCTCGTTGAACGATATCTGTCTTGCTTCCAGTAGCCTGCAGCGGGTAGTTATCGTTAAGTGGGTACAATAAATCAGGGGATGTCTGCGGCACGCGCCTCGATTGTTCTCCCCCCCCTCTCTCTGGGGGCAGGAGGGGGCAGGGGGGGGGAGGGGGGGGGAGGGGGGGGTACTCCTCCATCTATTTAGTTTTATCACGTGTTTTATCGATGGCTGCGATGGATGTGTCATTGTTCGCAATAACTTGGATTTTTTCTATCTTTCAAACAGTAAATTGATGGATGAAAATAATTGTAGTGTTTTTCTTAAATTATTAATTTAACAATAAATTATATTTGATTTGATTAATTTAACAATAAATTATATTGATTGACAATAACTAAGATATTATGGCCTAATAGGTATACTTCTAGGGCTACAAAGCCCGCGCGCGAAGTTTTGAATAAATGAAAAAGAAAGGCAATACATACAAACACAAATGTTTCTGAAATTAAGATGTCGGTTTGGAAGCCCTAAGAAATTTATGCATTAAAAAATATAAATTAGTTTTACTTGTATCACAGTGTTATGAATGCGAAATTTAGTACGAGTATGTGAGTGTGTTTGTTACTTTTTCACGCCTAAACGGGTAGACCGATTGAGCTGAAATTTGGCATAGAGATAGATAAAACCCTGAAATAACACGTAGGATACAGCACAGCGGGTAAAACCACTGGGCGCACCTAGTATATATAATAATTTGGTTATAAAACACTGTAAATATAAACCCAGTCAGACAATAATGGAACCTAGAATGCTACACCAATATTGAGTTAACATTACACGCGAGCATATTGTTACAGTTGCCGCTACAATAACATCATTGCTCACGGACGGACATTTCGGATAACTATAAATAATAATATAGAGGGTATGCCTGACTGACTCCTTGAATATCATTGGACATTATTTTATACTAGCTGCGTCCAGCGGTTTTACCCGCTGTACGCCTATGTGTTATTTCTCTAAGCTATATTTATACCAAATTTCAGCTCAATCGGTCCACCCGTTTTGGCGTGAAAGAGTAACAAACATCCAGACATCCATTCTTACAAATTTTCACGTTTATGATATTAGTAAGATATATGTGAATCATATTGTTCTAATAATAAATATTGTTCCTAAATATTTTTACATATAAGCTGATAACTGCCTGGTATACAATAAAAGCTTTGATCGTAGCTTCAGTTCCACTTCAATCTTTTTTTCTACCTAATTTTCGCTCCCTTGTTTCACCCCTTTGAAGCCCCCTTTCTCAAAGAATGTCTCCGTCGTAATATTGATCCGTGTGCCGAACTTCAACACAATCCATCCAGCAGTTGGTTGCTTGTTCCAGCGGGTATTTGTAGAGGGAAACCCCCTATACCAATAGACAAAAACGCGAAAAATATAATATGTTCTCGTAAGTTAGTGATATATAATAGTACGTATATGTTCCTTAGTCTGTCATCTCGAGTTATATTACTTGTGAGGATGATGGATGTGTCTGTCTGCATAGTAGATGTATTACTTTTGGTACCTACTTCTATATATATTATATATTACACTTGCTGTAGATAATATATTATGTAGTTATACAGTGGGTACTAGTTAACTTGTATTGTGCTTTAACTTTGCTCAAGAGAATAGAACTGGAATACGTTCATTATTAATATTCAGAGTTGAAAATGGCAGATAAGATGGTTAAATGTGAGTGTTAAATGCGGAATGAAGTCTCTTATACCTTACATAGACAACATTAAATTGAAATTAGAAATTGTCTATGCAAGACTCTCTATGTCTCTACAAGACTAAAACCTTGTACCTAACTATCAGGAGTTAAATTTAACAACCAAACCAAACTATTGAGTATTGAAAGTAAAAATTAATTTATTGACATACAAAAAACACAACATCAAAGAAAAAATAAAAAAGCATGCATAAGTTCCTTAAAGTACTACCTAATGTAAATTCTGCTATTTTAGTTATACATTTTGTAGTCAATTGGGACAAGCTCAGCTTAGTGCTACGCGAGGGAACCCTGCGCAGCGCTGGTTAAATACTTTTTTAATTATAATAATATTAACTTGCTACGCTCAAGAAAGAGGCCTATACCCGGTAGTGAGTGAATACAGGCTGAGTAGATAGATAGATAGAACTACATCCAGTGGTCGCTGCAAAGTAGCCTATATACCTATATTATTCGTTCAGCGGTTTGAGCTATGCGTTATAATGCGAGTAGATCAGTCAGTCAGGCAACCAGTTCCTTGTATATATTAAGAGATCCTTGCTAAGTATGGTCTGGCCCCACAAAGAGTGTATTCTGGTTCGCGAGTAGCGCAGTGGAGGGCAGACATTGTTCCGCTGCATTACCATAGTAATCCGATCGCGACGTACAGTCGACGCCAGTAACACAACTTTACTTAAGTTACTTACTATAGTATCCATCTCAAATACTACACGGCTGTATTTACGTATTTAAATTTTGTTTTGTCCAAAATTTCAGCGTAGAGTTTGTTCGTGACTTCGTTACCGCTAGGATCATATAATTTTATTTTCATCCCCCCACCTCGGAAAGTGTATTTTTGCGCTTCGATATCTGACTGGAAAAGTCCATATTATCCTCTAGAGAAATTTAAATTTACTTTACACTCTAGAGACAAAAACATTATTAAACCTATTTACTTCCACCTCTATGGCACCGAAATAAGCGTACAACTTTTTTAAATTTGTTAAAAACTCGGAGTAAGAACCTCTTTAGTAAACTTTTTTTTTTAATTTGCTTTGGGCGCACCATCAGCCTTGCCAGTAAGTTACTTTTGTAACATATTACGTTTCTTTTGAACTATATTTACGTTAGTTGTTTAGATATAATTTACATTTCGAGGCAATAATGTTTTTAATGAATATTATAATATTTAGTACTGTAATAGTAAATAATAGTTGAGTTAATTTATTTAATAGAATAAGCCAATTTTTTATAACTTTATCTAGTTAGTAGCAATATTTTTTCTAAGAATTACTTTTTAGTAACTTTTTTATTAACGATTTCTCACTGTAATAAACTGAAAATGAGAAAATAATCACTAAAACGAATAGGTAGAGTGCTTTTCACGAAAGGAGACCTTTTTGCGGGACGCCACTATTACACATTTTAAAAGTTAAAATACCTTTAACTTTTTAACGCCTCATAATTTCTCATATTTAATTTCTTAATCAAAAAGGTATTTATTTTATTTAACAAATAAAAATGATTTAAAATATGAAGTCAATAATAATAGAATAAAAAATTAGTTCCGCTAAATTCCGTGGGACCTCTTTCGTGAAAAGGACTCTTAAGTAAGCGTACCTACGTAAATTAAAATTGAATACTGGTTATTTTTAAAGATAGTGCACTGGCAACACTGTGCGCATCCATGGTGAGAGATTCATTTTGCCGCGCTTTTGGAAAGCGGATGAAATTTTTGTGTTCTTGGATAATAATTTTGCAATAAGTGCTAAACGCGTATAATTAGTGGGTTTTATAAACGTTGAGTGTTTGTGAATGTGATTTACTGTCGAAGAATGGAAAAAAGTTCAACAGTCTGCTATTTTCAAGAATCGTCACAAAATGAATCGATGTGATTCGATCAACGCCCACACTTTATCGAATCTTGGAGGGAATATCCTCTCCAATAAACAATGAACTTAAAATTATAATAAAGATTTCGACTGAAGGACTTGTATCCATGGTCAGAATAAATTAATAAAAAAAAAAAAAACCATGGTGAGAATAATTTAAAAAAAAAACTTTTAGCATTGAATTATTTCCTCGCTGAGGGGGGATGAAAAATTATGTGTCACACTCGAGTGCAAAGATTTTTGACCTTGTGCTCTTTTGATTCCCTCGCTAACGCTCAGGATTCCAATTAATAAATCACGAGCGTAGCGAGTGATTTATTAATTAGAGATGAATTTTAGAATCCTTCGCTAGCTCGGTCATACAAACTGAGCACGCGGTAAAAAAGCAACTTTGCACTCTTGTATAACAAATAACTATTATTTGTTAGTATTTTCAGTTTGTTAATTGGTAAGTCTGGTGTCAACAAAATGCTTGTATGTTTCTGTCCCCGAAAGGTTTTTTTGTCTATGTTTTTTATTACTCTTTATCTGTTTACCTCCCTTAGATGTATTTTTATCGAAAATATATTTCTTAGCGTATATACCTCGAATCGTTCAAATTTGAATCCAATACGTTTAGCGGTTACACCTTATAATAAAATGCTGCCATAATAAGAACTCGCATTACTGTATGTCTGTATAGAGTCGGTCCGAGTCGATATCGAGTCGGCAACTTTATTATCGTACTTTGAAAACGGTTCGCCAAATACAAGCTTGTGATTGCATGCACTGCACTACTCACACCACGCGATAACTTACCTTATTTTTTACGAAATAGAGTCTAGAATAGCTTGAGTTTTGTTCGGATGGATGGCCGTTTCATTTCAAAGGATAATGAGCTTTATTGTATATGGAGTTAGAGTAGGAAGTGGCTTGGCTGGTGCGAGATGAATGCAGACAAAGGAGATAGGGAGGGGACAAACAAAACTATTGATATACCAATTTAATGGAATGCTCTTTGCAAGGAACTAGGATATAGCAAAGAGTGTTCTACGAGTGAAGTCTGAACTAAATAAAAGAATCGGATTACTTGGGATTAAAACGAGACATGAATGTACTCGCAAGTAAATTGTGCATAAAATAAACTATTTTTTTTTGTAGCATCTGTGGTCCAGTAGTTGTACGCGTACTGCTTGTGATTCGGAGACCCTGGGTTCAAATCTCACTTGGTTTGTAAAAAAATCACCTGGACACTACTGTGTTTTGGCGTAGCACATTAGTGTGTGTCCCGGTTGTGACTATAATATTTATGTAGTGGGCTTTTTACAAACCTTTTCTACACAAACACAAATACTAAACAAGTGAAATAAAAAATAAACTTTTTAAAACCAAGCTTTTATTACCATCTTGCACCAAAGTACTTGCCAAACGAATCAAATGAGCTCAAACTCGATGGGGTTGCATCGTTTAATTACGGAGTTCCTATGGCCACCTTCCAGCTCCATCATCAGATCAGCTCCATGTCATAATAATATTGCATTGGCAAGTGGATCAAATTAAACTTGCAAGATTGATTACAGACAGACAGATAGACATCAGACAAGTGAAAGTAATTAAAAGCTTGTGACTTGACATTAATCAGTATTTTTAATACTACTTTCCTATATACTACTGTCTGCAATAAATAATCTCTATAATAATAATTAGCGTATAGTGTAAGCAGTAAACGGAAACAATACGTACGCCAGTGTAAATGAAACCTAGTTATTAAAAGTAGACAAAGAGACGCGTGCAGTGTCCGTCGAAGCCTTGAATACTTGGCTTGGTTCCTAATGTACGTACAGTTATTGCTGCACCACAACACATGTACATATCTCTCACGAAACTGCTTTAACTACTTCATCCCACTTTAATTAATGAGAAAAGGAGAATTATTGCATTTATACTACACTTATAAAACATCTAATGTACATTCTGATTCGCTTGCCAGATCTATTTAGGTATTGCTAGTTAGTATTTATTTCATCCGTTATAGTCCTACTCCAGAGCAAAGGCCTCTCTTACTTCCTTCCATTCCTCACGTGCAAGGGGCCATGGTTTTCCAATGGGACAAAAGGATTTGGTATTCCTACTACATATATATGAAGGATTTTCATATCAGGGGAGCGTCGGGCTATATTAGTGATCTCGACTAACATTTAAAAAACTTAAAATATAAGTTTTATTATTCGGAAATCAAAATCAGTTATTATTTAACGTATTTTTCGTTTCAGTATAATTAGATTAAAAAACTATGAATGAATTTGCCATGCCCTGCGGTTTTATAGCAATTTATAAGCTACATCTATATGTATTTCTTTCGGCTTATTTTATTCTGCGTGTAAAAGTATCAAACACACTTCATTTGAAATTTGATTTCAGTGATCTCTTAGGCTACTTTCAGCAAGTAAAACCTTTGTATACGAAAGTTAGAAATACGAAAATAGGTTCGTAATATAGGTTATTCGAGTAGATCTCCCGGCTTCACTCGCGGATTAGCCGTAGATATCCCCATTGTGGCTATTTTAAGAAACAGCCTCAATCCACCCCCCCCCCTTCCCCCCAAGCCAGGGGCGGATTAAGTGCGGGGCCTGTTGACTATAGCCCGCCTAAAGCCTGTGATTACTGTTGAAATCTAGGAATATAAGAAATAATGTCCGTATTAAATGCGTTTTAGATCTCGCGTTCTGGAGAGCATTCATGAGGATTGATTCTAGTGAAAGAATAGTAAATTTGGAACTTTTTGCCGAGCATTTGTCATAGATAGTTCCGCTCCCTTTCCCGCTTCGTTTTTGATATATAATCATTGATTAGATCGTTCTCTAGAACGATCATGAAAACGTTCGCAGCGATGTTTGGCTCTATGCTTGGCTCAGTTCGTTGTTTAGTTCAACAAATAGTAAATACTTGATTTTCTGTTACAATACCGGCACGATGTTCAGTGAGGGAGGGCTTTATCCCGCCTTCTAGGTTTAGTCTGCTACCTTCTACAACGTCGCTTAAAATCACGCAAGATCATGATCAAAGACTTACCTAAAATAAATAAAAAAGTAGTTGTACGTTAAGTCTCTATAGTCTTATAGGCACTAAGTCCGCTCCGGGTCCACACCGGGAGAATTGTAACAAGGTTACAGTAGGTACATTAGCTGAGCCTCCCTGTTTGAACAGGCCGCAGGAGCCTTCTCGATGGTTCTGTTGATGTTACTCGTTAGATCGCTTTCATCGAGTTATCTACGAACAGACGAACACACGTAATCTTGTCTGTAAACATTCTCTTTACTGTTATACTGCCTTCGGGAAATACGTTTAATCTGTTGAACTGATTAAAAACGAGAGGTTATCAATTCGATATGTATGTATTATAGGAACTGTGACACAATACATATACTCGTTCATATACATAGGAGAAATTAAGGCTTCTATCTTTTTAAATATATACAAAATTTCGAATCTTACTAATATTATAAACGTGAAAGTTTAGAATGGATGTCTGGATGTGTGTTTGTTACTCTTTCACGCCTAAACGGGTGGACCGATTGAGCTAAAATTTGGTATACAGATAGCTTATATCCTAGAATAACACTTAGGCTATAGAAGAGTGGATAAAACCGCTGGCGCCGCTAGTGTATAATATTAATAAGTATGTCTGTCCTAGAATTTCTCAAAAACTACTCGTCGGATTTTGACCATACTTTTTTCTTTGACTTGCCAACAATACCAGTTTTATTAAAATTGGTTCATTAGTTTTCAAATTTAACATAGGTATTTGAAATTATTATCGACCGAGCGAAGCGAGGTCTTAGAGTCGAGAGCCGCGAAAAGCCTGCGTTTTGACCAGTTTAACGGTTGACCTCTGGTGCCTAACTTTGATCGACATTTACTCAAAAACGGTAAATCCAAATTAAATGAAATTTTGCACACCAGTTAAATAGGTTAATAGAATACTTATAGTAAAAAAAAAAGCCAAATAGGCTTCAGTATTGCAGAGATATAAGTGACTTAAAGTCTTTAAGATAGGTCTGACGATAATTTCAAAACTGGTACGCCGATAATTTTTTTTCTGAGCTATTAACATTTTTTATAACCTACCTAAATATTTTATCAAAAGTGTATGTTTGTATGTATGTTTGTTACGCGATAACTTGAAAACCGATGGTCCAATCTTGATGAAACTTTGCAAACGCGTAGTACATATCCATAGAATTTTTAAGTTCGAACATGAGTCAAATCGGTCGAAGGGTTCTAGAGTTCAAGAGATTCCTTGATTACCACGTTACCGAAGTTCCAATCTTGACGGAACTTTGCGAACGGGTAGTACAAACGCAAAGAATTCTCATGTTCAGAAATGAGCCAAATCGGCCCAAGAGTTGCAGTTAAATCTTTTATTAATAATGT
Organism: Hemithea aestivaria; assembly: GCA_947507615.1. Lineage (NCBI taxonomy): Eukaryota > Metazoa > Arthropoda > Insecta > Lepidoptera > Geometridae > Hemithea > Hemithea aestivaria. Next base: position 11,719,225 of record OX382349.1, on the reverse strand, counting down.
AACCGGGATATAATTGCGATTCACTGTCTTAGGAGATGGGAACATTTTGGTAGGTAGATAAACGCAGTTTGAAATTAGTTCGAATAGTACGGACCGTTATGTAATTGCGATTCACTGTCGTTGAAGATGGGGCATTTCGGTAGTTTGATAAACGCAATTTCAAATTAGTACAGATATTAGAGTTGACCATTATAGATTTGCGATTCATTTTCTTAGAAGATAAAAACATTATGTAAGGTTGATAATCGCAATTTCAAATTGGTACAGAAATTAGGGTTGACCATTATAGTTTTGCGATTCATTTCTATAAAAACACTCAAATTTTGTTAGGTTGATAGACACAATTTCAAAATGGTTCATAATTTAGAGATAATCATTATAGATTTGCGATTCACTCCCATAAAAGACAGTAACATTTTGTTAGGTTGATAGTCGCAATTTTAAAATGGTTCAGTATTTTGAAAAGACCATTATAAGACCATTTAATAAGGCTGCAGCCTTTTTAATTATTAAATACACAATTTCATCTTGGGCATATTAGCTTTTTCGCTGGCAGTAAGATATATTATTATTTGTGTAGCCTATCTGCAAAACTTTTTAAAACTTAGAATAGTTTGTGCCGGCACATTCAACAATAAAGGTGCTCGAGCACACCGTAGTGCAGCGCAGACCACTGGTGGCTCTCTCCAAAAAAGTCAGCAAAAAGTTGAGATCACTACGTACGCGCCCATCCAAATACGTACACGCATAACATTGCTTAACTTCGATGATTACGTTCTTTAAATAGCGCTATTTTTAGATGAATTAATTTTATTAAAAACTAGCAATCCCGGCGAACTCCGTTTCGCCACCAGATGGCTTCGTTTTAAATTTCTGTTGAAATTTTTCCTGAATTTTCTTTGCTATAAACCTCACGGAGCCCGAGACCTTTCCAACGAATGCAAAACCGTGGAAATCGGTTCGTGCGTTCTGGAGTTATAGCGTCAGGAAGGAAAACCCGACTTATTTTTATATAGTAGATTAAAAGTTTTCAGATTTTCTCCTGTATTTAAAATATATGTTAAGGTATGCCAAATTTCATAAACATAGGGTAACGGCAAGTTCTCTATGAATATTGATTTATTCAGAGGGTCAAAACATTTTTTGAAGGATAAACGGGTGTATTTTTTCGACTTAAAGTTAAAGTTCTTGTATTAGGATATTTTAAAAAAAGTCTAAGGTCTAAAGTCTAAGGTTTAACGGAAATTGGGCCGCGAGGTCCCAGTTTGAGGCGAACTACTAGTGTTATAAATGAATCGACATTTCTTACGTGTTTACATTTCGCTTCACATTCAATGTAATGAGGCAGTAATGTAGATAAAGCTGTACTACGCAAGCAGATCTCGGCAGTTAGTTCAAATGTGATCGAATCACACAACGTAGCTCCATTACAGAGATACCATCAGGTTAGTGAGCCCCCCGCGCCTGGGACCCCGCGCTATATAGTAGTCCGCGAGCCCGCTAACATTAGCCACCGCGGAGCTTATCCCGGCTATATCTCCGGTAATCACCTCTAAAAGTGAACGAGCGACTAAATACGATGGTTCCAGGCGCGGATTAGTCTAACGACACCTTCTGTACCTACTATATAGATATTATGTCTGTATGTCACGCACGATTGTACTGAACGAGATATTGCGACATAATGGTACTGTGGAGAAAACAAGTAAATGCAATTTTGAAAACATAACATATCTTGTTACCATTTACCAGGCCAAAACGCAATATTATCCTAGATAATCATATAGGTAAGTAATTTCGAATATATTTTTACTAGTAGTTCGCCTCAAACTGGGACCTCGCGGCCCAATTTCCGTTAAACCTTAGACTTTAGACCTTAGACTTTTTTTAAAATACCCTAATACAAGAACTTTAACTTTAAGTCGAAAAAATACACCCGTTTATCCTTCAAAAAATGTTTTGACCCTCTGAATAAATCAATATTCATAGAGAACTTGCCGTTACCCTATGTTTATGAAATTTGGCATACCTTAACATATATTTTAAATACAGGAGAAAATCTGAAAACTTTTAATCTACTATATAAAAATAAGTCGGGTTTTCCTTCCTGACGCTATAACTCCAGAACGCACGAACCGATTTCCACGGTTTTGCATTCGTTGGAAAGGTCTCGGGCTCCGTGAGGTTTATAGCAAAGAAAATTCAGGAAAAATTTCAACAGAAATTTAAAACGAAGCCATCTGGTGGCGAAACGGAGTTCGCCGGGATTGCTAGTTTTTAATAAAATTAATTCATCTAAAAATAGCGCTATTTAAAGAACGTAATCATCGAAGTTAAGCAATGTTATGCGTGTACGTATTTGGATGGGCGCGTACGTAGTGATCTCAACTTTTTGCTGACTTTTTTGGAGAGAGCCACCAGTGGTCTGCGCTGCACTACGGTGTGCTCGAGCACCTTTATTGTTGAATGTGCCGGCACAAACTATTCTAAGTTTTAAAAAGTTTTGCAGATAGGCTACACAAATAATAATATATCTTACTGCCAGCGAAAAAGCTAATATGCCCAAGATGAAATTGTGTATTTAATAATTAAAAAGGCTGCAGCCTTATTAAATGGTCTTATAATGGTCTTTTCAAAATACTGAACCATTTTAAAATTGCGACTATCAACCTAACAAAATGTTACTGTCTTTTATGGGAGTGAATCGCAAATCTATAATGATTATCTCTAAATTATGAACCATTTTGAAATTGTGTCTATCAACCTAACAAAATTTGAGTGTTTTTATAGAAATGAATCGCAAAACTATAATGGTCAACCCTAATTTCTGTACCAATTTGAAATTGCGATTATCAACCTTACATAATGTTTTTATCTTCTAAGAAAATGAATCGCAAATCTATAATGGTCAACTCTAATATCTGTACTAATTTGAAATTGCGTTTATCAAACTACCGAAATGCCCCATCTTCAACGACAGTGAATCGCAATTACATAACGGTCCGTACTATTCGAACTAATTTCAAACTGCGTTTATCTACCTACCAAAATGTTCCCATCTCCTAAGACAGTGAATCGCAATTATATCCCGGTTACATTATTAATAAAAGATTTAACTGCAACTCTTGGGCCGATTTGGCTCATTTCTGAACATGAGAATTCTTTGCGTTTGTACTACCCGTTCGCAAAGTTCCGTCAAGATTGGAACTTCGGTAACGTGGTAATCAAGGAATCTCTTGAACTCTAGAACCCTTCGACCGATTTGACTCATGTTCGAACTTAAAAATTCTATGGATATGTACTACGCGTTTGCAAAGTTTCATCAAGATTGGACCATCGGTTTTCAAGTTATCGCGTAACAAACATACATACAAACATACACTTTTGATAAAATATTTAGGTAGGTTATAAAAAATGTTAATAGCTCAGAAAAAAAATTATCGGCGTACCAGTTTTGAAATTATCGTCAGACCTATCTTAAAGACTTTAAGTCACTTATATCTCTGCAATACTGAAGCCTATTTTGCTTTTTTTTTTACTATAAGTATTCTATTAACCTATTTAACTGGTGTGCAAAATTTCATTTAATTTGGATTTACCGTTTTTGAGTAAATGTCGATCAAAGTTAGGCACCAGAGGTCAACCGTTAAACTGGTCAAAACGCAGGCTTTTCGCGGCTCTCGACTCTAAGACCTCGCTTCGCTCGGTCGATAATAATCGATATATGACTGATGAGATAACTTGAAAACCGATGGTCCAATCTTGATGAAACTTTGCAAACGCGTAGTACATATCCATAGAATTTTTAAGTTCGAACATGAGCCAAATCGGTCGAAGGGTTCTAGAGTTAAAGAGATTCCTTGATTACCACGTTACCGAAGTTCCAATCTTGACGGAACTTTGCGAACGGGTAGTACAAACGCAAAGAATTCTCATGTTCAGAAATGAGCCAAATCGGCCCAAGAGTTGCAGTTAAATCTTTTATTAATAATGTGACCGGTATATAATTGCGATTCACTGTCTTAGGAGACGGGAACATTTTGGTAGGTAGATAAACGCAGTTTGAAATTAGTTCGAATAGTACGGACCGTTATGTAATTGCGATTCACTGTCGTTGAAGATGGGGCATTTCGGTAGGTTGATAAACGCAATTTCAAATTAGTACAGATACTAGTAGTTCGCCGCGAACTGGGACCTCGCAGACCCAATTTCCCTCAAAATAGGTATACATGGGTAAAAAGTTATAAGTATCTACGAAATATAATTGTATGGAAACTTTAACCTATTATATTCGTAAAAGGAAAGGAAAATGCCAAAATTGAAAGTAATGTTAAAACTCAAAATACGTAACGGATATACATTAAAAAAATCTTTATCTTTATGAAAGGTTATGTGTGTATTCACTTGCAGAAAATAATAGAATAAAATAATAAATCTTCATAGTTTGTAGCACTTGTTTACGAAGAAGTTGCCAATGCAGTGGACATTAGAATAATTGAAATTGGGAAAAAATATCTAGCTTTACTTGTGTTATACAGCAAATTTACAACAGTTATTATATTGATATTGTAGCTAATTCTATAACATTTTTGTCGTAGCAGCCGATGATGACTTAGACTTGGAGCGAGAACGCAGAGCTATGACAGTCACGCGTAACATCTAGGCTCGCAGGTTTTCAAGATGTATCTACAGCTACTGAGCAAGACAAAGTGTCCTTGTTCAAGGCATTATCAGACTTTTTATACGTGCAGCTCGTCGATCACATTTGCACTTTCCATCAGGTGGGATAATGTGATCAAACGTAGGCCTAATTATAATTTTTTTTTTTAAACAAAAGACTTGTGGATGAACTTTACAAACTACAACTTTACAAAAAACGGATCTTTGGCGCTGTCTAGAAAGTCGAAAGTAGAAAAACTAACTTAGGAACTTTGTTTGGACTATTCAGAACATAAACATACTAAAAGTCCCCACTCATCCTTGGTGAGCCCGAGGGGAGGGGGGGGGGGAGGCCGAAGAAGGTTCCATTTTTAGGTTTTTTGCTTATGCCAATTCTAGTGTAATGTGCCCAAACTCGACGGGTTTACTAATAGCCATTGAAGAGGTTCAGTAAACACCTCCTGGCTCCATCATCAGATCAGCTCAGTGGTACCAAATTATTGAACTGTCATCATATTTCTAGACATTTACAAAGTTTCATTATGGTACGACAACCAGAAGTTGGTCAAATATTACTTACTTATATAAGATTTTTTTACCGACTTTGTATGGAAAACTAATTTCAGCATCTTAAAAATAGACCATGTTTGGAAGCTCATAGCTGGACGATGGATATAGATAAAAAGTGTTAAAGCCAAAGTTGTAGGAAATTTCAAAGCTTTTATAATGTAGTACAACAAAATATCGTACTACGCCCAGTTTTTGACATTTAGGCAAAAAACCTAAAAATGGGACCTTCTTCGGCCCCCCCACCCCTCGGGATCACCTCGGAGGGGTGGGAACTTTTAGTATGTTAATCTCCTGAATAGTCCAAACAAAGTTCCTAAGTTAGATTTTTCTGCTTTCGACTTTTCGATCCACATGCCTCTTTTGGGCACTCATTGACTGGACTACTATTTGAATAAAAAATGGGTTTAAGTTTCACCCGCACGATCATTTAAATTCATAATATTTTGAGTAAGTCAACATAGCTATTTACTTATCCGTTAGGGAACCGAACCTAGGACCGAATTATCAAAAATGTATGAAATGACGTATTACGTCGAATCGATTTTTGACAATTTGGTCTTTGGTTCGGTTCCCTGACGGAAAACTGAATATCCCTGTAGTTCTCATAATATTATAATCGATAAACATTGTAATTTTGTATTCTCTATAACTCTACAACCCTTGCACCGATTTGGCTCATTTTTGGACGTGAGAATTCTTTTAGTTTGTACTACCTGTTTAAAAAAATTTATCAAGACTGGATCATCGGTTTCATTGTAATAAAGCAATCTCTTTAACTCTTGAACCCTTCGACCGATTTGGCTCATGTTCGAACTTAAAAATTCTATGGATTTATATTACGCGTTTGCAAAGTTTCATGCAGATTGGACCATTGGTTTTCCAGTTATCGCGTAACAAACATACATACAAACATAAACTTTGGCTAATATATTTGTGTCGCTTATAAAAAATGTGTATATGTTAGAAAAAAAATTATCAGCGGTCCAGTTTTGAAATAATCGTCAGACCTATCGTAAAGACTTTAAGTCACCTATATCTCTGCAACCCTGTAACCTATTTAGCTAATTTTTTCACTTAAATTATCCAATTAACCTTCTTAACTTGTGTGTAAAATTTCATTTAATTTGGATTAACCGTTTTCAAGTAAACATCGACCAAACTTGAGCATCAGAGGTCAAGCGTTAAACTGGTCCAAACGCAGGCATTTCGCGGCTTTCGACTCTAAGACCTCGCTTCGCTCGGTCGATTAGAGTTGACCATTATAGATTTGCGATTAATTTTCTTAGAAGATAAAAACATTATGTAAGGTTGATAATCGCAATTTCAAATTGGTACAGAAATTAGGGTTGACCATTATAGTTTTGCGATTCATTTCTATAAAAACACTTACATTTTGTTAGGATGATAGACACAATTTCAAAATGGTTCATAATTTAGAGATGATCATTATAGATTTGCGATTCACTCCCATAAAAGACAGTAACATTTTGTTAGGTTGATAGACGCAATTTCAAATTGGTTCATAATTTAGAGATGATCATTATAGATTTGCGATTCACTCCCATAAGAGACAGTAACATTTTGTTAGGTTGATAGTCGCAATTTTAAAATGGTTCAGTATTTTGAAAAGACCATTATAAGACCATTTAATAAGGCTGTAGCCTTTTTAATTATTAAATACACAATTTCATCTTGGGCATATTAGCTTTTTCGCTGGCAGTAAGATATATTATTATTTGTGTAGCCTATCTGCAAAACTTTTTAAAACTTAGAATAGTTTGTGCCGGCACATTCAACAATAAAGGTGCACGAGCACACCGTAGTGCAGCGCAGACCACTGGTGGCTCTCTCCAAAAAAGTCAGCAAAAAGTTGAGATCACTACGTACGCGCCCATCCAAATACGTACACGCATAACATTGCTTAACTTCGATGATTACGTTCTTTAAATAGCGCTATTTTTAAATGAATTAATTTAATTAAAAACTAGCAAACCCGACGAACTCCGTTTCGCCACCAGATGGCTTCTTTTTAAGTAACATTTCGTTTGGTGATTAAAAAATGAAGAAATTTCTGTTGAAATTTTTCCTGAATTTTCTTTGCTATAAACCTTACGGAGCTCGAGACCTTTCCAACGAATGCAAAACTGTGGAAATCGGTTCGTGCGTTCTGGAGTTATAGCGTCAGGGAGGAAAACCGGACTTATTTTTATATAGTAGATTAAAAGTTTTCTGATTTTCTCCCGTATTTAAAATATATGTTAAGGTATGCCAAATTTCATAAACATAGGGTAACGGCAAGTTCTCTATGAATATTGATTTATTCAGAGGGTCAAAACATTTTTTGAAGGATAAACGGGTGTATTTTTTCGACTTAAAGTTAAAGTTCTTGTATTAGGATATTTTAAAAAAAGTCTAAGGTCTAAAGTCTAAGGTTTAACGGAAATTGGGCCGCGAGGTCCCAGTTTGAGGCGAACTACTAGTCATTATTTAAGGCCGTGGACGAGAAAATATAGAATTTTATACAACGAAGTAAGACGAGCAAGACGCTCTCCTGATGGTATGAGATAACGCTGCCCATAATCAGTACAGCAGTGATACTCAGGATTTCACAATGAAGTAAAGTTGGTGCACTGCGTCAACTTTACTTACTCAAGAGTCATAAGATGTTGAGACTCTTCGGGCCAGAATACGGTAAGTAATAAAACTAAGAAGTACGACGAATGTCACATGTGCATCAAATCTTGCAAGTTTAATATGACCCATTTCCCGGTATCCGATTGAGCTGAAATTTTGCATACATATATAAATCAGATGACAATGCAATATTATTATGACATTGAACCGATGACCGATCTGATGATGGGGCTGGAAGGTGGCCATATGAACTCCGTAACTAAACAACGCAACCCCATCGAGTTTGGGCTCATTTGATTCGTCTTGACGATAACTTTGGTGCTAGATGGTAATAATAACAAAAGTTTGTTTTTAAAAAGTATTATAAATTTTCACTTGTTTTTTTTTATTCTCATAATTTACCAACGAGCGATTTAAAGGCAAACGTAACTCGCTTTGAAATAAATAGAATCATGATCAACAGCCAGGGGTGGCGCGCCCCAGTTGCACGCTCGAGTGAGTTTCTATTAGGCAGTGTGTTTAAGGAATCATTCCGTCGCTGAAGGGATTGTATGACGCAGGGCTCCACAACCACATCTACATAGGGACCTGTTGTTGTGTGACATGTAATTGACTGTCTTTATCATTATGTTTGTTTGAAATTGGCTGTAAATATAGGGACTTTAAAATGAATGCAAGAACTTGCTGACAATTTTATAGTAGGTACATTGTTGGCAACCCTAGCAATAACAATTCAAATACTATAATTTTATATTTCAATCAAATCATGTGGCTTTTTGGTTTCTAGCATTATTAACTTATGCGTTAAAATTTTTGTTTCTTTTCCAGTCTTAAAAAATATTCACATAATGCTTTGCATAATTTTGTATCGAAAAAAGCTTAATTTTGTTTAAATATTTATAACGCTTTGCTCTGAAAATTACTTTAGATACTCGTATTTCTAGGATCAAATCTACCTACATACCTAATATTAGTGTAGAATAATTGGTTCAGTCGTTAAATCATGTAAATACCTACCTACTATAGAGAGAAATCAACAAAATTCCAAAGCAAGATTTCTCTTATTTCCATAGAAACCTTTAAACATTCCTTTTTCCATTAAAACGCGTTTAATAAAGTACATAACAAGTAAGCTTATATAAACATCCTTGAATACGGTATTATTTCCTTCCAGCAACAATCAAAGGAAGCACTTGTTTGGCTTATCTTCAAACACAATGTTTGTGTAGACTAATACAATAGGTATAGCGGTAAATCAGGTTGATGACATAAAGGTCATAAAATTGTGACTAGGATATGCGAATTTGACAAAATAATTTTGTTCGTCAATTAGGTTATATTAAAAAATATTTTACGCAAACAGCAAAATTATTGTACTTTGAAAATTTAAAAAAAATATAGGTAAGATACAACGCACTTAAGTTACTCATCTTGATTGCGCTTCACACCGAAACTATACTGAACGAATTTGAATAAAACTTAGCACGCACACAGGTCATAATCCGAGGTAACGTCATATATAGTGAAATTACTGTAATTCATTACGGTTCCCATAGGAGATCCTTGTAAGATGAATTAATATTAAAACGTGAGCTACGCCACGCGTTTAACTAGTCCATACCACGGTAAAGAGATATACAGTAGTTTGACTCCATAGAAACGGCCGGAATGTGGGAGTGAGTAGATGTGGGCAGATGTGGGTAGAAGTGGGTAGTTAATCCAGAAGCGGGTGCCACGCAGCGACGGGCGGACGTCGCGATAGTTTTTTGCAAGTATTTAGTGTAATTTACGTTATTTACTTTTGACGTATGTATAAATAATATAATAAATTATATAAAATGGCAAAAAATAGCATGCGATGTTATGCTGTTTTTGAGGTAAGTTTTTAAAAAGTTATTATATTTTTATTTTTAACACGTTCATGGACACTTGCATTATTAAAAAAAATACACTATGACATACCAATTTCCATACAACGTCTGTAGGCGGATTGTCATATGTAATAGATTATTATAATGTCTGTTATGGCAGCAACCTATATACCTATGGCTATATACGATAACGTCTGTAGACGGAAGACATATCAAACATTTCAGAATGTGAGCACTATGACCATTACGGCCATGGACGGTACCGTCTATAGGCGGGTGTCATAACAAGCAGAGCAATAGAAGTGTGATGAGACATTGTCGGTGGGGGGACGGTTGGACGTCGGACGTCGATGGACGTGGTGCCACATCGAAATTATATTTTTTACGCCTATCGACGGAGTGTCCATGAACGTGTTAAAAGTATTCTGCTGAAGTAAGAGTGCGAGTAAGAGACCGAGTAAGAGTGCGAGTAAGAGTCCAAGTAAGAGTCCAAGTAAGAGTCCAAGTAAGAGTCCGATAAGAGTCTGAGTAAGAGTGCAAGTAAGAAACTGAGTAAGAATTCGAGTAAGACTGCGTGTAAGTGTCCGAGTGAGAGTGCGAGTAATAGTCCGTCTTGTCTCTTGTATTGTCTCTTGTCTTGCCTCTTGTCTTGTCTCTTGTCTTGTCTCTTGTCTTGCCTCTTGTCTTGCCTCTTGTCTTGTCTCTTGTCTTGTCTCTTGTCTTGTCTCTTGTCTTGTCTCTTGTCTTGTATCTTGTCTTGTCTTGTCTTGTCTCTTGTCTTGCCTCTTGTCTTGTCTCTTGTCTTGTCTCTTGTCTTGTCTCTTGTCTTGCCTCTTGTCTTATCTCTTGTCTTGTCTCTTGTCTTGTCTCTTGTCTTGTCTCTTGTCCTGTCTTGTCTCTTGTTTTGTCTCTTGTCTTGTCTCTTGTCTTGTCTCTTGTCTTGCCTCTTGTCTTGCCTCTTGTCTTGTCTCTTGTCTTGTCTCGTCTTGTCTTGTCTTGTCTCTTGTCTTGTCTCTTGTCTTGCCTCTTGTCTTGCCTCTTGTCTTGTCTCTTGTCTTGTCTCTTGTCTTGTCTTGTCTCTTGTCTTGTCTTGTCTTGTCTCTTGTCTTGTCTTGTCTCTTGTCTTGTCTCTTGTCTTGTCTCTTGTCTTGTCTCTTGTCTTGTCTTGTCTCTTGTCTTGTCTCGTCTTGTCTTGTCTTGTCTTGTCTTGTCTCTTGTCTTGTCTCTTGTCTTGTCTCTTGTCTTGTCTCTTGTCTTGTCTCTTGTCTTGTCTCTTGTCTTGTCTCTTGTCTTGTCTCTTGTCTTGTCTCTTGTCTTGTCTCTTGTCTTGTCTCTTGTCTTGTCTCTTGTCTTGTCTCTTGTCTTGTCTCTTGTCTTGTCTCTTGTCTTGTCTCTTGTCTTGTCTCTTGTCTTGTCTCTTGTCTTGTCTCTTGTCTTGTCTCTTGTCTTGTCTCTTGTCTTGTCTCTTGTCTTGTCTCTTGTCTTGTCCCTTGTCTTGTCCCTTGTCTTGTCCCTTGTCTTGTCTCTTGTCTTGTCTCTTGTCTTGTCTCTTGTCTTGTCTCTTGTCTTGTCTCTTGTCTTGTCTCTTGTCTTGTCTCTTGTCTTGTCTCTTGTCTTGTCTCTTGTCTTGTCTCTTGTCTTGTGCAATTTTGTAACGGACATACAGTGGTTCCTAAGCGGACATAAGTAGGTACATATAGGTAGGTAATTTGAAAATGAAATAAAAGCTTGTATTAATTTACAATAACTCATCTAGATAGTAGCTCAAGTAAGTAGATGATATGAAATAGGTAGGTACCTACTGTATGCGGGCAGCGGCTGCCCGGCAGCCCTATGACTTGCGCATGTACCGCGCGACTATAGGTATTTATGTTCAAAAATCACGCTCAGTGAAACTACTGTATATCTCTTTACCGTGTCCATACATATTTCCTTTCAATTTCCCCCCCTTAACACAACATAATAATATAATAGATAGTGTCGTTAAGTGAATGAATGGTCCCCATCAAGTAGGTGCATGCACCACGCCCGCGGGACGATCCGTCGCGTGACCGGGACCACTTACTGACCTCTCTAACTAAACTACTAACTACTGGTTATATCTATCACTTCATTGTATCGATGTACATTACGAGCTGTTAATACATCATGAACTGTTGTTAACAGTTGGATTCATTATAGATTAGCCTGCAGTATTGATTACTTGGTAGGTACCCCAACAGTGCCAGTTGTTGTACCGCCTGAGCGTGATGTGTACAGGAGGGTACTTTAGCAAGTGAGATTACTGACCTAAAGAGTCCTTCCAACTTCTTTTCTTACGAGTACCTTATACATGACTCTTGAGTAAGAGTCGTTGCTAGAATTTTATATAATTGTGGTCATTGTCCTTCCCAGGGATATTTCGCTTATCTGCTAAAATAAAACACGAAACACTGTGATAGTAGAAAAACAAAAAAAATGCTGCACAATAATGAGCGGCCCTATCGTTGTGAGCTATCTCTTCCAGGCAACCAACTTTTGATGGATAATGAATTAAGTAATTTGAAAGCTTACAACTCTCTCCAGAATGTGGTCAGATTACCCGCCCTCGCCTACAATAACAACAATGTTATAAAAACAAAGCCATTGTGTCCCCCCCTCCCCCTCCCCCTCACCCCCGGTACCCGCCGCTCTGAGTCCTGTCGCGAATCTTAGATAAGCTGACAAACACTGTAGTGATGGAGCCAGATACCGAGCGACGAAAATAAGTGTGGTCACGGTCAAAGTTTCAATAACCTTTTACTGATTGACTGACGACCTCTTTGGCGCGGTGGGCTAATACCCGCCTGAAACGCAGAAGGTTGTGGGTTCGATTCCCGCATGGGACAAATATTTGTGTGATCCACAATCCACAGGTATTTGTTTCTAGTCTGGGTGGTTTTTCAATATCTATTATAAGTATGTATTTACAAAAGAAAAGTATATAAGTATTATATCCGTTATCCTAACCACCATATTACAAGCATTAAGTTGCTTAGTTTGGGGTTAGGTGGCGCTGTGTGAAACGTCCTGAAATATTTATTTTTATTTTATTTTACTGATTTGTCAGAGTAACAGCGCGGTGCAGATCCGCGTTGAATTTTGCATTTGAAAACAATGAGTGGCACTGTGTGTGATATGGGTTACCGTGATGCTTATCATCATGCAAAATAATGTCTTGTTGGGCATTTGTTAGACGTAATGTTTCAAATTAATCTTTAAAATGAATAGAGAAAGGACTAAAATTGTAAGGCTATATATTGGGCTGAACTCGCTCTTTATAAGAAAACAATGTCACCTTGACGATATTATTTTGAAGATATTAATGAAATATTACCGTCCATGTAGTATAAGAGATAAGTAGTTAGAGTTTCTGGAAACAATTATGTTTCTAACAATAATAATGTAAAAAACTTACAGCGCACGTGAGACGTACTTCGGTTCTGCAATCTGGCTCACATTGTACTACAACACGTATTTTTCAACGTACCTGCCCCGTATTTAACGCGCGGTGTCTGCCTCGATAACAATATGATTGCCAACAGGAGGTCGACGTTTTGAATGAAGGCATTATTTTTAAACCGTTATTATGCGGCTAATGTATTCATAGGTCGAGGTTAAAAAGTCCCCCCTCCCCCGCTAGCAGGGGGGGGGGGGGCTCATCAATATTAAACCGCGCGGCGGCGGAGGAGTGAAAACAATTTGTTGATTACGTTATTATACAAAACGATGGTTATTCAGTGGCCGCGCGCGCCCAGGGCACCCCGGCTGCCCCCTACAGGGGGGGGGGGCTGGACGTGACACGGAATATATAAAGATAGAACGGGCATAATAAACTAACAGTCACGTCTAAATCTCTTGAACAAAGTAAAGTTACGTTGCGTTGCGACATCCACTAATATTTGCGCGTAATGTTAAATTCTTTTACAATTTTTTTTGTTTCAAAATATGTTTCAATTAGGCCTATCCAGGCCGGATTGATCTTATCATTTCATAATGTATAAAATTAAACCATACGAAATTTTCGTCGTTCTGACTCAGATTAGCGCCTTTAGCTTGTAGCTAACGCTAAAAAATAAACTGCGATGACTTAAATTGTGAAAAAAAAAACCACAACTGTCATCACTGGAGGTACGTTTACTATTTAGTGTGGCACAGGCGTTTATCTCGGGCACTGTTACCAAAGTCCGCGGATGTCGGATGTGTTGTCAGTAAGTATGTGGGTGCGACTCGGTGTAAACATGTTTTTATTGGTGTTCGGTTCAGTAACAGCTGTTGCCGACCGTCAACTACTTGTAATGCAACACTATACTATATATTGCTTACATAATGTATTGTATGTATGTACATTGTACATAATCTCGCATGTATTATGCGGTTACGTATTAATGTACCTACATCTTCCTACTAATATCATTAACGCGAAAGTTTGTAAGAATGTACCAATAGAATAGAATAGAATAGAATAGAATAGAATAGAATAGAATAGAATAGAATAGGATAGGATAGGATAGGATAGGATAGGATAGGATAGGATAGGATAGGATAGGATAGGATAGGATAGGATAGGATAGGATAGGATAGGATAGGATAGGATAGGATAGGATAGGATAGGATAGGATAGGATAGGATAGGATAGGATAGGATAGGATAGGATAGGATAGGATAGGATAGGATAGGATAGGATAGGATAGGATAGGATAGGATAGGATAGGATAGGATAGGATAGGATAGGATAGGATAGGATAGGATAGGATAGGATAGGATAGGATAGGATAGGATAGGATAGGATAGGATAGGATAGGATAGGATAGGATAGGATAGGATAGGATAGGATAGGATAGGATAGGATAGGATAGGATAGGATAGGATAGGATAGGATAGGATAGGATAGGATAGGATAGGATAGGATAGGATAGGATAGGATAGGATAGGATAGGATAGGATAGGATAGGATAGGATAGGATAGGATAGGATAGGATAGGATAGGATAGGATAGGATAGGATAGGATAGGATAGGATAGGATAGGATAGGATAGGATAGGATAGGATAGGATAGGATAGGATAGGATAGGATAGGATAGGATAGGATAGGATAGGATAGGATAGGATAGGATAGGATAGGATAGGATAGGATAGGATAGGATAGGATAGGATAGGATAGGATAGGATAGGATAGGATAGGATAGGATAGGATAGGATAGGATAGGATAGGATAGGATAGGATAGGATAGGATAGGATAGGATAGGATAGGATAGGATAGGATAGGATAGGATAGGATAGGATAGGATAGGATAGGATAGGATAGGATAGGATAGGATAGGATAGGATAGGATAGGATAGGATAGGATAGGATAGGATAGGATAGGATAGGATAGGATAGGATAGGATAGGATAGGATAGGATAGGATAGGATAGGATAGGATAGGATAGGATAGGATAGGATAGGATAGGATAGGATAGGATAGGATAGGATAGGATAGGATAGGATAGGATAGGATAGGATAGGATAGGATAGGATAGGATAGGATAGGATAGGATAGGATAGGATAGGATAGGATAGGATAGGATAGGATAGGATAGAATAGAATAGAATAGAATAGAATAGAATAGAATAGAATAGAATAGAATAGAATAGAATAATACTTTATTGCATACCAAACAATTACAAAAAAGCTTAATGATCTAGATATCTTAATGCTAGGTAAACAATCGGCGGTCTTATCGCACTAGGCAATTTCTTACAGACAACCTGTGTGTGCAATATCTCAATCTAGTGACAGAATAATTAATAGATAAAATCAATAGATATTATGTATGAATGCAAACAAACTCAATCTCAACTAAATCAGTGACAAATTGTGAGCCTTTCATGTCTAAACGGATGAATCGATTGAGTTTTTTATTGTATTTATGCGGGTGTTCGGTAAAGAGTTTTGTATTCTATTCTATTTCTGTTCCGAAATTTGTTATAGAGATAGCTTAGACCCTGGAATGATACCTCTATTACCGTTGGGTGCAGCTAGTTGTTTATAAGATAACAAAATATTCTGAGAGCCAACTAACAGTTTTGTCTGCAATGCCCCGCCTTATCGCTTCGTGCGAATTATTGCTACTAGCTGCGCCCAGCGGTTTTACCCGCAGTACTTATGTAGCCTATGTGTTATTTCAGGGTCTAAGCTATTTCTATACAAAATTTCAGCTCAATCGGTCTACCCGTTTAGACGTGAAAGAGTAACAAACATCCAGACATTCATTCTTACAAACTTTCACGTTTATAATATTAGTAAGATATCTTTACTATGGTTATAGTTTTGAATCTTTAGCGGTAGATATCGGTATAATTCCGCCATGAAATCACTTGTTATCTACTCGTAACATTAAACTTAAGTTCCGATACATTAGAGCCAATAAAGCTGCAGTGATACCGCGGCTATCAATGAGCAGATATGTTCCCTTTACAGTTTATCGTCTATAAACAAGGTGTTATCTTTATGTTTGTTTCAATGGATTAACTTGATAGTTGGTTCTATTGTTTCCGATTTCATATTAATTGTACATTTATGAGTAAACTTGTTTTATGTTCGCGACTTTGATCGCGTCGAGGGCGTAGGTCTACGTCATAAAACTTTTAGAATAGGTACACAGACTTATCTGTTTTTTTTTAAGAAAGATAATAATATTATCTAGTTTATAACCCCCGACGCAAAAACAACGGGGTGTTATAAGTTTAATGTGTCTGTCTGTCTTGATGTGTGTGTGTGTGTGTCTGTCTGTGGCATCGTAGCTCCCGAACGGATGAACGGATTTTGATTTCGTTTTTTTGTTTGAAAGTAGATTTAGTTGAGAGTGTTCTTAGACACGTTTGGTGAAACTTGGTCCAAGATGGCCGCCGCTACAAAATGGCGGATTCCTTATATCTTCACGACCACCTCAATATGGGTATAAAATGAAAAGACTTAACTCGTAAAATACTAGTAGTTCGCCGCGAACTGGGACCTCGCAGACCCAATTTCCCTCAAAATAGGTATACATGGGTAAAAGTTATAAGTATCTACGAAATATAATTGTATGGAAATTTTAACCTATAATATTCGTAAAAGGAAAGGAAAATGCCAAAATTGAAAGTAATGTTAAAACTCAAAATACGTAACGGATATACACATTAAAAAATCTTTATCTCTGTGACTATTTTATTGTAGTGATCAAAATTTCAATAATAATAAAATATGAAAGGTTATGTGTTTATTCACTTGCAGAAAATAATAGAATAAAATAATAAATATTACTATAGTCTTTAAAAAAAATCTCAAAAAATCTTCATAGTTAATAGTTTGTAGCACTTGTTTACGAAGAAGTTGCCGATGCAGTGGACATTAGAAGAATAGGGATGTTGACTAACTTTTGGAATTGGTTTAATATGATAGATAGACCCATTTCATACACGAATATCATATTTTTATGCAAAATTATATGATATTTCAATATAAAAATACGTAAATAAAAATGATTTTTTGAATTCTGGCTAAAACGTTCCGAACAGTCATCTGACAGAGCGTGACGTCACACCACTGGCCTGTACTTACGCTTCTTAGGCAATGTTCCTGATTTCGACAAATTTTAACTAGTAGTTCGCCTCAAACTGGGACCTCGCTTAGACTTTAGACCTTAGACTTTTTTTAAAATATCCTAATACTAGTATAGAAATGAATCGCAAAACTATAATGGTCAACCCTAATTTCTGTACCAATTTGAAATTGCGATTATCAACCTTACATAATGTTTTTATCTTCTAAGAAAATGAATCGCAAATCTATAATGGTCAACTCTAATATCTGTACTAATTTGAAATTGCGTTTATCAAACTACCGAAATGCCCCATCTTCAACGACAGTGAATCGCAATTACATAACGGTCCGTACTATTCGAACTAATTTCAAACTGCGTTTATGGGTGATTCCTGAGAGACAAAATTTTACGTGTCTTTGGGAATAAACTACCCGTAACATAAAAATTCTACCCAACGGTATTTTTTTTCTGTTAGTTTAAGGTTTAATCTACTTAATGCATGATAAACATCAGCTTAAATTTAGCTGCAAGTACCTGAAAAAAAATGTAAAAGCCCTGAAATTTGATTACCGTGGGGTGTCCCTTACACATTTTTGGAACAAAATATATTTTTTACACTAACTTATAATAGGAATTTAATTAATTGCTGTGATCTAAGCTATAAAGGGTGAACTGTTATATGATTAAAAAAATACGCGAAGGCTGTACTCACCGAAGTTTTAGAAAAAATAACAAATTTAGGTTTGTCCCCGGACAAAAAGTGATTCCCATGGCGCGCGACATAACTACCCACATTTCATAAACCACAAGACTTAGAAGCTTGTAAGCCCGCTGTTGGCTAACTTCAATTGCGCTCTAAACATCGTGAAGAGGGGTTGCCCCTCTCGTTGTTATAAACTGGATTTACGAAGGTGAGAAACTGATTACCGTGGTTTTGGTTCACTAGGTCATTGATTACCATTTCCATGTTTAAAAATATTTTTTTAGCTTTTACGGTTTTTTGACTAGGGTGTGCAGTTAGGAAAGGGGTATTATTTATTATATATTTTATTATTATTGGTCTATAATTATGGTATTTAAAAATATTGACCAAAAACTATACAATTTTGATTTACATGGTATTGATTCTCATGGCGTTTTACCACGGTAATCAATTTTCCCCTGAGTTTTCTTGCGCATTCTTTCACTTTTTATACTTTTTACTCGACTACAGCGAAGCCAGGCAAGGAAGTGATTTTGAGTCTTTATAATATTTCATTTGAACCAGATGGTTTTTTTTGTATTGTATAGTAGACTGCCGCTCTGGCTAATGCGGCACCATTACGAGCCACCATAAAAATAATCAGAAAAACCAAACTGAACTGAATAACAAAACCGATATGAATCAGATGGTATATTCATATCAGTTTGGTTATTCTAAACTGAAGTTCCAGTCAGCCTGTAGTCTAGTTCTTCAATAAGAATACCTCATAGGTGAGCCTTCATCCCAGAAACTGTCATATGATTGAATTTTAACATCAGTTTGGTTAATCTGGACTGAAGTTGCAGCCAGCCCATAGTTTCGTTTTAAATTAGCAAATTTCTTCACTGATGCGCCTTTACCCCGGAAGATATCATAATCAGATTGTATATTCATAACAGTTTGGTTATTCTAAACTGAAGTTCCAGCCAGCCCATAAATTCGTTTTGAATTAGCAACTTTTGTTTGATGGGCTAAAAATAGCTACATAAGATGTCATCATAATGTGCCTTAATCTATGAGATCAAATAGGAGCTCTATAAAACATAAAAGGCTTGGCGGGAACCTCAGTCCAGAATAACCAAACTTATATTATTAATATATATTCTAATGACATCTTCTGAAGAAAGGCTCACCTGTGAGGTATGCTGCATAGACAACGAAACTATGGGCTGGCTGGAACTTCAGTCTAGATTAAACATACTGATATTAATATACCATATGATGGTAAAATTTTCCAGAGTAAAGGCGCATCAGTAAAGAAATTTTCTAATTCAAAACGAAACTATGGGCTGGCTACAACTTCAGTCCAAATTAACCAAACTAATGTTAAAATTCAATCTCATGACAGTTTCTGGGATGAAGGCTCAACTATGAGGTATTCCTATTGAAGAACTACAGACCCATTACGCTTCTAAGCCATGTTCATAAGCTGCTGTTTTCAAGGGTTATCACGAGTCGTCTGGAACACAGACTTGATGACTTTCAGCCCCCCGAACTAGCCGGATTCCGAAAAGGCTTTAGTACAATAGACCACATTCATGCGCTGCGGCAAGTTAGTCGAGAGAATATATAACTTGCCACTAAGCTTAGCGTTTCTGGACTTTGAGAAAGCTTTGATTCAGTGAAAACACGGACTGTGCGCGAGTTATTTCAGCGATGCCATTTTGACTATTGGTTCATTAAAGGGTTTGTTTTCTAACGCCACTATGTTGGTCTGAGTACAGGAGCAGAGCACGAAGTTGATTCCTTTGAGAAGACGAGTATTTAAGACAGGGAGATGTTATATCTCCAAAACTGTTTACTGCGGTAATGGGAGACGCGTTCAAGCTCTTGGAATGGCAAGGACTTGGCATCAATATCAACGACGACCACATTGATCATCTTCGGTTTACTCACGACATCGTAGTCATGGCGAAGTCGATAGGGGCACTCAGCATGATGCTTTATGACCTCGAACAAGTATCACAACGGGTAAGCTTAAAATGAACATGGACAAGTTCAAACTTAAGTCAAATGCCAATGTTGTGCCTTCCCCAGTATCTGTTAGAGGTCCGGTACTCGAATTTCTTAACTCCATACAGCTACCTAGAATAAGTAGTCCAATTCGGTAGGACCCAACTTCAAGAAAGAGGTCAACCGCCGAATTTAGCTCAGTTGGGCAGCTTCTTTGAGTTGGTCTCGTCTTGAAGCTTAAAGTCGCTCAGCGAGCAATGGAGAGAGCTATACTCAGGGTTTCAATCAGGAAAAAGAAGATCTGAAGACGAACCAAAGTCACTGACATATCCCAGCGGATTAAGAAGCTGAAGTAGTAATGGGCAGGCTACATAGCACGTAGCGCGGATGGCTGATGGAGTCGAAAAGTGTTCGACTGGATACCACGGACAAGCAAACGCAGCGTAGAACGTCCACCCACAAGTGTGGCAGACGACCTTATAAAGGTCGCTGAAAGACGCTGGAAGCAGGTCGCTTCCAACCGATATATATGGAGGTCTAAAAGGGAGGTCTAAGTTCAGCAGTAGACGTCCTATGGCTAAGATGATATGAGGTATGCTGCAAAAATAAAACGAAACTATGGGCTGACTGCAATTTCAGTCCAGATTAACCTAACCAATGATAAATATACAATCTGATGACAGCGACAGCAGATTCTAAAGTGAATCGTGTCAGTGATTGTGACTGAGAAAAAAAAACTCATATTCTAGGACTATTTATTCAATAATTTTACATTGTTTAAGACAGCAATACGTTGATTTTATTTAGTTTACACGATTATTATAATATAGACTGCCAATATATAGCTTTTTAATACGTTATGTTTGGTGTATATTGTAAGTATATAAGTATTATATCCGTTATCCTAACCACCATATTACAAACATTAAGTTACTTAGTTTGGGGTTAGGTGGCGCTGTGTGAAACGCCCTGAAATATTTATATATTATTTATTTATTTTACTTGGATTACCGTTTTTAATCATTTCTATTTTATATGATTAGTTTGTAGATGTCAATATTTAGATAAGAACTTAGAATTCAAACAAAATTGTTTTAATTTTGATTCCAATGGCACACTATATTGATTCCCGTGGCACCAAAAATTTAAATTGAAATATCTTCTGAACAAAACAAGTTATAATGATGCCTATTTGACGGATGTGCTTATATTTATGTGAAATTTGATGTTTTACATGTAAAATAAAATAATACTAAGATTTAAAATCTGCCACGGGAATCACTTAAATACGCCCGATCTCAGGATTTACCCTTATCTACCTACCAAAATGTTCCCATCTCCTAAGACAGTGAATCGCAATTATATCCCGGTTACATTATTAATAAAAGATTTAACTGCAACTCTTGGGCCGATTTGGCTCATTTCTGAACATGAGAATTCTTTGCGTTTGTACTACCCGTTCGCAAAGTTCCGTCAAGATTGGAACTTCGGTAACGTGGTAATCAAGGAATCTCTTGAACTCTAGAACCCTTCGACCGATTTGGCTCATGTTCGAATTTAAAAATTCTATGGATATGTACTACGCGTTTGCAAAGTTTCATCAAGATTGGACCATCGGTTTTCAAGTTATCGCGTAACAAACATACATACAAACATACACTTTTGATAAAATATTTAGGTAGGTTATAAAAAATGTTAATAGCTCAGAAAAAAAATTATCGGCGTACCAGTTTTGAAATTATCGTCAGACCTATCTTAAAGACTTTAAGTCACTTATATCTCTGCAATACTGAAGCCTATTTGGCTTTTTTTTTACAATAAGTATTATATTAACCTATTTAACTGGTGTGCAAAATTTCATTTAATTTGGATTTACCGTTTTTGAGTAAATGTCGATCAAAGTTAGGCACCAGAGGTCAACCGTTAAACTGGTCAAAACGCAGGCTTTTCGCGGCTTTCGACTCTAAGACCTCGCTTCGCTCGGTCGATTATTCATAACTTAAAAACTACTGAACCGATTTTGATGTAACTTATACTGTGCTCTTAGTTGGTCAATATTTAAGCCAAAAATAAAGTCAATAACTAAAATGTCTCTGTGAAAATATAAGATCCATTTTGGTTATTGACTTTTTTTTGCTTAAATTTAGACCAACTTAGAGCACAGTATAAGTTGCATCAAAATCGGTTCAGTAGTTTTTAAGTTATGAATAATTAAAATTTGTCGAAATCAGGAAAATTGCTTAGGAAGCGTAAGTACAGGCCAGTGGTGTGACGTCACGCGCCCTGATTGGCGTGCGCATTCGCGTAATAATAAGTAAAAATTATTGAAATTAAAATTGATTTTATTCAATTTTGGCTTGTAAATAGGTCCTTAAAATGTGATTGTAGGTGTTTAAATACTGTCTTTTATGTGAAAAACATAACTTTATATGAATTCGTAACATGTGTCAACATCCCTATTGAAATTGGGAAGAAATATCTAGCTTTACTTGTGTTATATAGCAAATTTACAACAGTTATTATATTGATATTGTAGCTAATTCTATAACATTTTTGTCGTAGCAGCCGATGATGACTTAGACTTAGCGAGAACGCAGAGCTATGACAGTCCCTTTGCAGAGAGTTCCTTTTGCAGGAGGTCGTCTAGGTGGGTACCCCTACAGTGCCAGTTATTCTACCGCCTGAGCAGTGATGTGCAAACATTACTGTGCTCCGGTAGGAGGGCACTGTAGCTAGTGAAATTACTGGGCTAAAGAGTCTTAACATCTTATGACTCTTGAGTAAGAAGCGTTGGTGCAGTGCTCCTAGAATTACACATAATTGTGAAATCCTAGGTAACACTGTACTGATTATGGGCAGCCGTTATCTCTTAACATCAGGAGAGCGTCTTGCTCGACTTCTACTTCATCACATAATAAAGTCACGCGTAACATCTAGGCTCGCAGGTTTTCAAGATGTATCTACAGCTACTGAGCAAGACAAGTGTTCTTGTTCAAGGCATTATCAGACTTTTTATACGTGCAGCTCGTCGATCACATTTGCACTTTCCATCAGGTGGGATAATGTGATCAAACGTAGGCCTAATTATTAATTATTTTTTTAAACAAAAGACTTGTGGATGAACTTTACAAACTACAACTTTACAAAAAACGGATCTTTGGCGCTGTCTCGATACTACAGAGCGTCAGGGATGTTTGCAGATGTTAGAGTGAATGATGGTTTTAATGGCATAATGATATGTGATAAACACATAAATAACAATCCCAATAAGTTTCTTGCTCGTTCTTCTCATAGATATGCTTTTCGAACGAACAGTAGAGTCTTAAAATACTTAGATCTAAATAATTGTAAAATTTACTTGTAAAAGTGAAGCACTGTAGTCTATAGTCCAGTAAAAGAAGAAATGTGGATCGAAAAGTCGAAAGTAGAAAAACTAACTTAGGAACTTTGTTTGGACTATTCAGAACATAAACATACTACACACATATATAGGTTTTTTGCTTATGCCAATTCGAGTGTAATGTGCCCAAACTCGACGGGTTTACTAATAGCCATTGAAGAGGTTCAGTAAACACCTCCTGGCTCCATCATCAGATCAGCTCAGTGGTACCAAATTATTGAACTGTCATCATATTTCTAGACATTTACAAAGTTTCATTATGGTACGACAACCAGAAGTTGGTCAAATATTACTTATATAAGATTTTTTTACCGACTTTGTATGGAAAACTAATTTCAGCATCTTAAAAATAGACCATGTTTGGAGGCTCATAGCTGGACAACGATTGGATATAGATAAAAAGTGTTAAAGCCAAAGTTGTAGGAAATTTCAAAGCTTTTATAATGTAGTACAACAAAATATCGTACTACGCCCAGTTTTTGACATTTAGGCAAAAAACCTAAAAATGGGACCTTCTTCGGCCCCCCCACCCCTCGGGATCACCTCGGAGGGGTGGGGACTTTTAATAGAATAGTCCAAACAAAGTTCCTAAGTTAGATTTTCTGCTTTCGACTTTTCGATCCACATGCCTCTTTTGGGCACTCATTGACTGGACTACTATTTGAATAAAAAATGGGTTTAAGTTTCACCCGCACGATCATTTAAATTCATAATATTTTGAGTAAGTCAACATGGCTATTTACTTATCCGTTAGGGAACCGAACCTAGGACCGAATTATCAAAAATGTATGAAATGACGTATTACGTCGTATCGATTTTTGACAATTCGGTCTTTGGTTCGGTTCCCTGACGGATAACTGAATATCCCTGCAGTTCTCATAATATTATAATCGACAAACATTGTAATTTTGTATTCTCTATAACTCTACAACCCTTGCACCGATTTGGCTCATTTTTGGACGTGAGAATTCTTTTAGTTTGTACTACCTGTTTAAAAAGTTTTATCAAGACTGGATCATCGGTTTCATTGTAATAAAGCAATCTTTTTAACTCTTGAACCCTTCGACCGATTTGGCTCATGTTCGAACTTAAAAATTCTATGGATTTATATTACGCGTTTGCAAAGTTTCATGCAGATTGGACCATTAGTTTTCCAGTTATTGCGTAACAAACATACATACAAACATACACTTTGGCTAATATATTTGTGTCGCTTATAAAAAATGTGTATATGTTAGAAAAAAAATTATCTGCGGTCCAGTTTTGAAATAATCGTCAGACCTATCGTAAAGACTTTAAGTCACCTATATCTCTGCAACCCTGGAACCTATTTAGCTAATTTTTTCACTTAAATTATCCAATTAATCTTCTTAACTTGTGTGTAAAATTTCATTTAATTTGGATAAACCGTTTTCAAGTAAACATCGACCAAACTTGAGCATCAGAGGTCAAGCGTTAAACTGGTCCAAACGCAGGCATTTCGCGGCTTTCGACTTTAAGACCTCGCTTCGCTCGGTCGACAAAAAAAAAGCATTCGATAGTCTCTCACACTCATCCATGTTTGAATCGCTTAAATCCCAGCATATAGAGTCCATCTTTTAAAAAATATCTACAATAATAGTTCAGCCGCCATACATATCCATACATCCGGTACATCCTTTCCAATACAAAAAGGAGTCAAACAAGGCGATCCTCTCTCTCCTAAGCTTTTTACAGCCACACTTGAGGAAGTTTTTAAGAAGTTACCGGAAAGCTGGAAAACGAGAGGAATTGTCCTCGGCGAAAAGCGTTTGACCAACCTTCGCTTCGCTGATGACATCGTCCTCTTTTCATCTTCGGCATCTGAGCTAGGTCTCATGCTACAAGACCTGCATACGGCAAGCCTCGGGGTCGGACTTAAGATGAATATGTCTAAAACCAAATTAATGACGAATAGCACCAAGCGTCGCCTTTGTGTCGGGGGTGTGGAGATCGCATATGTCGATGAGTACGTTTATCTTGGCCAATTAGTCTCTTTCCAGGCGAGACAAGACAAAGAAATCGCACGACGTACTGAAAACGCCTGGAAGAGCTATTGGTCAATGAAAGATCTAATGAAAGGACCATTACCAATTTCTTTAAAGCGTAAACTCATGGACATGTGTGTTCTCCCCACCCTCACATACGGTGCACAAACTTGGTCTCTCACCAAACGTCAAAAGTCCGCCCTCGGAGTTTGCCAAAGAGCTATGGAGCGTAGTATCCTGGGAGTGAAACTCACGGACAGGGTAAAAAACACAACACTGCGCTCCAGAACTCAAATAGCAGACGTAGCTCAGAAAGCCGCCAGCCTCAAATGGAACTGGGCCGGACACGTGAGCCGCATGACGGAAGAACGGTGGGCCTGGGCTACCACTCAGTGGAGCCCACCAAACCGAAAACGACGCCGCGGCAGGCCCAGAATGCGATGGAGAGATGAGCTTGACTCATATTTACCGGATTGGACCCGAATTGCAATAGACAGGGATGAGTGGAGAGAGAGAAGAAAGGCCTTTGCCCTGCAGTGGGACAATATAGGCTAAATAATAATAATAAAATAAAGTAAAATACAACCCACTAATATAACATTTAAAATTCAAGATGGCTGCCACCACAAAATGGTGACTGGCATATTGCGTTGGGGGATTTTTAAATGTTTAATTTAATTCACTTGTATTTTATTGAGATTTGAATTGGAGAAAAACATTTGACAAAGGATTCGAACTCGGTGTCAGGTCGCGGTTAATCACATCTGCACCACATAACCACCGTTCAAAAGTACAAAAATCATAAAGTCAGTAGCAGTGAGTCGGTCACACGGACTGTAGATCAGATAATACAATATAAGGCAGTAATTCCGTCTGTCCGCCGGTCGTCGGAGCGGAGGACATTACTCTCGGAGCGCTGCGTCTCCAACATCAGCCGGGGTCACACCGGGACCAGCAGCTGCAGGGCTATTGGCTAATATATAGCCACTAAGTATGACGTCTACTTTAATGTACATCACTGCATTCGATATCTTGCTCATACTAATGAGGAGTTTAAGCAAGTAATGTACATTAAAATGAACATAAAACATAGTGGCTATGAATTAGCTAATTGCCCTATAGGGAGAAATATTTTTATGTAATGAAGTAGAAGACGAGCAAGACGCTCTCCTGATGTTAGGAGATAAAGCTGCCCATAATCAGTACAGTGCTACTTTAGATTTCACAATGATGTGAAATTCAAGGAACACTGCACCAAACGCTTCTTACTCAAAAGTCATAAAATGTTAGGACTCTTTAGCCCAGTAATTTCACTAGCTACAGTGTCCTGCTACCGAAGCAGTAATGCTAGCACATCACTGCTCAGGCGGTAGAATAACTGGCACTGTTAGGGTACCCATCTAGACGGCCTCCTGCAAAGGAAGTCTACAATTATACAAAAATCTCGGTATTTGTGATCGATTTTAATATATTGGTGTGTTTTTTGTATGGGAAGTTGGTTAACTATTTTCAACCAACTTTTAGAAATGGATGGAATTATTCCCATCCGTCTACCCAATTTGTCCCCTTAGGGGGACGTTGACACAATCATATCGTCTTGTTCATTAAATACAAGTTTTAATTAGTTTTCACATTAAAGCACTATAAATATCAATAAATGCAAACAATAAATAAATATTCTTATGACAGAACTATGTCTCAGTACGTCACCACCTTATAGATATCGGGATCCCTTCGATGGTTCGGAAATCCCCAATTATCCGCGTTACCCTTTGCCCGAGGGCTCCCCCCTCCCTGCCCCTCCCCCCTCCCCCCGCCCCCCGGGCCGAGGGTTCACGAGGGTCACAGGCTAAGGATATACCGACCACTAGGTATTAAAACGAATCCAACTTTAGGTTTATGCTATTTTTTTGTAGAAAGATACGAGTACAATAATTCGAGATTTAAAATAAGAATTTAAAATATTTAAAAGCTATGAGTACAAAAACTGTTTTTTCTTTTTCAACGTATTTTTAAAGTAATGTTTTAATACTAATTTTAAATTAAGAAGACAAGTAAAGTATGACACTCAATTATATCCAGTCAAATAAATGTACCCCTACCTGAATAAATATTTCATTAATTGTTACCAACTCGACAATCAGGTTAGCTGTCGGGAAAACGAGCCCTTTAAGACAAACTGATTAGTCTCATGACCCCTATCTGCATGTACTTATAGTCGCTTCAACAAAGTCACTTCCCGCGTCTGTCTGGCTCTCTGTTCTGTACGCTTAGATCTTTCAAACGCAACGATTTTGATTTTGTTTTTCTAATTAAATAGAGTAATTCAGGGATAGCACTAAAGTTGTATATTTTTTAAATTGGGCCATAAACTCAAACTCAAAATTCATCGACCGAGCGAAGCGAGGTCTTAGAGTCGAGAGCCGCGAAAAGCCTGCGTTTTGACCAGTTTAACGGTTGACCTCTGGTGCCTAACTTTGATCGACATTTACTCAAAAACGGTAAATCCAAATTAAATGAAATTTTGCACACCAGTTAAATAGGTTAATAGAATACTTATAGTAAAAAAAAAGCCAAATAGGCTTCAGTATTGCAGAGATATAAGTGACTTAAAGTCTTTAAGATAGGCCTGACGATAATTTCAAAACTGGTACGCCGATAATTTTTTTTCTGAGCTATTAACATTTTTTATAACCTACCTAAATATTTTATCAAAAGTGTATGTTTGTATGTATGTTTGTTACGCGATAACTTGAAAACCGATGGTCCAATCTTGATGAAACTTTGCAAACGCGTAGTACATATCCACAGAATTTTTAAGTTCGAACATGAGCCAAATCGGTCGAAGGGTTCTAGAGTTCAAGAGATTCCTTGATTACCACGTTACCGAAGTTCCAATCTTGATGGAACTTTGCGAACGGGTAGTACAAACGCAAAGAATTCTCATGTTCAGAAATGAGCCAAATCGGCCCAAGAGTTGCAGTTAAATCTTTTATTAATAATGTAACCGGGATATAATTGCGATTCACTGTCTTAGGAGATGGGAACATTTTGGTAGGTAGATAAACGCAGTTTGAAATTAGTTCGAATAGTACGGACCGTTATGTAATTGCGATTCACTGTCGTTGAAGATGGGGCATTTCGGTAGTTTGATAAACGCAATTTCAAATTAGTACAGATATTAGAGTTGACCATTATAGATTTGCGATTCATTTTCTTAGAAGATAAAAACATTATGTAAGGTTGATAATCGCAATTTCAAATTGGTACAGAAATTAGGGTTGACCATTATAGTTTTGCGATTCATTTCTATAAAAACACTTACATTTTGTTAGGTTGATAGACACAATTTCAAAATGGTTCATAATTTAGAGATAATCATTATAGATTTGCGATTCACTCCCATAAAAGACAGTAACATTTTGTTAGGTTGATAGACGCAATTTCAAAATGGTTCATAATTTAGATATGATCATTATAGATTTGCGATTCACTCCCATAAAAGACAGTAACATTTTGTTAGGTTGATAGTCGCAATTTTAAAATGGTTCAGTATTTTGAAAAGACCATTATAAGACCATTTAATAAGGCTGCAGCCTTTTTAATTATTAAATACACAATTTCATCTTGGGCATATTAGCTTTTTCGCTGGCAGTAAGATATATTATTATTTGTGTAGCCTATCTGCAAAACTTTTTAAAACTTAGAATAGTTTGTGCCGGCACATTCAACAATAAAGGTGCACGAGCACACCGTAGTGCAGCGCAGACCACTGGTGGCTCTCTCCAAAAAAGTCAGCAAAAAGTTGAGATCACTACGTACGCGCCCATCCAAATACGTACACGCATAACATTGCTTAACTTCGATGATTACGTTCTTTAAATAGCGCTATTTTTAAATGAATTAATTTTATTAAAAACTAGCAATCCCGGCGAACTCCGTTTCGCCACCAGATGGCTTCGTTTTAAATTTCTGTTGAAATTTTTCCTAAATTTTCTTTGCTATAAACCTCACGGAGCCCGAGACCTTTCCAACGAATGCAAAACCGTGGAAATCGGTTCGTGCGTTCTGGAGTTATAGCGTCAGGAAGGAAAACCCGACTTATTTTTATATAGTAGACTAGCAAACCCGGCGAACTCCGTTTCGCCACCAGATGGCTTCGTTTGTAACATTTCGTTTGGTGATTAAAAAATGAAGAATTTTTTGTTTTATATTTGAAAAGGAAAAATTTTATTTCATTTCACAACAGTAATAAAGTCATTTCGATTAAAAAAATGAAGTGTTATTTAGTTGAACTTCTCTAAGTAAATGAAAGTGAATCCAAAGTAAATACTGAATCGAAGCGTTATACGTGTCCGCAAATTATCCGTTTCATTGAAGTGCTCTTTGGTAAACCACTGGTTATGTGTGTTGTATATTTTACCTTGCAAGTCGGCATGAAGCCGCCTTCTCGAATGATATTAGCTCCAAAAGAAGTCATGCGAAAGCAGTTATTGTATTCAAGGATGTGTTGAAAAAAATGGCTGGAATCGGGATCACTTCCATCGAACAATGGTTTCAGTGGCTGTGGTGGTGTAAGTAATGGATTCAGTTTGACTTTTCCACTTGCGCAGCATAATCCAGCCGTTTCTCTTTTGAACTTTAACGCATTGCAATATCGGCATATAGTCGTCATTGGTCCAATATCTAAATTTTCATCATCACTGTAGTTTGCAGTGGGATCATATTGGAATGCCAAGCGATTGTATGATGCCAATGATCTTCATGTGCTCACGCGTTGTCTCAATCGGTCATTTTCTCTTATTATATTTTGTCTCTCTTCACTTAAGATCTGTGAATACACTTGTTGCTGGCTTGAATGTCTTGTGCGGCGGCCGATGTTCGCACGTCGTCCTCTAGGCATTTTGGACTATGGACAGAGTGATGAATAGGGATGTTGACTAATTTTTGGAATTGCTTTTATATGATAGATAGACCCATTTCATAAACGTATATCATATTTTTATGCAAAAACATATGAAATTTCAATATAAAAATACGTAAATAAAAATGATTTTTTAAATACTGCCTAAAAGGTTCCGAACTGTCATCTGACAGCGCGTGACGTCATACCACTGGCTGGTCCTTACGCTTCCTATGAAATGTTCCTGATTTCGACAAATTTTAATTATTCATAACTTAAAAACCACTGAACCGATTTTGATGCAACTTATGCTGTGCCCTTAGTTGGAGCATACTTAAACCATAAATAAAGTCAATAACCAAAATGAATCTTATATTTTCAGAGAGACATTTTAGTTATTGACTTTATTTTTGGTTTAAGTATGGACCAACTAAGGGCACAGTATAAGTTGCATCAAAATCGGTTCAGTGGTTTTTATGTTATGAATAATTAAAATGTGTCGAAATCAGTAACATTTCATAGGAAGCGTAAGGTCCAGCCAATGGTGTGACGTCACGCGCTCTGATTGGCGTTCGCATTCGCGTAATAATAAGTAATTTTTTTTTAAATTAAAATTGATTTTATTCAATTTTGGCTTGTAAATAGATCCTTAAAATGTGATTTTAGGTTTTTAAATACTGTCTTTTATGTGAAAAACATAACTTTATATCAATTCGTTACATGTGTCAACATCCCTATTTAACCTCAAATTCACGATCCACATAATTTACACAGTTCAACTTACCACCTTAAAGACAAATGCCTGCTGTTGAAATTTAATAAAAATTTGCCCAAGACCACGCTTTTTTTTTGTATTCATCCAAGGAGAGCCATTGGCTACTACGTTGCCAGTATTAATTCGAAATAAGGTTGCAATAAAACTTATATCAATATCCTCCGCGCCGACACGGCCATTACCATCTTAAAGACAAATGCCTGCTGTTGACATTTGCCCAATACGCGCGTGGTTTCCAATTGAATAACTTATTTTTTTTTACTTTTTTTTCATTTCTTTTGAAATTTTTCCTGAATTTTCTTTGCTATAAACCTCGCGGAGCCCGAGACCTTTCTAACGAATGCAAAACCGTGAAAATCGGTTCGTGCGTTCTGGAGTTATAGCGTCAGGGAGGAAAACCCGACTTATTTTTATATAGTAGATTAAAAGTTTTCAGATTTTTTCCTGTATTTAAAATATATGTTAAGGTATGCCAAATTTCATAAACATAGGGTAACGGCAAGTTCTCTATGAATATTGATTTATTCAGAGGGTCAAAACATTTTTTGAAGGATAAACGGGTGTATTTTTTCGACTTAAAGTTAAAGTTCTTGTATTAGGATATTTTTAAAAAAGTCTAAGGTCTAAAGTCTAAGGTTTAACGGAAATTGGGCCGCGAGGTCCCAGTTTGAGGCGAACTACTAGTTTATATATAGGCTAATTGGAGCACTTTTGCAAGTCAATTTTACATTTTTCTATTTTAACACTCTACCGCTCGTTCGCAAGGCACCTCTATGAGAAGAACGAGCAAGAAACTCATGAGGATTGCATTTTTTAAATGGGTGTTTACAATGTTTATCTTGGTAACATAATTTATTGTGCGTTTAAGGGGCGCCAGCTAGTTTATTATAAATTGTTTTTAATTTTTTTTTATAAGGGGTAATTATGTAGAGGAATAATACATGAATAATATAGTAGAAAAACACTGATAATATAATTTTCTGTTAACGCTACGACGGTGCGGATCCAGTAGTATGCATGTAATACATATGTACATACACACCTACATACGTATAGTCTAAGCCAGGTTGTAAACCCCTCGTTTTGTTCCTACACTAGCATCCTTCTTCCCCCTAATAGTGTGACAAACTGCTCCACTCATATTGAATCTCCGCGCGCATGCTTCTTATATCGCCCACATTTGCACGGTCGAGGGGAAGATAAAACTTTTAGAGCATTTACAAACGGTCAAAGGGAGAAATAAAATATTACACAAATATATCTGTGAACCATTTTTGGGTTGAACTCAACAAGGAACTGTTATAGTTTCGTTTTGTCCATCTGTACGTCTGTCCGCAGGTTTACGGAAAAACTAAAAGACCTAGAAAGCTATAAGCCAATACTACGGAAGCCTATATTACGCGTAGCTCGTCTGGCGCTTGGCTTTATGTCTTTATATCGATGAAATTATAAATAAAATAAATAAATATTGTTTTATACTCCAATAACTCAAACTCAAAATGTATTCAAAGCCTATTTGATAATGGAGGATATTGGAGTACTTTTTTCAGTTAATCTATTACATTTTTTTGTTCTAATGGAAGATTATACCGCTTGTTTACAAGGCACCTCTAAGAGAACAACGAGCAAGAAACTCATAGGGATTGCATTTTTTAAATATGTTTATCTTTGTTACATAATTGATTGTTCGTTGGAGTAGCACCAGCTGGTTTATCATGTAGAAGTTCCGGACAATTCTTTAGTTACATTATATATTACATTGTCAATTGTTATATATTACTAATATTATAAACGTGAAAATTTGTAAAAATGTATGGATGACAGGATGTCTGGATGTATGTTTGTTAATCTTTCATGCCTAAACGGCTTAGACCCTGGAATAACACATAGGCTATAGTACAGCGGGTAAAACCGCTGGGCGCAGCTAGTACTACAATAAATGTTTTTTAAATATCAATTTCAGGTTTCCAGGTAGCCAACAATACAATAATAGAGAGACGAGAGTTGTAGCGCGGAGCGTTAGTGGTGGCCATAAATAATGCAATCGATGGCAGGCACTGGTGCTGGCCACGCGCCAGATATTGTATCATAATGTGGTTTGAAACGGTCTGTTAGTCTGTACCGGTCACTGTTGGCTTATTTACAAGTTATGGCTCTATATTTTGCCATAGTGTATATTTATTAAAAACAAGTGAAATTTAAAAAAATACTTTTTAAAAACAAGCTTTTATTATTATTACTATATCTAGTACTCGTCAAGAAGAATCAAATGAGCCCAAACTCGATAAGGTTGCGTCGTTCATTTAGGGAGTATGGCCACCTGCCAGTTCCATCGTCAGATCAACTCGATGTCATAATAATATTGCATTTACATACATGCACAAATTCAGATAATCAGAAATCGGGAAATCGAGGGCTTAGTATCAATATAAAACAATGTTATATAAAAATGGTTAAAGTTTACCTCTCAACCCCAGTAATATAAACAGTCACAACTATTCCCGCGATACCTATTTATAACTCATATCAGTTGTGTCAGATGTTGTCAGAAACGAACGGAAAGGTACTCATGTCAAATTTGAGACGTGCCCGGGGTAACGGCCATTGCGTAGCAAAATGTAAAAGAACATATTTATGTTGATTTATTTTTGCCTTTATTTACCTTTAAGAACTGGGAACTACGGCCAGCAGTCATCTGAAGACGTCTGCAAAAGCAAAAGTATTTTCAACGGTTTGTAGGTCAAGTAGGCAGGATAAGTCCCTACCTGAGGGCCTGGCTATCGCCAAACATGTAAAATACTAGAATAACGAACATTACGTACATTGGTTGCCTAAACATCCTCATTAA
Source organism: Hemithea aestivaria (assembly GCA_947507615.1). Taxonomy (NCBI): domain Eukaryota; kingdom Metazoa; phylum Arthropoda; class Insecta; order Lepidoptera; family Geometridae; genus Hemithea; species Hemithea aestivaria. The sequence continues at coordinate 11,685,276 of OX382349.1, read as the reverse complement.
TATGAGTAAAGTAACAAACGAAATAGTCACGAGCGAAGCCTACCTATTCAAACTTAAACTCAAGTCATCAGTATTAAATTAACATGTACTAACTTTAATAAATAACCACACCACAACATTAACACAACAATGTATATGTCGACAACATTAGTCGCAATATGCTCATTCCAATTCTAGACTTCATCCTTCCCGTCTTATGCCATATTTTTAATTTCTCAATTTCAAACTGTGTGTTTCCATTATTGTGGAAACAAGCGCAAATTATTCCCCTTCCCAAAAAAAATAATCCAAAATCTTTCAGTGACTACAGGCCTATCTCTATTCTTCCATTTCTATCTAAAGTTCTCGAACGTCTCATCTATAATCAGATTCACTCTTACCTAACCTCTAGAAACCTTCTCAACCCTTTCCAATCCGGTTTTCGTCCAGGGCACAGCACGGTTACTGCATTAGTCAAAATCACGGATGATATTCGTCTTGGGATGGAGACTGGACAGTTAACTGTGTTGACGCTCCTGGACTTCAGTAACGCCTTTAACACTGTCGACTTTGATATCCTTCTTGCTATTCTTCGCTCTCTTCACATATCTCCTGCGGCAACTGGCTGGCTTTATAATTACCTGTTCGGTCGCCGGCAGCGAGTTCGCCTTGGAGATTCCTTTTCTTCATGGTGTAACATCGACGCCGGTGTTCCTCAGGGTGGTGTCCTCTCTCCTCTTCTTTTCGCTACCTTTATAAATTCTATTTCCTTAAATCTTACTTCAAGCTACCACCTCTATGCGGACGACTTGCAGGTGTATTGTCAAGCACCTCTTGATGAGTTACCTGAGGCAATAGCTACGGTGAATCGTGACTTGCGCCAAATCTCCGATTGGAGTAGGGCGAACGGCCTTAAAGTCAACCCGTCCAAAACCCAAGTCATTGTCATGGGAAGTTCACGAACAATTTGCAGAGTTGATTGGGACCGTCTCCCTCAAGTGATGTTCAATGGGGTGTACATACCGTTTAGCAGCACTGTGAAAAATCTGGGTGTAACATTTGATAAATGTCTGTCATGGGACCCGCAGCTAGCTACAACTAGTCGAAAGCTATTTTCTTCGGCTGGCGCACTTCGTAGGCTGCGAAACTTCCTGCCCACCGCCACCAAAATTGCACTAGCACAATCTCTTCTACTCCCTGTACTCGATTATGCTGACGTCTGCTATCTTGACCTTAGGGAAGATCAGCTGAATAAACTTGAGCGCCTTCAAAATTTCTGTATTAGGTTCATATTTGGTCTTCGCAAATATGACCATGTCTCCGAATTTCGCTCTAAGCTCAAGTGGCTTCCTATTCGCCATCGCCGGAATGCTCATATTCTATCTCTTCTTTACAGTGTTCTGTTTAATCCCTCTTCCCCGCGCTATCTTCGGGAACGTTTTGAGTTCCTTCATGCGACCCATTCACGCTCGCTCAGATCGTCGGAGAACCTAACACTGAAATGCCCAGCGCATAGCACCGGCTTCTATGGTGGATCATTCACCGTGGAATCTGTCCGCCTGTGGAACAATCTCCCTGTGGAGATAAGACGCGCTCCTTCCCTTGCTTCCTTCAAAAATCGCGTCAAAGCTCACTTCCTTCCATTATGATATCTATATACTATATATATTATTTATATATCGTATAGTATATATGTAGTATAATAATATGTATGTTTATTATTATATCATTAAGTATGTATTATTTATTCTATTGGTTTTAATAGTATGTATTGGTATATTTATATAGCTATGATAAAAATATGTACTTATGTCTCCTTATATATCTTTATAACCACCGTCGCTCTATTTTATGTATTTCCTTTCCCTGCTTGGTTGTCTGGAAGAGATCGCTATTAGCGATAAGACCGCCAATTGTAACACTTCTTTCTTTGTAATCTTAGTTCTAAGTTTATATTGTTGTATTTGTGTGAACAATAAAGAGTTTTCTATTCTATTCTATTCTATTCTATTCTATACTAAATTTATTTTGTACCACCTCCACATAATCTTTTCATAGAAAAATCATTTAAATTAAGACAGATGTACGACGGCTTCCTGAGATACAGTTCTTACTAGTTCAGGAAGTCGGGATGAATATTAATTACTTGTACCTACCTAAGAAATATTTGTGGAGTAACTTAACTTTAAATTTATTGCTATTAAATTTAACTTTACTTTAGTGTCGCATTATTTTGTATTAGGTGCGTTTTTATGGTAAATAAATAATTTGTATTTGTATTTATTTAGGACACCCAATACAGGATACACTTAAATATTCAAACTTAAAACTAAGAGATCACAACGTGTGTGCTCCTGCACTTATAGGGTGCCACAGCATGCACAACTAAACTACTTATATTATTTGCTAAGTAACTAAATATAAGTCAGTTTGGTAATAACTTACAAATTTTAAAAACTTTAAGTCTGTAGAGCATGTTTCGAAAAATAACATACTAACAACTATATATACGTATAGGTAACAACTACAGAAGCTAGACACGTAGTCTGTAGTATCGGAACAACAAGTTCTAATACAAGTTGTGACAGTTTGTCTGAATGTACATCGCAGGCAGTGCACGCGACACGCCGGCGCCATGTGTCTCCTTACGAAGGAAAACCCGATGATACATGGATATTACTATCTAGTATTACATCTTATGACTCTTGAGGAAGCGTTGCGTTGGTGTAGTGCACCTACGAGTTATGCGATCACAGCTTTGGATTAGACTTCATACCATGTCTGAATTTATGGACCTTTAATACGTAGACTTCCTTTGGAGGAGGTCGACTAGGTGGGTACCCCAACAGTGCAATTGTGACATGTATTTTTTTACCAATAAATTAAGAATGAGTATCAGTGCCAGTTATTCTACCACCTGAGCATTTGCAAACATTACTGTGCTTCGATAGGAGGGCACTGTAGCTAGTGAAATTACTGGGCTGAAGAGTCTTAACATCTTATGACTATCAAGTTAGAAGCGTTGCCGCAGTGCATCCAGAATTTAACCTTTGTAAAATACTGGATGTACTGATTTTCCAAGTTTTCCAGCGATAGTGGTCCCGATAAGTGTATCCCAGTCTTTGCGCTGTTTAGCACTTTACACTGAGAGACGTTTCCTCAACTCTAACACAATAACTGGTCCTTTGTACAAGCACTGCATTATGTCAGTAGCGTACTAGCAAGCCAAGTGTTAACATAGTTTACCACTTCCTCATGAGTACGGGACATTTCTCACAACTACTGTCGAGTTAACATCGCTGTAAACTTGTTTAACTTAACTTGCAGCTACGTGGTTACCATCTACTGAACAAACTGTGTTGTCATGGTATTGACCGTGTTCCGACATGATGTTCAGTGAAGCCAGTGAGAGATTTATCCCATTCTTAAAGCTTTTATTTACTTTTACCTGTCTGTTGTCTGTCTATCTGTAATAAAATCTTGCAAGTTTAATTTGATCCACTTCCCGGTTTCTGATTGAGCTGAAATTTAGAACGCATGTAGGTAGGTACTCGTATAAATATTTTTATGACATCAAGCTGATCTGATGATGGAGCTGGATGGTGGCCATAGGAACTCCGTAATTAAACGACGCAATCTCATCAAGTTTAGGCTCATTTGATTCATCTTGACGAGTACTTTATGATGCTAGATGGTAATAAAAGCTTGTTACTAAAAAGTTTTTTTATAAATTTCACTTGTTATCTTTATTTACTTCTGAAACACCTCAATCAACAATGATGATTCAATTATTATTATAGCACTCGTATTTGACGAAAAAATATCAAGATTTTTATGGAGTAAACTTTAAATAAGCCATTTTATCTCGAAACAACTCTATATTCAACAAATCTCGGCTTATTTAACTTGGACAAAAACTTTTGTTCACGACGTCAAAAAAGATAATAACAAAAGTACTTGAATATGAAATTATAATAAAAAAGTAAAGTAGTATAATGGCGGCTGTAATGTCTTGTAATGGTTCTGTTTACGCAATAACACAGCGCTTTAAACTGTTTGCGACTGTCGAGCCGGCAATGGATGGGATACATTAGAGAATATTCTACTAATATTATAAACGCAGAATACTACTATAACCTACTTATACTAGTAGTTCGCCTCAAACTGGGACCTCGCGGCCCAATTTCCGTTAAACCTTAGACTTTTAGACCTTAGACTTTTTTTAAAATATCCAAGAACTTTAACTTTAAGTCGAAAAAATACACCCGTTTATCCTTCAAAAAATGTTTTGACCCTCTGAATAAATCAATATTCATAGAGAACTTGCCGTTACCCTATGTTTATGAAATTTGGCATACCTTAACATATATTTTAAATACAGGAAAAAATCTGAAAACTTTTAATCTACTATATAAAAATAAGTCGGGTTTTCCTCCCTGACGCTATAACTCCAGAACGCACGAACCGATTTTCACGGTTTTGCATTCGTTAGAAAGGTCTCGGGCTCCGCGAGGTTTATAGCAAAGAAAATTCAGGAAAAATTTCAAAAGAAATGAAAAAAAAGTAAAAAAAATAAGTTATTCAATTGGAAACCACGCGCGTATTGGGCAAATGTCAACAGCAGGCATTTGTCTTTAAGGTGGTAATGGCCGTGTCGGCGCGGAGGATATTGATCGACCGAGCGAAGCGAGGTCTTAGAGTCGAGAGCCGCGAAAAGCCTGCGTTTTGACCAGTTTAACGGTTGACCTCTGGTGCCTAACTTTGATCGACATTTACTCAAAAACGGTAAATCCAAATTAAATGAAATTTTGCACACCAGTTAAATAGGTTAATAGAATACTTATAGTAAAAAAAAAAGCCAAATAGGCTTCAGTATTGCAGAGATATAAGTGACTTAAAGTCTTTAAGATAGGTCTGACGATAATTTCAAAACTGGTACGCCGATAATTTTTTTTCTGAGCTATTAACATTTTTTATAACCTACCTAAATATTTTATCAAAAGTGTATGTTTGTATGTATGTTTGTTACGCGATAACTTGAAAACCGATGGTCCAATCTTGATGAAACTTTGCAAACGCGTAGTACATATCCATAGAATTTTTAAGTTCGAACATGAGTCAAATCGGTCGAAGGGTTCTAGAGTTCAAGAGATTCCTTGATTACCACGTTACCGAAGTTCCAATCTTGACGGAACTTTGCGAACGGGTAGTACAAACGCAAAGAATTCTCATGTTCAGAAATGAGCCAAATCGGCCCAAGAGTTGCAGTTAAATCTTTTATTAATAATGTAACCGGGATATAATTGCGATTCACTGTCTTAGGAGATGGGAACATTTTGGTAGGTAGATAAACGCAGTTTGAAATTAGTTCGAATAGTACGGACCGTTATGTAATTGCGATTCACTGTCGTTGAAGATGGGGCATTTCGGTAGTTTGATAAACGCAATTTCAAATTAGTACAGATATTAGAGTTGACCATTATAGATTTGCGATTCATTTTCTTAGAAGATAAAAACATTATGTAAGGTTGATAATCGCAATTTCAAATTGGTACAGAAATTAGGGTTGACCATTATAGTTTTGCGATTCATTTCTATAAAAACACTCAAATTTTGTTAGGTTGATAGACACAATTTCAAAATGGTTCATAATTTAGAGATAATCATTATAGATTTGCGATTCACTCCCATAAAAGACAGTAACATTTTGTTAGGTTGATAGTCGCAATTTTAAAATGGTTCAGTATTTTGAAAAGACCATTATAAGACCATTTAATAAGGCTGCAGCCTTTTTAATTATTAAATACACAATTTCATCTTGGGCATATTAGCTTTTTCGCTGGCAGTAAGATATATTATTATTTGTGTAGCCTATCTGCAAAACTTTTTAAAACTTAGAATAGTTTGTGCCGGCACATTCAACAATAAAGGTGCTCGAGCACACCGTAGTGCAGCGCAGACCACTGGTGGCTCTCTCCAAAAAAGTCAGCAAAAAGTTGAGATCACTACGTACGCGCCCATCCAAATACGTACACGCATAACATTGCTTAACTTCGATGATTACGTTCTTTAAATAGCGCTATTTTTAGATGAATTAATTTTATTAAAAACTAGCAATCCCGGCGAACTCCGTTTCGCCACCAGATGGCTTCGTTTTAAATTTCTGTTGAAATTTTTCCTGAATTTTCTTTGCTATAAACCTCACGGAGCCCGAGACCTTTCCAACGAATGCAAAACCGTGGAAATCGGTTCGTGCGTTCTGGAGTTATAGCGTCAGGAAGGAAAACCCGACTTATTTTTATATAGTAGATTAAAAGTTTTCAGATTTTCTCCTGTATTTAAAATATATGTTAAGGTATGCCAAATTTCATAAACATAGGGTAACGGCAAGTTCTCTATGAATATTGATTTATTCAGAGGGTCAAAACATTTTTTGAAGGATAAACGGGTGTATTTTTTCGACTTAAAGTTAAAGTTCTTGTATTAGGATATTTTAAAAAAAGTCTAAGGTCTAAAGTCTAAGGTTTAACGGAAATTGGGCCGCGAGGTCCCAGTTTGAGGCGAACTACTAGTATAAGTTTTATTGCAACCTTATTTCGAATTAATACTGGCAACGTAGTAGCCAATGGCTCTCCTTGGATGAATACAAAAAAAAAGCGTGGTCTTGGGCAAATTTTTATTAAATTTCAACAGCAGGCATTTGTCTTTAAGGTGGTAAGTTGAACTGTGTAAATTATGTGGATCGTGAATTTGAGGTTAAATAGGGATGTTGACACATGTAACGAATTGATATAAAGTTATGTTTTTCACATAAAAGACAGTATTTAAAAACCTAAAATCACATTTTAAGGATCTATTTACAAGCCAAAATTGAATAAAATCAATTTTAATTTAAAAAAAAATTACTTATTATTACGCGAATGCGAACGCCAATCAGAGCGCGTGACGTCACACCATTGGCTGGACCTTACGCTTCCTATGAAATGTTACTGATTTCGACACATTTTAATTATTCATAACATAAAAACCACTGAACCGATTTTGATGCAACTTATACTGTGCCCTTAGTTGGTCCATACTTAAACCAAAAATAAAGTCAATAACTAAAATGTCTCTCTGAAAATATAAGATTCATTTTGGTTATTGACTTTATTTATGGTTTAAGTATGCTCCAACTAAGGGCACAGCATAAGTTGCATCAAAATCGGTTCAGTGGTTTTTAAGTTATGAATAATTAAAATTTGTCGAAATCAGGAACATTTCATAGAAAGCGTAAGGACCAGCCAGTGGTATGACGTCACGCGCTGTCAGATGACAGTTCGAAACGTTTTAGGCAGTATTTAAAAAATCATTTTTATTTACGTATTTTTATATTGAAATTTCATATGTTTTTGCATAAAAATATGATATACGTTTATGAAATGGGTCTATCTATCATATAAAAGCAATTCCAAAAATTAGTCAACATCCCTATTCATCACTCTGTCCATAGTCCAAAATGCCTAGAGGACGACGTGCGAACATCGGCCGCCGCACAAGACATTCAAGCCAGCAACAAGTGTATTCACAGATCTTAAGTGAAGAGAGACAAAATATAATAAGAGAAAATGACCGATTGAGACAACGCGTGAGCACATGAAGATCATTGGCATCATACAATCGCTTGGCATTCCAATATGATCCCACTGCAAACTACAGTGATGATGAAAATTTAGATATTGGACCAATGACGACTATATGCCGATATTGCAATGCGTTAAAGTTCAAAAGAGAAACGGCTGGATTATGCTGCGCAAGTGGAAAAGTCAAACTGAATCCATTACTTACACCACCACAGCCACTGAAACCATTGTTCGATGGAAGTGATCCCGATTCCAGCCATTTTCTTCAACACATCCTTGAATACAATAACTGCTTTCGCATGACTTCTTTTGGAGCTAATATCATTCGAGAAGGCGGCTTCATGCCGACTTGCAAGGTAAAATATACAACACACATAACCAGTGGTTTACCAAAGAGCACTTCAATGAAACGGATAATTTGCGGACACGTATAACGCTTCGATTCAGTATTTACTTTGGATTCACTTTCATTTACTTAGAGAAGTTCAACTAAATAACACTTCATTTTTTTAATCGAAATGACTTTATTACTGTTGTGAAATGAAATAAATTTTTTCCTTTTCAAATATAAAACAAAAAATTCTTCATTTTTTAATCACCAAACGAAATGTTACAAACGAAGCCATCTGGTGGCGAAACGGAGTTCGCCGGGTTTGCTAGTCTACTATATAAAAATAAGTCGGGTTTTCCTTCCTGACGCTATAACTCCAGAACGCACGAACCGATTTCCACGGTTTTGCATTCGTTGGAAAGGTCTCGGGCTCCGTGAGGTTTATAGCAAAGAAAATTCAGGAAAAATTTCAACTGAAATTTAAAACGAAGCCATCTGGTGGCGAAACGGAGTTCGCCGGGATTGCTAGTTTTTAATAAAATTAATTCATTTAAAAATAGCGCTATTTAACCCTTTAACCGCCACCGTCGGATATATCCGACAAGCCTGTTCTGTTACGTAACCGCCAGAGTCGTATATTTCCGACGAGCCGTATATTTCCGACTGCACTTTAAATCTACATTTTTTAAGTCATAACACTGTATTTTATAAAACTATACTCGTAATTAGATAAATAGTGAATAAAGTTATGATTTACAGTTGGTTTTATGCTTCTCTCCCAAATAGAATAAATATTAGACATCACTTTTATTGTAGGTATTTATAATTCATAAAACTTGCCTGGCGCTAGGGGCACGACAAGTGATTTTAAGTCTGGCGGTTAAAGGGTTAAAGAACGTAATCATCGAAGTTAAGCAATGTTATGCGTGTACGTATTTGGATGGGAGCGTACGTAGTGATCTCAACTTTTTGCTGACTTTTTTGGAGAGAGCCACCAGTGGTCTGCGCTGCACTACGGTGTGCTCGTGCACCTTTATTGTTGAATGTGCCGGCACAAATTATTCTAAGTTTTAAAAAGTTTTGCAGATAGGCTACACAAATAATAATATATCTTACTGCCAGCGAAAAAGCTAATATGCCCAAGATGAAATTGTGTATTTAATAATTAAAAAGGCTGCAGCCTTATTAAATGGTCTTATAATGGTCTTTTCAAAATACTGAACCATTTTAAAATTGCGACTATCAACCTAACAAAATGTTACTGTCTTTTATGGGAGTGAATCGCAAATCTATAATGATCATATCTAAATTATGAACCATTTTGAAATTGCGTCTATCAACCTAACAAAATGTTACTGTCTTTTATGGGAGTGAATCGCAAATCTATAATGATTATCTCTAAATTATGAACCATTTTGAAATTGTGTCTATCAACCTAACAAAATGTAAGTGTTTTTATAGAAATGAATCGCAAAACTATAATGGTCAACCCTAATTTCTGTACCAATTTGAAATTGCGATTATCAACCTTACATAATGTTTTTATCTTCTAAGAAAATGAATCGCAAATCTATAATGGTCAACTCTAATATCTGTACTAATTTGAAATTGCGTTTATCAAACTACCGAAATGCCCCATCTTCAACGACAGTGAATCGCAATTACATAACGGTCCGTACTATTCGAACTAATTTCAAACTGCGTTTATCTACCTACCAAAATGTTCCCATCTCCTAAGACAGTGAATCGCAATTATATCCCGGTTACATTATTAATAAAAGATTTAACTGCAACTCTTGGGCCGATTTGGCTCATTTCTGAACATGAGAATTCTTTGCGTTTGTACTACCCGTTCGCAAAGTTCCGTCAAGATTGGAACTTCGGTAACGTGATAATCAAGGAATCTCTTGAACTCTAGAACCCTTCGACCGATTTGGCTCATATTCGAACTTAAAAATTCTATGGATATGTACTACGCGTTTGCAAAGTTTCATCAAGATTGGACCATCGGTTTTCAAGTTATCGCGTAACAAACATACATACAAACATACACTTTTGATAAAATATTTAGGTAGGTTATAAAAAATGTTAATAGCTCAGAAAAAAAATTATCGGCGTACCAGTTTTGAAATTATCGTCAGACCTATCTTAAAGACTTTAAGTCACTTTTATCTCTGCAATACTGAAGCCTATTTGGCTTTTTTTTTTTACTATAAGTATTCTATTAACCTATTTAACTGGTGTGCAAAATTTCATTTAATTTGGATTTACCGTTTTTGAGTAAATGTCGATCAAAGTTAGGCACCAGAGGTCAACCGTTAAACTGGTCAAAACGCAGGCTTTTCGCGGCTCTCGACTCTAAGACCTCGCTTCGCTCGGTCGATAATAAACGTGAAAGTTTGTAAGAATTTAGGAATATCTGGATGTATGTTTGTTACTATTTCACGCTTAAACGGGTGGATCGATTGAGCTGAAATTTGGTATAGAAATAGCTCAGACTCTGAAATAACACATAGACTTCAGTACAGCGGGTAAAACCTCTGGGCGTTGCTAGTTATAAATAAAACACGCTATTATCATAAAGGTAAGTAAGGTATTATTTATAATATTTACCGGCGGTAGACTTCTTTTAAACTCGGTCGAATAGGTTCCAACAGTGCCAGTTAGTCTACCGCCTGAGCAGGTACTGAGCACATGTATGAGGCCACTGTACCTAGTAAAATTACTGGGTTGAAGAGTTAACATTTTATGACTCTTGAGTAAGAAGCGTTGGTGCTGTGCACCTAGAGTTTTACATTGTTGTGAAATCCTAAGTAGCACTGTACTAATTATGGGCAGCGTTATCTCTTACCATCAGGAGAGCATCTTGCTCGTTTTTTTACTTCCTTAAAAATAAGATAGAAAACTCATAATCAGGGGGGCATTGTGTAATAGTTATTATAGTAGATGTATGAACATATTCTATACTATCTAAGTATATACTTCAACATCATATGTACCCATTATTCTTACAATAATTCATGGCATTGTATCTCTATACAGTAGATGTACATAATATATCGGAGCCGAGTGTGTAGTGCAGAGATTTGAGCGTGAGTACAAGGATTGTCGGATGGAGAGACAATAGCTAACTACATACATACATATACATACATACATGCAGGCTGCATAGTGTGGATCAATACGGAGCGAGGCAGCAGTCGCAGTGCATCCGTGACTTCATTACTGTGCGTTAACTGGGTAACACTTTCAAAGAAACAGAATAACAACTCACAAAGCGGTCATTGTGACCGTGTTCCGGCATGATGTTCAGTGAAGACAGGGAAGGATTTATCCCGCTTTCCAGGTTTAGTCTGCTACAATATACGGTTGCATCGTCGTTTAGGATTTTTCCCATCCGTCCTCCCAAGTTAGTGGGACGGATGAAACTCTTTTATTCCCTACCGTCCTCCTAAGGGGACAAATTGGGGAGACGGATGGGAATATTCCGTCGTTTAACATCACGGGAGTTAAGTATCTTATATTTTCTACCGTGGTTTTACGGGTAACCTATAGATAAATTACAGCAAAATTAACACTAAATATTAATATTTATCTAATAACTATAACGATATCATGATGCACCGATATCATGTACCTAATTTCCTCGTCTGAACTACTGAACCGATCAAGCTGAAACTTGGTCCACAGGCAGTTTAAACCCAAATAAGCAACATTTCACTAAGCAAACCCGTCGAGCACCCATAGTAGACCAGCAGCTACGTTGCCAGCTTCGCTTCGCTTGTAGAATACTAATGTACAATCACGATCCACAACCACAGCCTCTCGCAGATAAACTCTACTATTCTACATCTAGGTTCAACAACTGCATGGACATTTCGTGAATCACGTTCACAAACTTGCATTGGTTAAAGGCATGTTCAAACTAGAGGGCCTTTAGGCTTTCATGTACTGGCGTTGGGTCTTCTTATCACTATTAAATAAATAAATAAAAATTATTTATTTCGAGCTCTCGGCCCATAATATGTCCACAAAACAGGAAGGATTTTGCCACGTGGGCAAAGCCGCGAGCATAAAAGGCTTATTACACCTGGCTAAATTTAGAAGCCTAAATTCAGTCGCCACTAAATTAAGTCAAGTGTAATCACATTTAGCATCCTAAATTTAGAAGAAAGTATCGTTCATCCTAATTTAGATTCTGAATTTAGTGACTAAATTCAGCCAAGTGTAATAAGCCTTTACGCTAGTATTCATATTATAAAGAAAAAAATACGCATCTAATATTTTTTAAGTTCCAAGTGCAAGTTATTATTTAAGTCTACCCTCGGAATAATAATTCGTATGTACACACAGACAGACAGTCTCAGCTAATTATAATTTAGTGTAGATTCTAGATGTTTCCTAACGATGTTAGTTCAGTCTGGAGGCTTTCATGATAACTTAACATGTTATATTTCTTACTTAAGTGTTTCATATTATAAGGTATGAATTAATAATTTTACCGGGGGTAGACTTCCTTTGCTGGAGGTCGTCTAGGTGGGTACCCCAACAGTGCCAGTTATTCTACCGCCTGAGCAGTGATGTGCAAATATCACTGTGCTCCGGTAGGAGGGCACTGTAGCTAGTGAAATTACTGGGCTAAAGAGTCTTAACATCTCATGACTCTTGAGTAAGAAGCGTTGGTGCAGTGCTCCTAGAATTTCACATAATTGTGAAATCCTAGGTAACACTGTACTGATTATGGGCAGCCGTTATCTCTTAACATCAGGAGAGCGTCTTGCTCGTCTTCTACTTCATAACATAAAAAAAAAAAAAAAATGGATTGTTTCATTTTGGAGATCATTTAAAACTAATTGGGTTAAAATAAATAAAGTTAGTTTTATGAGAATAACCACGCTAAAATTATGTTATATTTTATTTTAAAAATGGAAGCTAGCTTTTAACTTCTTTTTTTCTCACTTAGTAATGGAAAGTTAGGTACTTATTATATTTTTTCTTAAAAATTATAATTATTAAATTGCAAATCGTTCATTTTATGTAACGTAAATATTATGTGTAAATAACACAGACGATAAAACAACAGCTTCATTTTGTTGAAACACAGCTAATTGAGAACCTTTCTTTTTAATAAAGTTGGTTAGAGTTAATCTGAAGGAAGAGCGTTGTGTTCGTATAAATCTCGTAGCACTAGCTACGGCGTAGCTACTACGCCGTAGCACCAGCTACGAACTTCAATAAACAACCGTAGCACTGCAGCGCTCGGATAACAAAGGAGAAGACTTTAAGTTTAGTGTTTTAGTATAGAATAGTATGTTATATTAAACAGAAAATATTACACATTTAATTTATATTTTAAATATTATACTACTTGCGTTCACCGGATTAACCAAGAAAAACATTTTCGATGTATAAAAATACACTATATATGCTCGCGGCTTTGCCCGCGTCATAAAATCCTTTCTTAGCGGAGGTCTACGTTATAAAACCTATCTGTATTCCAAATTTCAACCGAATCCGTTCAGTGGTTTGGGCTATGCGTTGATAGATCAGTCAGTCAATCAGTCACTCTTTCCTTTTATATATTTAGAAGAAGATGTACGTGTGTGTTATTATATAAATTACTAGCTGCGCCCACCGGTTTTACCCACTACACAATAGTCTTTGTGTTCTAAGCTATCTTTATACCAAATTTAAGCAATTCAGCTGTTTAGACGTAAAAGAGTAACAAAGACACACATCCATACGTCCTTACAAATTTTCGCATTTATAATATAAGTAGGATTAGTTTAATCGGTTGAGCTGTAAGAAACTTATAGAACAAGGAAACATATATTTTTTACATTATAATATTAGTAGTATATGCCTGTGAGTGAGTGAGTGAGCATAAATCTCTCATTTCTTTGTCCCTCGCGTATAAATCATCTATTCTCACATCCCGCAGCTGGCCGCTATTTATAACCAGTTTTTATTGCAACAAGGTTGTTCGTTTTTGATTATTGCGATATATAATAATAATATGTTAAAGATAGTAATACATAGAAGACAAAGATGCCTGGAAACCTCCGCAACCACCTGTTTATAATTTATGTAACCAAGAAAAAAATTGTAAACACATATTTAAAAAAAAACAATCCCTATGAGTTTCTTGCTCGTTCTTCTCATAGAGGTGCCTTGCGAGTGAGCGGTAGAATATTAAAATAAAAATGTAAAATTGACTTGCAAAAGTGCTCCATTGTAGCCTACTTGAATAAATGAATTTTGAGTTGAGTTTGATAGTCCTGTCACTTGGCGGAGACTGTCTTTGAGCCCATTTTCTGTAGATGGACTCACAGACAGACTCCAATAAGTGTCACCCATTACATTTATATTAAAAGCTCAAAAGGGCCTCTGCGCGTTGGACTTTTTTGTCTCCGTGTACGTCTATAAAAAAGCCCGGGCTTAGCCCGTGTTTAAGAGCGAGCGACATATGTTAAGAATGTGTAAAGAAATTACTGGGCTGAAGAGTCTTAACATCTCATATGACTCTTGAGTTAGAAGCGTTGGTGCAGTGTAGAATTTTACATCATTGTAAAATCTTAGGTAGCACTGTACTAATTATGGCCAGCGTTATCTCTCACCATCAGGAGAGCGTCTTGCTCGTCTTCTTACTTCGTTGTATAAAACATAGTGTTAGAAATGTAACATCAGTATGATAAGTCAGTGAATGTACATAAATCTCCCATTTCTTTGTCCGCGCGTATAAATCAACTCTTCTCAGTAGTCCACAGCTGGTCGCCATATATTACAAGTTTTTACTGCGATATCAACGAATTGTTCTAATTTGTTTTGAATTGTATGAAACATCATAAAAAATATGAGCCTTACAAATATATCAAAAGCAAAATTCATTTATTAAATAGGGTAAATAAATGTACTTATATCCAAAAATAGGCTACAATGAAGCACTTTTGTACAAATAGGTACATGATGTTTTTTTATGGATATACGTATACTTTAACTACTCGTATTACTCTCATCTGTCCATTAAATCATGGGTGGACGGACGGACAACGCGAAACTATAACAGTTGACTATGTTATCCAATAAATATCACAATTTTTAATGAATTACTTAACTGTCTCCTGGTGTGGTAATATGTGTTCCCCCAGGCTAACCTGAGGATAATCACTCTTGTGGAGAGCGAAGATTGCGTGGGTTGACTTGGACGGCTTTAATCCTCCATTTGGTTACCCATCGCTCCACTTTTAAGCCTGGTTTGCAGATATCTCGACGCTTCTTCTGGATTTTTGTGGCTAGCGAGTATGGGAGTGTCACCTGCAAATGTGGCCGTTGTAACCCCAGGTGTTTCAGGGAGGTCTGGTGTGAAGATGTTGTATAGCACAGGTCCCAACACCGACCCTTGAGGACATTGTAGCTGTTCCTAGTCTGACGTGTTTTTAACCCCCGACGCAAAAACGACGGGGGGTTATAAGTTTGACATGTCTGTGTGTGTGTGTGTGTGTGTGTGTGTGTGTGTGTGTGTGTGTGTGTGTGTGTGTGTGTGTGTGTGTGTGTGTGTGTCTGTCTGTGGCATCGTAGCTCCCGAACGGATGAACGGATTTTGATTTAGTTTTTTTTTTATTTGAAAGTAGAGTTAGTCGAGAGTGTTCTTAGCCATGTTTGGTGAAAATCGGTCCAAGATGGCCACCGTTACAAAATGGCGGATTACTTTTTTCTTCCACACCCCCCTTAATATGGGTATCAAATGAAAGGGCTTAACGCGTAAAATACAACACACTATGACAAATTTAAAATTCAAGATGGCCGCTACCAAAAAAAACGCGAATAAGATATTTTGCAAGCGTTGCGTTGGGGTTTTTTTTAAATTTTAAATTTAATTCACTTGTAAAATGAAATTAAAGCGTTGGTTGATCGAGCGGACGTTCTACTCGTACAATGAATTTATGGAATGTAAGAAATAATGACAATGAAATGATGATTTATTTAATATGATATACAATTCTCATTGATTTAATTTTTATTTTGACATTTTAAACTATTTTAGTTATGTACTATCTGATTTATTTTTATTTAATTGAATTTGTGACATGTAAATTTTTTTATCAATAAATTGAGTATGAGGTACGCCCGTCTGCAAATCGTGGAATGTGGAGGTATTTTCACTTGAAAGATTTTGCCTGTTAGGTATGATTATATGTATAACAGTAGTCTGTAGCACGGGTACGGTAGCATCTTCTTTAATTTTGTAGAGTCGCGCACTTATTGAGAATTTTTGAATTTTCTATGCCCGTCTGCACCTTGCTCGAGAAACGCGGATAATTTTCAATTAAGCGTGACGAAGTGCGCGCGGGTCTTCTAGTATAATAACAAATAGTTTAATATAATGTGCGGGTTAGTTTTATCTCAAGTAATCCTCGGCGGAGCTATCAGAGGGGGTTGAAGTTGATATATTTATGTGGCGGGAGATGGTACAACCCATGCGTTACTCGGTTACTACCTCATCTTGATTGCTTGTATTGAAGTTTAGCTTATACGATGAAGTTATTTTTATATTATGTTTGCAGAATTTAAGCTGCACGTGTGTAACATTTCAGCGCTATCGATTCAGCCGTGTAGGTGCAATAGATACCCCATTTGTAAAAGACTTTGTTTTTACCTGAGTGAGCGGCCATTACAACAGTGTTCTGTATTTAGTATTATGGACCTTATTTGTTCGTTTTGGTCAATGATTCTTAAAAAGAACAGATCCTGTAAGATTCATTATTGTAGTCCAGTCTACAATTACCTTAAAGTAACATAGGAATTTTAATTAAAAGGAATTTTAATCTTAACTCTCAAATTTGCATGTCATAATATGGCAGATTATAGCTGAACACACTTTCGATGTATTTTACTATCTAGAACTTACCTATTCTCGCAAATAAAGATATTTGTATTTGGTTTTTATCGAGTAAAACTGTCGAGCACAACTAGTAATATAATCCATACTAATAATATAAATAAATGCGAAGGTTCGTCTGTATGTTACCTCTTGAAATCTTAATAGCTGGACTACTATTTAGATGAAAATTGGTATATACTTCAAATTTGGAGAAAGGATATAGTATAGTTTTTATTATACCGTTATTTATCTGGGGGCACGGCAGTGCCCCCGCCAAGTCGAGCAAAAAAAGCGGCACGGCCGTACCATCCTTTTCTGGAAGCAGTTCAGACCATTTTCGACCCCCTATAACTTCGTTGTGGAAAAAACTAGAAGCTTCAATTTTTAACAACCGAGTATGCATTGTATAAACACGATTTATTCCAAATTTTATTCAATTTGAACTAGTCGTTTAAAAATTATAACTAGTCAAAGTTTTGTAATTTTGTCACTCACTCACTCACTCACTCACTCACTCACTCACTCACTGACCGATCATCAAAAGTCTAAGGCACTTCTAGCAAACATAGAAGGTTCAAACTTGGTACATACTTAGAGTTTATTGTATAAACCATAAGAAAACTAAAAAAACATGCAATTTCGGTCTAGTTTTCAAGATACATAAACTGCATAAATAACTTTGTAATCCCGTATAAATGTATAGGATTACAAAGTTACATTTGCAGTCAACGGTAAAAATTGCATAAAATCCCAATAATAATGCCATAATATATATGCCGTAATAATGTATAAAGCCAGGGAGGTATTATCCCGCCTTCTAGGTTTAGTCTGCTACCATCTACGGGCGTCGTCACTTAAGATCAGGCGATATCGTGGGCAAAGGCTAACCTATAACGAATAAAAAAAAACAAAAGTAGTGAGATGCCACCAAAAACATAACTTGTAAAAAATACCAAGAAAATCGCAACTGCAGTTCTTCTACCGTAAAAAGTTGTGAGATCCATGTACTACCAAGTCGGTAAAATCTTTTGTGTTTTAAATTAATAGATTGACTTGGCAATCGCACTATTATGTCGGTATATTACTTGAGAGATACATTGTTGTGTTTCATGCGATGGCCAAGTCGATCTATTCATTTAAAACACAAAAGATTTTACCGACTTGGTAGTACATGGATCTCACAACTTTTTACGGTAGAAGAACTGCAGTTGCGAGACTTGGTATTTTTTACAAGTTATGTTTTTGGTGGCATTTAAGTATTACACGATGCAAAAACTTATTATCGCAGGTAACGCCGCAGACCGTTACTAGTACCAAATAATATGGTTAATTTGATGACGTCACTCAGGTGTGAGGTAAAACATCATTATCCGCGGTAATTGACTGAATAAATCGCACGCCAATAAATATTCATGAATAATAATTTAAACTGTATGTCTGTCCGCTGCCCACTCAACACTGAATATTCACTCAACTGATTTATAAATGTTTTAATCAATTGGTTCGGTTAAATGTATTGTTACTCAGTTTGGGAGGTTTTTCATTGAACAAGTTTTTAATTCAATAGATTAGCCTTTGAGCACGATCTAGCGTAATTTTAAGCGACGACGCGTCCCTAGATAGTAGCGGAATAAACTTAGAAGGCGGGATAAATTCCTTCCTGGCTTCAGTGAACATCATGCCGGAACACGGTCACAATGTCCGCATGGCGACACAGTCTTGTCCAGTGAGTGGTAACTAGCCACGGCCGAAGCCTACCACCATAGCCATTATAGTGAGTGGAGAAAACCACACATAGCCTACATTTTAGTAAGTAAATCCACTAGGCGCAGCTAGTATTATAATTTATAATATAAGAGAGATGTTATAAGAATATGACGTGACAAGTGGCAAGCTTTCAGTCCGCGTGTCATTCAACATCGGCCCTCTTAACATTACATCAATACCGCTTTACTCAGCGGTGCTGACTGTGCGGAAACAAATGACTCGTGGCATTGCAACAAACTAAACATTGCGACTTTTCTTCAATAAATATACATTAAAACATTGACATAAGAGTAGCAACTCTCGTCCCACTGTCAAGATTAATTGACGTTTGTAAGAGCACAATGACATTGGGAGTAGCTGCAAATTGTATGCAATGACAGCGCGAGTAGCAAGAGTAGCGTCTTGATTAATGTCAGTTTGGTCTTGACAGTGGGACGGGAGTTGCTACTCTTATGTCAATGTCTTACTATGCTAAAGGGGTTGTTGGGCTTAATTGTACCAACAGCAAAATTTTCTGTATTTCGAAAAGCACGTAAAACTGCAGGTCCTGCTGTTTCCTATGAGATTAGGCTATAGGATTAGGCAGTCGTTACGACATGTTTCAGAGACTGTAGAAATCACCGCGACCTGATACCGCATGAACCAGGATTTAAGGAGTTTTTAAAATATAGTTATTTAGCTGAAAAATTGTTACAATTACTTTTTAAAGATAAGAAATATCAGAAGAATAGAAGGCTGCGTTTGACCACAGTTGGTAAATGCCGCAATCGAACATGTTACGTACATGCCTAGTAAATAGTAAATACCTATTAACACATTGGGTGCGGCGGCGTTTAATAGAACTATCCAAGGAGCCTGAAATTCATTTTGTATGGAAAATCCTTTGACATAACACAACGTTTGTGTTTTTAGCACTTGCGTTCTGACCTCAAAAACATAACTGTTGTATTTTTGTCAGTCAATGTGTTCACCCTCGATTTGAGAATCTTTCAGTTGTATTCTTTTTTAGCTAGTTAGAAATACATAGGTAAAATGTTATTAAATAAACATAGTTTCACTTATCGCTTCCAATTCGTGCGCCTCTTCTCATTCCGCACAGATTGTGAGGAAGCGGGAGTGCGGAGGCCACTATGAGACGTGCCTTGAATTATATTATAGGAGACAGATGTACTATTTGAACGTATGTTTGTAGCCCATAATGTTAATACGAATATAACTGAGGCCTACTTTACTTATTACCTTTTATTTTTTACCAGTTAAGCCCACAAATAATATTGCTATTTTTTACCCACGGGATAGAAATATGCAATAAAAACAATAGTTTATCTGAGACTCAAATTGTCTCTATACAATATTTCATCTATGATATATACATAGATAGAGAGGTAACAGATAAATGCATTTATAATCGACCGAGCGAAGCGAGGTCTTAGAGTCGAAAGCCGCGAAATGCCTGCGTTTTGACCAGTTTAACGCTTGACCTCTGACTTCTGAGTTTGGTCGACGTTTACTTGAAAACGGTTAATCCAAATTAAATGAAATTTTACCCACAAGTTAAGAAGGTTAATTGGATAATTTAAGTGAAAAAATTAGCTAAATAGGTTACAGGGTTGCAGAGATATAGGTAACTTAAAGTCTTTACGATAGGTCTGACGATTATTTCAAAACTGGACAGCTGATAATTTTTTTTCTAACATATACACATTTTTTATAAGCGACACAAATATATTAGCCAAAGTGTATGTTTGTATGTATGTTTGTTACGCGATAACTGGAAAACCAATGGTCCAATCTGCATGAAACTTTGCAAACGCGTAATATAAATCCATAGAATTTTTAAGTTCGAACATGAGCCAAATCGGTCGAAGGGTTCAAGAGTTAAAGAGATTGCTTTATTACAATGAAACCGATGATCCAGTCTTAATAAAACTTTTTAAACAGGTAGTACAAACTAAAAGAATTTTTCACGTCCAAAAATGAGCCAAATCGGTGCAAGGGTTGAAGAGTTATAGAGAATACAAAATTACAATGTTTATCGATTATAATATTATGAGAACTGCAGGGATATTCAGTTTTCCGTCAGGGAACCGAACCAAAGACCGAATTGTCAAAAATCGATACGACGTAATACGTCATTTCATACATTTTTGATAATTCGGTCCTAGGTTCGGTTCCCTAACGGATAAGTAAATAGCCATGTTGACTTACTCAAAATATTATGAATTTAAATGATCGTGCGGGTGAAACTTAAACCCATTTTTTATTCAAATAGTAGTCCAGTCAATGAGTGCCCAAAAGAGGCATGTGGATCGAAAAGTCGAAAGCAGAAAAACTAACTTAGGAACTTTGTTTGGACTATTCAGGAGATTAACATACTAAAAGTCCCCACCCCTCCAAGGTGATCCCGAGGGGTGGGGGGGCCGAAGAAGGTCCCATTTTTAGGTTTTTTGCCTAAATGTCAAAAACTGGGCGTAGTACGATATTTTGTTGTACTACATTATAAAAGCTTTAAAATTTCCTACAACTTTGGCTTTAACACTTTTTATCTATATCCAATCGTTGTCCAGCTATGAGCTTCCAAACATGGTACCTATTTTTAAGATGCTGAAATTAGTTTTCCATACAAAGTCAGTAAAAAAATCTTATATAAGTAATATTTGACCAACTTCTGGTTGTCGTACCATAATGAAACTTTGTAAATGTCTAGAAATATGATGACAGTTCAATAATTTGGTACCACTGAGCTGATCTGATGATGGAGCCAGGAGGTGTTTACTGAACCTCTTCAATGGCTATTAGTAAACCCGTCGAGTTTGGGCACTACACTCGAATTGGCATAAGCAAAAAACCTAAAAATGGAACCTTCTTCGGCCTCCCCCTCCCCCCCCCCCTTCCTCGGGCTCACCAAGGAGGGGTGGGGACTTTTAGTATGTTTATGTTCTGTAAAGTCCAAACAAAGTTCCTAAGTTAGTTTTTCTACTTACGACTTTTCGATCCACATTTCTTCTTTTACTAATACTTAGATCTAAATAATTGTAAATTTTACAATTATTTAGATCTAAGTATTTTAAGACTCTGTACTGTTCGTTCGAAAAGCATATCTATGAGAAGAACGAGCAAGAAACTTATTGGGATTGTTATTTATGTGTTTATCACATATCATTACGCCATTAAAACCATCATTCACTCTAACATCTGCAAAAATCCCTGACGCTCTGTAGTATCGAGACAGCGCCAAAAGCATCCTGAAAGCATTGTTGTACTGGATCCGTTTTTTGTAAAGTTGTAGTTTGTAAAGTTCATCCACAAGTCTTTTGTTTAAAAAAATAATTAATAGTTAGGCCTACGTTTGATCACATCCCACCTGATGGAAAGTGCAAATGTGATCGACGAACTGCACGTATAAAAAGTCTGATAATGCCTTGAACAAGGACACTTTGTCTTGCTCAGTAGCTGTAGATACATCTTGAAAACCTGCGAGCCTAGATGTTACGCGTGACTGTCATAGCTCTGCGTTCTCGCTCCAAGTCTAAGTCATCATCGGCTGCTACGTCAAAAATGTTATAGAATTAGCTTACAATATCAATATAATAACTGTTGAAAATTTGCTGTATAACACAAGTAAAGCTAGATATTTTTTCCAATTTCAATTCTTCTAATGTCCACTGCATTGGCAACTTCTTCGTAAACAAGTGCTACAAACTATGAAGATTTTTTGAGATTTTTTTTTAAAACTATAGTAATATTTATTATTTTATTCTATTATTTTCTGCAAGTGAATTAATTTTTTTTTTATTTTTTTTTATTTGAGTTTTAACATTACTTTCAATTTTGGCATTTTCCTTTCCTTTTACGAATATTATAGGTTAAAGTTTCCATACATTTATATTTCGTAGATATTTATAACTTTTACCCATGTATACCTATTTTGAGGGAAATTGGGTCTGCGAGGTCCCAGTTCGCGGCGAACTACTAGTATTAGTATGACTTTCCTTTCGTAGAACCTTATTTCATCTGGGGGCACGGTAGTGCCCCCGCCAAGTCGAGCGCGAAGCAAGCACTGCCGTACCATCTTTACAGGAACCATTTCGTCGCATTTTCAGGCCCCTATTTGAGAACCTCTGGATAAGACCAGAACACAGAAATTTTCGTCATCTAGTAAGCTATAATTACATACTTAAAATCCAAAATTTCAAGTCTGTAGGTCATTAAGTTCCGAAGTTAAGTGAAAGCAAAGTTTCGCATTTTCGACACTCACTCACTCATGATCATCAAAATAGAACTAGTACTTCCCATAAACTCAGAGAGCTGAAATTTGGTACATACTTAGAATTTATTGTATAAGCCATAGGAAAACTAAAAAAACTTGCAATTTCAGTCTCGTTTTCGAGATAATTCATCTGCATAAATAACTTTGTAATCTCATATAAATGTATAGGATTACAAAGTTACATTTGCAGTCAATGGTTTAAATTGTGTAATATCCAACTTATTAATTCAAAATATATTTAAGGCATAGTATATGTATATGTGAGTGTGTATATGTGTCGTAAATCGTCAGTTATGATCAGGCGATATCTAGTGTGGCCAACTAAAATAAGAGCCCAACCAAACTATTAGAAGAGATCGACATACCGCCTTTACTACAAGCTTTTATTTACTTTCACCTGTCGGTCTGTCTGTCTGTAATTAAATCTTGCAAGTTTAATTAGGCCCACTTCCCGGTATAATATTATGATGCATTGGACTAAGAGTGAACGCACACGTATCTAGATGGCGCTGACTGTATTTTAAAACGCGCTTACGGTTTGTATTTCTGATAACCTTATAATATAGCGTTTCTACAAAAATAAGTGAAATCCCACCAAAAACATTCTGTAAAAAACTAGCCAAGTCTCGATGGAGCTGCTTGTTTATCTCTAAAAAGTAATGAAATCTAGACAAAGTCATGCCAAGTATAAGGTTCCTTACTGCGATTTCTTTATTATTATAGTTAATGTTGTGTGACTTGGCCGTTGAAGGGTACACAAGGGTATTATACCAGGTGCTCCATGACACTATTGCACCAATCTGTCCGCTACCCATTCACGATAGAAAATTTCCACTTGGAAAACGTTGATTGGACAACCAGTCAATTGTAGGCTTGATAAAGCTGCGTATTTCAATAATACTTATGTTTAGGCGATCCAAGTGTCATGGAGCATCTGGTTTTGTACCCTTGTGTACCCTTCAACGGCCAAGTCACACAACATTAACTATAATAATAAAGAAATCGCAGTAAGGAACCTTATACTTGGCATGACTTTGTCTAGATTTCATTACTTTTTAGAGATAAACAAGCAGCTCCATCGAGACTTGGCTAGTTTTTTACAGAATGTTTTTGGTGGGATCAGTTTTACTAAAATAGCAAAAACCATCGTCCTAAGTTCGCTGTTTTTTTTTTTACAGGTAAATTATTTAAAAAACTAGAAATTTAATCAATATGGGATTAATGTACAGTAGGCACCATTTAAACCCACAAAGAGTACAGTAATTTTCCATTATTCATTTAGTTGAACTTTAAGCGACCGATATCCCATTAAATACTATTTCACTTCACCGCTGACGTCACATCTTGCGCGTCACCGAACAAATCTAATAAACTATAACAACCCTTATTCCATTACGCATAAGGTCTATAATAACTCAGTGAGGCGAGTGACAGGTGATCACAGGAATATGACCCTTATTGCTGTAGTTATAGAGTGTATAATAGCGTGGTGGTTTGTTCGGTTGAGAGCCGATGGGATTTTGTTCGGGAGAGTGAACGCTTATATCGATATTGTTGAGTTATTGTTAACATATAGGTTACCCACTGAGTATTGGTTTACTAGTGGACCCGCGCGCACTTCGTAGTACCTAACAGAAAAATACCAATATTGCTCTACTAATGTATAATGCATGTATTAACTATATAAATCTTCCTCTTGAATCACTCTTTTAAAAATCCATTGCGTAGTTTCAAAGATCTATGCATATATATATATATATATATATATATATATATATATATATATATATATATATATATATATATATATATATATATATATATATATATAGGGACAGACAGACAGAAG
Organism: Hemithea aestivaria; assembly: GCA_947507615.1. Taxonomy (NCBI): domain Eukaryota; kingdom Metazoa; phylum Arthropoda; class Insecta; order Lepidoptera; family Geometridae; genus Hemithea; species Hemithea aestivaria. The sequence goes on along the minus strand of OX382349.1, from coordinate 11,660,577 downwards.
CTACTTTGTTTTATTTTATAAAGTAACTATTTACTAAATACCTATGACCTTATCATGCCCATTCTTCTTATAGGTGCTTTCCGGACCGAGTTAGAATCCTAAAATAAAACGAAATAATTGTAAATTTGATTTGCAAGTGTTTCTTGTGCAATGCTGTAAGAAGACGAGCAAGACGCTCTCCTGATGGTAACCTAAGTATCATTTTAGGTTCAAAAGCCGCTGACTAATTTTACACACTTGGTCTAAAGTTTCACAAACTAGGATATATTATAAGAGTTCTATAGCATGCTATACAGCCCTTGTATTACCAATTTGGGCTATATTTGGCATATAATTTCACTAGCTACAGTGCCCTCCTACCTGTGCACAGTAATGTTAGCACATCACTGCTCAGGCGGTACAATAACTGGCACTGTTAGGGTACCCACCTAGTCGACCTCCGGCGAAGGAAGCCTACGGTAAAAAAGGTATAATAATAAAACGTGTAAAGTGTATGAATAATGAATACGTCGTAATTAGATGATATTAAAATGTAAATGGATCTCATCGGCCGACGTTATTGGCTCATTATAATATTAACGCAGGTTATTGGACATTACTGGTTTTATTTCATTCATCAATTAACACGTTGATTGCTTTTCAACCTCCGACGCAAAAGAAGGGTGTTGTAAGTTTGGCATACCTCCTATGTATCTTATAGGAATTCGCCGGAACACACAGATATAATCATCATCATCTCAGCCTGCAGACGTCCACTGCTGAACACAGGCCTCCCCTTTGTACTTCCATATGTACCGGTCACCGGTTGGAAGCGACCTGCATCCAGCGTCTTCCGGCGACCTTTATAAGGTTGTCTGTCCACCTTGTGGGTGGACGTCCTTCGCAGCAAAATACAGCTGATTTCTCTCAGTAGGCACATTAATGTGCCTCAAAAATTTTTTTTCTGGAGAGATCACTCTCGGCGACCTGAAACTGCGACATATAGGTTGGCCACACAACCTTTAAATTGTGATTTGACTCTGACGATTTAACTAGAATAACGTGTTCTATTGGAGTATAAACCCCAATTTATAACGTTTTACTAAAACTAGTCACAAAAGGTTCAATATAAATTCAATCTAGAACAGAATCCTTTCAGCAAATACTCGTGCGTTTGGTTCGATCAATTAAATTAAATTAAATAGATTTAACGAGTAATGTTAATTAACTTTCCAGGCTTTACATGGCGCCTCATTATAGATGTACCATGATCATAGGCGGATTTTGGGGGGCCAGGGGGCCAAGGCCCCCCCCAGAAGCATTGTAGAGTTACGAATTTTGCACATATTTCATGGTCAAAACTATAATTTTTTTCTCGGCGCTCGCAGCAAGCTGCTCGCGCACTTATTATTAGGGATATTTGATCTTTCTAACTGTTCCGAGCGACCTAAACACACTTTTTTCTTAGTAAAAATGATAATATTCTTGCCTTTCTGCACCTTGGCCCCCCCAGAACCAAATCCTGGATCCGCCTATGACCATGATGATAGTTCATTCATTCATGGGATTACAATGGGCGATGGGAAATGCAATTAACTTTGTATTAAAAGAGTTTTTTTCAATTATCGTCGTTGTTTTTACAAGCTTTATATTACTTTCACCTGTCTGTTGTCTGTCTGTCTGTCTGTCTGTCTGTCTGTCTGTCTGTCTGTAATCAAATCTTGCAAGTTTAATTTGACCCACTTCCCGGTTTCCAATTGAGCTGAAAATTTGCATGCGTGTGTAAATCGGATGACAATGCAATATTTTTATGACATCAAGCTGATCTGATGATGGAGCTAGAAGGTGGCCATAGGAACTCCGTCATAAAACAACGCAACCCTATCGAGTTTGGGCTCATTTGATTCGTCTTGACGAGTACTTTATGATACAAGACGATAATAATAATTAAAGCTTGTTTTTAAAAAGTTTTTTTAAAATTTCACTTGTTTATTGTACCAATTACTCTAAGATTCTTTGACCGATTAAGAAAATTCTGTTTTTTGTTTCAAAGAGTTATAGAGATACAACTCTGGTGGTTCTCTTTCGAATATTACTGAAATTGGTCGAGCATTATGAATTAAAACGAGGGTCTCGCATTCGTTCATTGAGATCAAGTTCGAGTTTAATATTTCTTATTTACTTGTACTCAGGAATACGTTAAAGCTGTGTTTTTTATACATACTTTTTTTAAATATTTTTTTAATACAAAGAAGTAGGAAGATAAGCGATTAACCGGGGGTAGACTTCCATTGCAGGAGGTCGTCTAGGTGGGTACCCCAACAGTGCCAGTTATTCTACCGCCTGAGCAGTGATGTGTAAACATTACTGTGCTTCGGTAGGAGGACACTGTAGCTAGTGAAATACTGGGCTAAAGAGTCTTAACATCTTATGACTCTTGAGTAAGAAGCGTTGGTGCAGTGCACCTAGAATTGCACATTATTGTGAAATTCTGGGTAACACTGTGCTGATGCTCTCCTGATGGTAAGAGATAACGCTGCCCGTAATTAATACAGTGCTACGCAAGTTTTTACAAAGGTAAAATTCTGGGTGCACTGCGCCAACGCTTCTTGCTCAAGAGACATGAGATGTTGAAACTCTTCGGTCCAGTGATTTCACTAGCTACAGTGCCCTCCTATCGAAGCACAGTAATGTTTGCACATCACTGCTCAGGCGGTAGAATAACTGCAATATTTGTTGAACTAAAAGAACAACATCTTACAGACAGAGCCGTGAGTGTAGGTAGAATTCTATGTCTGGTAAAATATTTCAATCTTCTTTGTATTTTACCAATCAATTCCATAATTGTAACGTCAAGCGCGTCCCAATCTACATAATATTACGTTTGTTGGAACCACTGAACCGTTGTTGATTATAATTCTACACTGATAGGTAAACGTCTAAAAAAAGACAAAGGCTTCGTTGTTACTCTTAATTTTATGCCTAAGGTAGGAATTAAACAAGTGAAATTTTAAAAATACTTTTTAAAAACAAGCTTTAATTATTATTATCGTCTTGTATCATAAGGTACTCGTCAAGACGAATCAAATGAGCCCAAACTCGATGGGGTTGCGTTGTTTTATGACGGAGTTCCTATGGCCACCTTCCAGCTCCATCATCAGATCAGCTCGATGTCATAAAAATATTGCATTGTCATCCGATTTACACACGCATGCAAATTTTCAGCTCAATTGGAAACCGGGAAGTGGGTCAAATTAAACTTGCAAGATTTGATTACAGACAGACAGACAGACAGACAGACAACAGACAGGTGAAAGTAATATAAAGCTTGTAAAATACCGTTATTATCTTACGGCAAAAAAAAACCTTTGAAATCGTGAAAATTTTGAGGAAAAAAGGGTTAAATACGTACACTTAAATCATTTAAAATAATGTTAAAATGGTACCTATTTAATAAAACACAGTATTTTACTGTAGGCAGTAGGCATCATCGTTTGAAAAATATTTAGGGCGAAGATAATAATATTAAGATTTCACATTCTAAATCACAGAGTAAAAAGCCCATGAATTTCTTGCTCGCTCTTAACGCAGAGGTACTTTCCGAAATGTGTAGCAGTTTTAAAACAGCTATTAAAAATAAACCCATTAATATAAAACCAAACATTACATAAGTTAATACATCGCGTGAAAAGCCGAGTCATAACAAATGTTAGACAACTTCCTTCACAAGTTGTTCCAAGTTGTTGGAGGCGGTCGTTGTTGTTGTATTGCTAATAATTGTTGTTTTGTTCACGAGTTTGTTCACCAATTGTTCCCACGTTATTGTTGTAACCTTCAGGTGATATTTATTCTACATTGGTTATATATCGGGATGGATGCCGCTAGTGTAATTAACTTCAAACTTAATTTATTCAAATAGGCTGCAATATAGCATGTTTGCAAGTCATGTTTTACAATAATTGTTAAGAATAGAATATAAAACTCTTTGTTGCAAACACAAATACAATAATATAAACTTAAAACTAAGATAAGTAAGCTATTAAGTTATATTTTTCGACTCTCGTTCAAAAAGCATGTTTGTAACCTCTTCACGCCTCACCCGCTAAACCGGTTGAGCTGAAATCCTACGAATCTTACTAATATTATAGACGTGAGAGTTTGTAAGAATGTATGGATGTCTGGATAATGTACGTTTGTTACTCTTTCACGCCTAAACGGATGGACCGATTATACTGAAATAGGCTGAAGATAGCTTAGACTCTTAAATAACTGGTAAAACAGTGTAATATAATAATAGGTATATTTTAATTCATAGCTTGAAGATCTGGTGAACGAAACCGTTAATACTCGTGTTGAAATGGAACCTCATGGAAAATATGTCTCTAAAACTAAAGTAAAAAAAAAAGTTTCCAACAAACGGCATCCATTTTGATATATTGCCTGTTGCTTTAAGCTTTAGGTATGCCTGACTAACTTTTTTGAACTTTAGTTTTGAATACTAATTTAAAGAAAATTTACCAACTCTTGATTACTTTAGCAATAGTTTTGGACAAGTTTAGTTGTGTTGATGTCAATAACTTTGGATAAATAAATAAAACTGGTTTATATTCCAAGTCTTAATTTATTTTCTTTTCATAGAGGAACATGCAATAAATTCTCGTAATTAAAAAGGTTTTCACTTGAGTCTTTTGTATTCAGTTTAACGAGTGTTTTCTCGACTTTAAAGTTTAATAACTATCCCACCAAAAACATTCTGTAAAAAACTAGCCAAGTCTCGATGGAGCTGCTTGTTTATCTCTAAAAAGTAATCAAATCTAGACAAAGTCGTGCCAAGTATAAGGTTCCTTACTGCTATTTCTTTATTATTATAGTTAATGTTGTGTGACTTGGCCGTTGAAGGGTACACAAGGGTACAAAACCAGATGCTCCATGACACTTGGATCGCCTAAACATAAGTATTATTGAAATACGCAGCTTTATCAAGCCTACAATTGACTGGTTATCCAATCAACGTTTTCCAAGTGGAAATTTTCGTAGCGGACAGATTGGTGCAATAGTGTCATGGAGCACCTGGTATAAATACCCTTGTGTACCCTTCAACGGCCAAGTCACACAACATTAACTATAATAATAAAGAAATAGCAGTAAGGAACCTTATACTTGGCACGACTTTGTCTAGATTTGATTACTTTTTAGAGATAAACAAGCAGCTCCATCGAGACTTGGCTAGTTTTTTACAGAATGTTTTTGGTGGGATTTCACTTATTTTTGTAGAAACGCTATATTATAAGGTTATCAGAAATACAAACAGTAAGCGCGTTTTAAAATACAGTCAGCGCCATCTAGATACGTGTGCGTTCACTCTTAGTCCAATGCATCATAATATTATACCGGGAGGTGGGCCTAATTAAACTTGCAAGATTTAATTACAGACAGACAGACCGACAGGTGAAAGTAAATAAAAGCTTGTAGTAAAGGCGGTATGTCGATCTCTTCTAATAGTTTGGTTGGGCTCTTATTTTAGTTGGCCACGCTGCACGCTAGATATCGCCTGATCATAACTGACGATTTACGACACATATACACACTCACATATACATATACTATGCCTTAAATATATTTTGAATTAATAAGTTGGATATTACACAATTTTAACCATTGACTGCAAATGTAACTTTGTAATCCTATACATTTATATGAGATTACAAAGTTATTTATGCAGATGAAATATCTCGAAAACGAGACCGAAATTGCATGTTTTTTTAGTTTTCCTATGGCTTATACAATAAATTCTAAGTATGTACCAAATTTCAGCTTTCTGAGTTTATGGGAAGTACTAGTTCTATTTTGATGATCATGAGTGAGTGAGTGTCGAAAATGCGAAACTTTGCTTTCGCTTAACTTCGGAACTTAATGACCTACAGACTTGAAATTTTGGATTTTAAGTATGTAATTATAGCTTACTGGATGACGAAAATTTCTGTGTTCTGGTCTTATCCAGAGGTTATCAAATAGGGGCCTGAAAATGCGACGAAATGGTTCCTGTAAAGATGGTACGGCAGTGCTTGCTTCGCGCTCGACTTGGCGGGGGCACTACCGTGCCCCCAGATTCTCAATAATTATTATCCTCGTTCAAAAGATAATAACAAGCTTTATTTACTTTCACTTGTCTGTTGTCTGTCTGTCTGTCTGTAATCAAATCTTGCAAGTTAAATTTGACCCACTTCCCGGTTTCCGATTGAGCTGAAATTTGGCGTGCATGCATAAATCGGATGACAATGCAATATTATTATGACATCGAGCTGATCTGATGATGGAGCTGGAAGGTAGCCATAGGAACTCCGTAATTAAACGACGCAACCCCACCGAGTTTGGGCTCATTTGATTCGTCTTGACGAGTATACTTTATCGTGCTAGATGGTAATAATAATAAAAGCTTGGTTTTAAAAAGTTTTTTTTTAAATTTCACTTGTTTTGTTTCAACTACACATTATATCTCAAGTTTACTTACTTCAATAAATAGGCCAAGCGCTAGTCGGGCTACGCGCAATGTATAGCTTTCCGTAGTACTAGGAAATCTAATATTAACAGCCTAACTTTTATCAACGATATCTTTAGAACTAATAAAGATATCTTAACCGCTACAGTTTTCTTGGAAAGTTCATGATTGGGACTATATTCTTGATTTTTTTCTGATTTTTAAAGCCAGATCAGATTTTGAGAGACGCTCAAAAAAAAAGTTTTATTATTGTTGTTCTAAATGTTTTCCTCTCATTGCCTGCAGGTACACCCCCGGTGACGTCACAGCTCAGCCCCGCGCCCGCGGCTCCCCCCGCCTCCCCCCTCGCCCTCCAGCCCGCGCCTGCAAGCCACCCTGACCCTTCCTCCGCGGACATAAGGTCCAATCTCCCGCGAGAGAGCCTACAGACTGATCATGCAACTAACGTACAAAGAGACAAGAGGAGCGCTGATAACTGGGATAAGGATGATAAGGTAACCTAACTTCTTTTATTCTTTACTGGACCTGCGCGCACTTCGTTTTTGTTAGGCGCTACGAAGTGCGCGCGTGTCTACTGGTTTATAAACCAGCAATTTAGTAAGTATTTATAATAGGATTATATCATCAGCATGCAGTGAACAGGGAACATTGTGTGTGACAGTGACGCGGTATGATTGGATCACGATACATCTGTGCGGTGCAGTGGCCGGACAGACGGACAATCTGATTTATGTGTATGTAGGGGATATGTAGGTCACCATACATAATATATAGATACTAGTGTTTAATAGTCCGGCGCTTTACAGCCTCAGCAACTATTGCAGTGGGACTGACAACTTTTTCGCAATTTTCTAGATATTTTTAGTGCGTTTTATTTTACAAGTGAAGCCCTTTCATTTGATTGTGAAACAAAAAAGTAATCCGTCATTTTGTAGTGGTCGTATCTTGGATCGATTTCTACCAAACATAGCTAAGAACACTCTCGACTAACTCTACTTTCAAACAAAAAAAAACTAAATCAAAATCCGTTCATCCGTTTGGGAGCTACGTTGCTAAAGACAGCCACGTCAAACTTATAACACCCCGTCGTTTTTGCGTCGGGGGTTAAAAAATCAATCAGTTAAAAGCCCTGTCCCTCAATAAATGCAACTTCCTCCAGAGTACATCCCCATCCCGTCGCGTGAAGACAGGCGACACGATCCTGAACATCCGCGGCGCCGTCCGGGACGCCATCGGGGACGCGGGTGCCGCGCCCGGACCCAGGCCCTCCACCAGACTCGACACCTTCGTCATCAGACCCGCGCAGGCCCAGACCCGCGCCCGACCGAGGGACACGCCGGTCAAACTGCCGCTCAACCAGGTTACAACGGTTTTATAATAGGTACAATAATAATGAAGCCATCGGGCCCAGACCCTCCACCAGACTCGACACCTTCGTCATCAGACCCGCGCAGGCCCAGACCCGCGCCCGACCGAGGGACACGCCGGTCAAACTGCCGCTCAACCAGGTTACAACGGTTTTATAATAGGTACAATAATAATGAAGCCATCGGGCCCAGACCCTCCACCAGACTCGACACCTTCGTCATCAGACCCGCGCAGGCCCAGACCCGCGCTCGACCGAGGGACACGCCGGTCAAACTGCCGCTCAACCAGGTTACAACTGTGTTATAATACAATAATGTAGCCATAGGGGACCCTCCACCAGACTCAACACCTTCGTCATCAGGCCCGCGCAGGCCCAGACCCGCGCCCGACCGAGGGACACGCCCGTCAAACTGCCGCTCAACCAGGTCTCAGTTTAAAATGTATACAATATAAATTGACCACGATCTCGTGCCATGTTAAGCGACGCTGCGGCCGTAGATGGTACCAAAACAAACCTAGAAGGCGGGATGGATAAATTTGATAAATTTGTCCCTGACTTCATTGAACATCTTGCCGGAACACAGTCATTAATGACTGCTTCAGCCTTGGCCGCAGTCTACCTTCCTTCGTATGACTTTTGAGCAAGAAGAGTTGGTGCTGTGTACCTAGAATTTTACACCTATGTGAAACCTAGGCGACACTGTATTAATTATGGGCAGCGTTATCTCTTATCATAGCATAGGAGAGCGTCTTGCTCCTCTTCTTACTTCATACATAATGTAAATAACAATATTTAGCAACGTGTACCAATGTGACAGGTCCCCCGGCACCCGCGCGAGCTGCTGGTGGAGCCTCACTCGCAGGCTCGCATCGCGTGCGACCTCAACAACATCACCGACGTCCGCTGGTACAAGGACAACGAGGTCAGTTCCAGGGTCCATGCAATTAGCTGTCTTATTGCAAATAGGATATACCATACAAATTAATATTTACTTCGTTAACACAAAGACTTAAACGAATTTGTGTTGTTTATGTTTAATGTATTTGTCGCTGTATGTTTTTTGTATGTCAATAAATAAATTTTTCTTACTTTACTTAAATTGGATACTCGCAACTTGAATTAAAATGGCTGCCGTCTACACAGTCCAGGGGGGTCACATCATCGTGGCCACCTGTGAAACAAAAAACAGCTTACGGATTTACATTATTTTATGAAAATGCGCGATATATTGATATTTTAGGTCATAAACTAGTTGAATAACATTGTATTGTCTCAAATTGCTTTAAATTTTTGGAAAAAACACGAAACACATAGGTATTATTGTCACAGTGAAGCAGTTTGACAGAGTTTGACAAACAACATAAACCGGCCACGCTGAAAGGGATGGAAAAAAATAGGTTCTCCTTTTTCTTCATACAGAATTTTCACTATTGCCATCCCACTCACACATAAAATGGGTACTTTTAGTTGTATTACTTCTGTGACACAGTCTTGTCTCAGCTGTCATAATATGACATTCCAACAATTTTTTTGCTGCAAATGTAATTCACAGGTTATAGTAACATTTTCGTTTATTTCCTCGCAGCAAATATCTCTTGAAGGCACGGATGAAACATCCCCTATCTGGTCGGAGCAGGGAGCCGTGGTGATCGGTCGAGCCACGCGAGGGGACGCGGGGTCCTGGCGCTGCGCCGGCCGCACCCGCGGTCAACTGACGTCGGGGCAGCCTACGTTACTGCTTATATACGGTACTGTTGAAATGCCTACTTCGGAATGAGATTTCTTTTTAAATTAGGTGGTATTAAAAATACCCATGCTTTAGTGAAACCAAAACAGAGAATTTTCTAGCTCTATCACTTTAAGAAAAAAGGAAATATATAGTTGTTGTTTAAAGAGTGAAAAATCATGTTCTAAAAGCATGATCCAGGTCACATAAGGGACGTGGACTGAGATGATGGGTTCGCTAAAGTATCAAGCCAAAACTCAGGGAAGAACCACCTACGCTTTGATGCATTAATCGACCGAGCGAAGCGAGGTCTTAGAGTCGAAAGCCGCGAAATGCCAGCGTTTGGACCAGTTTAACGCTTGACCTCTGGTGCTTAAGTTTGGTTGTCGTTTACTTGAAAACGGTTAATCCAAATTGAATGAAATTTTACACACAAGTTAAGAAGGTTAATTGGATAATTTTAGTGAAAAAATTAGCTAAATAGGTTCCAGGGTTGCAGAGATATAAGTGACTTAAAGTCTTTACGATAGGTCTGACGATTATTTCAAAACTGGAGCGCTGATAATTTTTTTTCTAACATATACACATTTTTTATAAGCGACACAAATATATTAGCCAAAGTTTATGTTTGTATGTATGTTTGTTACGCGATAACTGGAAAACCAATGGTCCAATCTGCATGAAACTTTGCAAACGCGTAATATAAATCCATAGAATTTTTAAGTTCGAACATGAGCCAAATCGGTCGAAGGGTTCAAGAGTTAAAGAGATTGCTTTATTACAATGAAACCGATGATCCAGTCTTGATAAAACTTTTTAAACAGGTAGTACAAACTAAAAGAATTCTCACGTCCAAAAATGAGCCAAATCGGTGCAAGGGTTGTAGAGTTATAGAGAATACAAGATTACAATGTTTATCGATTATAATATTATGAGAACTGCAGGGATATTCAGTTTTCCGTCAGGGAACCGAATACCAAAGACCGAATTGTGAAAAATCGATACGACGTAATACGTCATTTCATACATTTTTGATAATTCGGTCCTAGGTTCGGTTCCCTAACGGATAATTGAATAGCCATGTTGACTTACACAAAATATTATGAATTTAAATGATCGTGCGGGTGGTGCAGGATATTATGTTCAAATTTATTAATCAAACTTAAACCCATTTTTTTTATTCAAATAGTAGTCCAGTCAATGAGTGCCCAAAAGAGGCATGTGGATCGAAAAATCGAAAGCAGAAAAACTAACTTAGGAACTTTGTTTGGAGTATTCAGGTGATAAACATACTAAAAGTCCCCACCCCTCAGAGGTGAGACCGAGGGGTGGGGGGGCCGAAGAAGGTCCCATTTTTAGGTTTTTTGCCTAAATGTCAAAAACTGGGCGTTGTACTATATTTTGTTGTACCTACTACATTTAAAAAAATCCTACCACTTTGGCTTTAACACTTTTTATCTATATCCAATAGTTGTCCAGCTATGAGCTTCCTTTTCCGAGGACTAAAGGCTACAGTGCTTCACTTTTGAAAGTAAATTTTACAATTGTTTAGATCTAAGTATTTTAAGACTCTACTGCTCGTTCGAAAAGCATTTCTAATAATAATAACTAGTAGTTCGCCTCAAACTGGGACCTCGCTTAGACTTTAGACCTTAGACTTTTTTTAAAATATCCTAATCGACCGAGCGAAGCGAGGTCTTAGAGTCGAGAGCCGCGAAAAGCCTGCGTTTTGACCAGTTTAACGGTTGACCTCTGGTGCCTAACTTTGATCGACATTTACTCAAAAACGGTAAATCCAAATTAAATGAAATTTTGCACACCAGTTAAATAGGTTAATAGAATACTTATAGTAAAAAAAAAAGCCAAATAGGCTTCAGTATTGCAGAGATATAAGTGACTTAAAGTCTTTAAGATAGGTCTGACGATAATTTCAAAACTGGTACGCCGATAAATTTTTTTCTGAGCTATTAACATTTTTTATAACCTACCTAAATATTTTATCAAAAGTGTATGTTTGTATGTATGTTTGTTACGCGATAACTTGAAAACCGATGGTCCAATCTTGATGAAACTTTGCAAACGCGTAGTACATATCCATAGAATTTTTAAGTTCGAACATGAGCCAAATCGGTCGAAGGTTTCTAGAGTTAAAAAGATTCCTTGATTACCACGTTACCGAAGTACCAATCTTGACGGAACTTTGCGAACGGGTAGTACAAACGCAAAGAATTCTCATGTTCAGAAATGAGCCAAATCGGCCCAAGAGTTGCAGTTAAATCTTTTATTAATAATGTAACCGGGATATAATTGCGATTCACTGTCTTAGGAGATGGGAACATTTTGGTAGGTAGATAAACGCAGTTTGAAATTAGTTCGAATAGTACGGACCGTTATGTAATTGCGATTCACTGTCGTTGAAGATGGGGCATTTCGGTAGGTTGATAAACGCAATTTCAAATTAGTACAGATATTAGAGTTGACCATTATAGATTTGCGATTCATTTTCTTAGAAGATAAAAACATTATGTAAGGTTGATAATCGCAATTTCAAATTGGTACAGAAATTAGGGTTGACCATTATAGTTTTGCGATTCATTTCTATAAAAACACTTACATTTTGTTAGGTTGATAGACACAATTTCAAAATGGTTCATAATTTAGAGATAATCATTATAGATTTGCGATTCACTCCCATAAAAGACAGTAACATTTTGTTAGGTTGATAGACGCAATTTCAAAATGGTTCATAATTTAGAGATGATCATTATAGATTTGCGATTCACTCCCATAAAAGACAGTAACATTTTGTTAGGTTGATAGACGCAATTTTAAAATGGTTCAGTATTTTGAAAAGACCATTATAAGACCATTTAATAAGGCTGCAGCCTTTTTAATTATTAAATACACAATTTCATCTTGGGCATATTAGCTTTTTCGCTGGCAGTAAGATATATTATTATTTGTGTAGCCTATCTGCAAAACTTTTTAAAACTTAGAATAGTTTGTGCCGGCACATTCAACAATAAAGGTGCACAAGCACACCGTAGTGCAGCGCAGACCACTGGTGGCTCTCTCCGAAAAAGTCAGCAAAAAGTTGAGATCACTACGTACGCGCCCATCCAAATACGTACACGCATAACATTGCTTAACTTCGATGATTACGTTCTTTAAATAGCTCTATTTTTAAATGAATTAATTTTATTAAAAACTAGCAATCCCGGCGAACTCCGTTTCGCCACCAGATGGCTTCGTTTGAAATTTCTGTTGAAATTTTTCCTGAATTTTCTTTGCTATAAACCTCACGGAGCCCGAGACCTTTCCAACGAATGCAAAACCGTGGAAATCGGTTCGTGCGTTCTGGAGTTATAGCGTCAGGAAGGAAAACCCGACTTATTTTTCTATAGTAGATTAAAAGTTTTCAGATTTTTTCCCGTATTTAAAATATATGTTAAGGTATGCCAAATTTCATAAACATAGGGTAACGGCAAGATCTCTATGAATATTGATTTATTCAGAGGGTCAAAACATTTTTTGAAGGATAAACGGGTGTATTTTTTCGACTTAAAGTTAAAGTTCTTGTATTAGGATATTTTAAAAAAAGTCTAAAGTCTAAGGTTTAACGGAAATTGGGCCGCGAGGTCCCAGTTTGAGGCGAACTACTAGTCATTATTTAAGGCCGTGGACGAGAAAATATAGAATTTTATACAACGAAGTAAGACGAGCAAGACGCTCTCCTGATGGTATGAGATAACGCTGCCCATAATCAGTACAGCAGTGATACTCAGGATTTCACAATGAAGTAAAGTTGGTGCACTGCGTCAACTTTACTTACTCAAGAGTCATAAGATGTTGAGACTCTTCGGGCCAGAATACGGTAAGTAATAAAACTAAGAAGTACGACGAATGTCACATGTGCATCAAATCTTGCAAGTTTAATATGACCCATTTCCCGGTATCCGATTGAGCTGAAATTTTGCATACATATATAAATCAGATGACAATGCAATATTATTATGACATTGAACCGATGACCGATCTGATGATGGGGCTGGAAGGTGGCCATATGAACTCCGTAACTAAACAACGCAACCCCATCGAGTTTGGGCTCATTTGATTCGTCTTGACGATAACTTTGGTGCTATATGGTAATAATAACAAAAGTTTGTTTTTAAAAAGTATTATAAATTTTCACTTGTTTTTTTTTATTCTCATAATTTACCAACGAGCGATTTAAAGGCAAACGTAACTCGCTTTGAAATAAATAGAATCATGATCAACAGCCAGGGGTGGCGCGCCCCAGTTGCACGCTCGAGTGAGTTTCTATTAGGCAGTGTGTTTAAGGAATCATTCCGTCGCTGAAGGGATTGTATGACGCAGGGCTCCACAACCACATCTACATAGGGACCTGTTGTTGTGTGACATGTAATTGACTGTCTTTATCATTATGTTTGTTTGAAATTGGCTGTAAATATAGGGACTTTAAAATGAATGCAAGAACTTGCTGACAATTTTATAGTAGGTACATTGTTGGCAACCCTAGCAATAACAATTCAAATACTATAATTTTATATTTCAATCAAATCATGTGGCTTTTTGGTTTCTAGCATTATTAACTTATGCGTTAAAATTTTTGTTTCTTTTCCAGTCTTAAAAAATATTCACATAATGCTTTGCATAATTTTGTATCGAAAAAAGCTTAATTTTGTTTAAATATTTATAACGCTTTGCTCTGAAAATTACTTTAGATACTCGTATTTCTAGGATCAAATCTACCTACATACCTAATATTAGTGTAGAATAATTGGTTCAGTCGTTAAATCATGTAAATACCTACCTACTATAGAGAGAAATCAACAAAATTCCAAAGCAAGATTTCTCTTATTTCCATAGAAACCTTTAAACATTCCTTTTTCCATTAAAACGCGTTTAATAAAGTACATAACAAGTAAGCTTATATAAACATCCTTGAATACGGTATTATTTCCTTCCAGCAACAATCAAAGGAAGCACTTGTTTGGCTTATCTTCAAACACAATGTTTGTGTAGACTAATACAATAGGTATAGCGGTAAATCAGGTTGATGACATAAAGGTCATAAAATTGTGACTAGGATATGCGAATTTGACAAAATAATTTTGTTCGTCAATTAGGTTATATTAAAAAATATTTTACGCAAACAGCAAAATTATTGTACTTTGAAAATTTAAAAAAAATATAGGTAAGATACAACGCACTTAAGTTACTCATCTTGATTGCGCTTCACACCGAAACTATACTGAACGAATTTGAATAAAACTTAGCACGCACACAGGTCATAATCCGAGGTAACGTCATATATAGTGAAATTACTGTAATTCATTACGGTTCCCATAGGAGATCCTTGTAAGATGAATTAATATTAAAACGTGAGCTACGCCACGCGTTTAACTAGTCCATACCACGGTAAAGAGATATACAGTAGTTTGACTCCATAGAAACGGCCGGAATGTGGGAGTGAGTAGATGTGGGCAGATGTGGGTAGAAGTGGGTAGTTAATCCAGAAGCGGGTGCCACGCAGCGACGGGCGGACGTCGCGATAGTTTTTTGCAAGTATTTAGTGTAATTTACGTTATTTACTTTTGACGTATGTATAAATAATATAATAAATTATATAAAATGGCAAAAAATAGCATGCGATGTTATGCTGTTTTTGAGGTAAGTTTTTAAAAAGTTATTATATTTTTATTTTTAACACGTTCATGGACACTTGCATTATTAAAAAAAATACACTATGACATACCAATTTCCATACAACGTCTGTAGGCGGATTGTCATATGTAATAGATTATTATAATGTCTGTTATGGCAGCAACCTATATACCTATGGCTATATACGATAACGTCTGTAGACGGAAGACATATCAAACATTTCAGAATGTGAGCACTATGACCATTACGGCCATGGACGGTACCGTCTATAGGCGGGTGTCATAACAAGCAGAGCAATAGAAGTGTGATGAGACATTGTCGGTGGGGGGACGGTTGGACGTCGGACGTCGATGGACGTGGTGCCACATCGAAATTATATTTTTTACGCCTATCGACGGAGTGTCCATGAACGTGTTAAAAGTATTCTGCTGAAGTAAGAGTGCGAGTAAGAGACCGAGTAAGAGTGCGAGTAAGAGTCCAAGTAAGAGTCCAAGTAAGAGTCCAAGTAAGAGTCCGATAAGAGTCTGAGTAAGAGTGCAAGTAAGAAACTGAGTAAGAATTCGAGTAAGACTGCGTGTAAGTGTCCGAGTGAGAGTGCGAGTAATAGTCCGTCTTGTCTCTTGTATTGTCTCTTGTCTTGCCTCTTGTCTTGTCTCTTGTCTTGTCTCTTGTCTTGCCTCTTGTCTTGCCTCTTGTCTTGTCTCTTGTCTTGTCTCTTGTCTTGTCTCTTGTCTTGTCTCTTGTCTTGTATCTTGTCTTGTCTTGTCTTGTCTCTTGTCTTGCCTCTTGTCTTGTCTCTTGTCTTGTCTCTTGTCTTGTCTCTTGTCTTGCCTCTTGTCTTATCTCTTGTCTTGTCTCTTGTCTTGTCTCTTGTCTTGTCTCTTGTCCTGTCTTGTCTCTTGTTTTGTCTCTTGTCTTGTCTCTTGTCTTGTCTCTTGTCTTGCCTCTTGTCTTGCCTCTTGTCTTGTCTCTTGTCTTGTCTCGTCTTGTCTTGTCTTGTCTCTTGTCTTGTCTCTTGTCTTGCCTCTTGTCTTGCCTCTTGTCTTGTCTCTTGTCTTGTCTCTTGTCTTGTCTTGTCTCTTGTCTTGTCTTGTCTTGTCTCTTGTCTTGTCTTGTCTCTTGTCTTGTCTCTTGTCTTGTCTCTTGTCTTGTCTCTTGTCTTGTCTCGTCTTGTCTTGTCTTGTCTTGTCTTGTCTCTTGTCTTGTCTCTTGTCTTGTCTCTTGTCTTGTCTCTTGTCTTGTCTCTTGTCTTGTCTCTTGTCTTGTCTCTTGTCTTGTCTCTTGTCTTGTCTCTTGTCTTGTCTCTTGTCTTGTCTCTTGTCTTGTCTCTTGTCTTGTCTCTTGTCTTGTCTCTTGTCTTGTCTCTTGTCTTGTCTCTTGTCTTGTCTCTTGTCTTGTCTCTTGTCTTGTCTCTTGTCTTGTCTCTTGTCTTGTCTCTTGTCTTGTCTCTTGTCTTGTCTCTTGTCTTGTCCCTTGTCTTGTCCCTTGTCTTGTCCCTTGTCTTGTCTCTTGTCTTGTCTCTTGTCTTGTCTCTTGTCTTGTCTCTTGTCTTGTCTCTTGTCTTGTCTCTTGTCTTGTCTCTTGTCTTGTCTCTTGTCTTGTCTCTTGTCTTGTCTCTTGTCTTGTCTCTTGTCTTGTGCAATTTTGTAACGGACATACAGTGGTTCCTAAGCGGACATAAGTAGGTACATATAGGTAGGTAATTTGAAAATGAAATAAAAGCTTGTATTAATTTACAATAACTCATCTAGATAGTAGCTCAAGTAAGTAGATGATATGAAATAGGTAGGTACCTACTGTATGCGGGCAGCGGCTGCCCGGCAGCCCTATGACTTGCGCATGTACCGCGCGACTATAGGTATTTATGTTCAAAAATCACGCTCAGTGAAACTACTGTATATCTCTTTACCGTGTCCATACATATTTCCTTTCAATTTCCCCCCCTTAACACAACATAATAATATAATAGATAGTGTCGTTAAGTGAATGAATGGTCCCCATCAAGTAGGTGCATGCACCACGCCCGCGGGACGATCCGTCGCGTGACCGGGACCACTTACTGACCTCTCTAACTAAACTACTAACTACTGGTTATATCTATCACTTCATTGTATCGATGTACATTACGAGCTGTTAATACATCATGAACTGTTGTTAACAGTTGGATTCATTATAGATTAGCCTGCAGTATTGATTACTTGGTAGGTACCCCAACAGTGCCAGTTGTTGTACCGCCTGAGCGTGATGTGTACAGGAGGGTACTTTAGCAAGTGAGATTACTGACCTAAAGAGTCCTTCCAACTTCTTTTCTTACGAGTACCTTATACATGACTCTTGAGTAAGAGTCGTTGCTAGAATTTTATATAATTGTGGTCATTGTCCTTCCCAGGGATATTTCGCTTATCTGCTAAAATAAAACACGAAACACTGTGATAGTAGAAAAACAAAAAAAATGCTGCACAATAATGAGCGGCCCTATCGTTGTGAGCTATCTCTTCCAGGCAACCAACTTTTGATGGATAATGAATTAAGTAATTTGAAAGCTTACAACTCTCTCCAGAATGTGGTCAGATTACCCGCCCTCGCCTACAATAACAACAATGTTATAAAAACAAAGCCATTGTGTCCCCCCCTCCCCCTCCCCCTCACCCCCGGTACCCGCCGCTCTGAGTCCTGTCGCGAATCTTAGATAAGCTGACAAACACTGTAGTGATGGAGCCAGATACCGAGCGACGAAAATAAGTGTGGTCACGGTCAAAGTTTCAATAACCTTTTACTGATTGACTGACGACCTCTTTGGCGCGGTGGGCTAATACCCGCCTGAAACGCAGAAGGTTGTGGGTTCGATTCCCGCATGGGACAAATATTTGTGTGATCCACAATCCACAGGTATTTGTTTCTAGTCTGGGTGGTTTTTCAATATCTATTATAAGTATGTATTTACAAAAGAAAAGTATATAAGTATTATATCCGTTATCCTAACCACCATATTACAAGCATTAAGTTGCTTAGTTTGGGGTTAGGTGGCGCTGTGTGAAACGTCCTGAAATATTTATTTTTATTTTATTTTACTGATTTGTCAGAGTAACAGCGCGGTGCAGATCCGCGTTGAATTTTGCATTTGAAAACAATGAGTGGCACTGTGTGTGATATGGGTTACCGTGATGCTTATCATCATGCAAAATAATGTCTTGTTGGGCATTTGTTAGACGTAATGTTTCAAATTAATCTTTAAAATGAATAGAGAAAGGACTAAAATTGTAAGGCTATATATTGGGCTGAACTCGCTCTTTATAAGAAAACAATGTCACCTTGACGATATTATTTTGAAGATATTAATGAAATATTACCGTCCATGTAGTATAAGAGATAAGTAGTTAGAGTTTCTGGAAACAATTATGTTTCTAACAATAATAATGTAAAAAACTTACAGCGCACGTGAGACGTACTTCGGTTCTGCAATCTGGCTCACATTGTACTACAACACGTATTTTTCAACGTACCTGCCCCGTATTTAACGCGCGGTGTCTGCCTCGATAACAATATGATTGCCAACAGGAGGTCGACGTTTTGAATGAAGGCATTATTTTTAAACCGTTATTATGCGGCTAATGTATTCATAGGTCGAGGTTAAAAAGTCCCCCCTCCCCCGCTAGCAGGGGGGGGGGGGGCTCATCAATATTAAACCGCGCGGCGGCGGAGGAGTGAAAACAATTTGTTGATTACGTTATTATACAAAACGATGGTTATTCAGTGGCCGCGCGCGCCCAGGGCACCCCGGCTGCCCCCTACAGGGGGGGGGGGCTGGACGTGACACGGAATATATAAAGATAGAACGGGCATAATAAACTAACAGTCACGTCTAAATCTCTTGAACAAAGTAAAGTTACGTTGCGTTGCGACATCCACTAATATTTGCGCGTAATGTTAAATTCTTTTACAATTTTTTTTGTTTCAAAATATGTTTCAATTAGGCCTATCCAGGCCGGATTGATCTTATCATTTCATAATGTATAAAATTAAACCATACGAAATTTTCGTCGTTCTGACTCAGATTAGCGCCTTTAGCTTGTAGCTAACGCTAAAAAATAAACTGCGATGACTTAAATTGTGAAAAAAAAAACCACAACTGTCATCACTGGAGGTACGTTTACTATTTAGTGTGGCACAGGCGTTTATCTCGGGCACTGTTACCAAAGTCCGCGGATGTCGGATGTGTTGTCAGTAAGTATGTGGGTGCGACTCGGTGTAAACATGTTTTTATTGGTGTTCGGTTCAGTAACAGCTGTTGCCGACCGTCAACTACTTGTAATGCAACACTATACTATATATTGCTTACATAATGTATTGTATGTATGTACATTGTACATAATCTCGCATGTATTATGCGGTTACGTATTAATGTACCTACATCTTCCTACTAATATCATTAACGCGAAAGTTTGTAAGAATGTACCAATAGAATAGAATAGAATAGAATAGAATAGAATAGAATAGAATAGGATAGGATAGGATAGGATAGGATAGGATAGGATAGGATAGGATAGGATAGGATAGGATAGGATAGGATAGGATAGGATAGGATAGGATAGGATAGGATAGGATAGGATAGGATAGGATAGGATAGGATAGGATAGGATAGGATAGGATAGGATAGGATAGGATAGGATAGGATAGGATAGGATAGGATAGGATAGGATAGGATAGGATAGGATAGGATAGGATAGGATAGGATAGGATAGGATAGGATAGGATAGGATAGGATAGGATAGGATAGGATAGGATAGGATAGGATAGGATAGGATAGGATAGGATAGGATAGGATAGGATAGGATAGGATAGGATAGGATAGGATAGGATAGGATAGGATAGGATAGGATAGGATAGGATAGGATAGGATAGGATAGGATAGGATAGGATAGGATAGGATAGGATAGGATAGGATAGGATAGGATAGGATAGGATAGGATAGGATAGGATAGGATAGGATAGGATAGGATAGGATAGGATAGGATAGGATAGGATAGGATAGGATAGGATAGGATAGGATAGGATAGGATAGGATAGGATAGGATAGGATAGGATAGGATAGGATAGGATAGGATAGGATAGGATAGGATAGGATAGGATAGGATAGGATAGGATAGGATAGGATAGGATAGGATAGGATAGGATAGGATAGGATAGGATAGGATAGGATAGGATAGGATAGGATAGGATAGGATAGGATAGGATAGGATAGGATAGGATAGGATAGGATAGGATAGGATAGGATAGGATAGGATAGGATAGGATAGGATAGGATAGGATAGGATAGGATAGGATAGGATAGGATAGGATAGGATAGGATAGGATAGGATAGGATAGGATAGGATAGGATAGGATAGGATAGGATAGGATAGGATAGGATAGGATAGGATAGGATAGGATAGGATAGGATAGGATAGGATAGGATAGGATAGGATAGGATAGGATAGGATAGGATAGAATAGAATAGAATAGAATAGAATAGAATAGAATAGAATAGAATAGAATAGAATAGAATAGAATAGAATAGAATAGAATAATACTTTATTGCATACCAAACAATTACAAAAAAGCTTAATGATCTAGATATCTTAATGCTAGGTAAACAATCGGCGGTCTTATCGCACTAGGCAATTTCTTACAGACAACCTGTGTGTGCAATATCTCAATCTAGTGACAGAATAATTAATAGATAAAATCAATAGATATTATGTATGAATGCAAACAAACTCAATCTCAACTAAATCAGTGACAAATTGTGAGCCTTTCATGTCTAAACGGATGAATCGATTGAGTTTTTTATTGTATTTATGCGGGTGTTCGGTAAAGAGTTTTGTATTCTATTCTATTTCTGTTCCGAAATTTGTTATAGAGATAGCTTAGACCCTGGAATGATACCTCTATTACCGTTGGGTGCAGCTAGTTGTTTATAAGATAACAAAATATTCTGAGAGCCAACTAACAGTTTTGTCTGCAATGCCCCGCCTTATCGCTTCGTGCGAATTATTGCTACTAGCTGCGCCCAGCGGTTTTACCCGCAGTACTTATGTAGCCTATGTGTTATTTCAGGGTCTAAGCTATTTCTATACAAAATTTCAGCTCAATCGGTCTACCCGTTTAGACGTGAAAGAGTAACAAACATCCAGACATTCATTCTTACAAACTTTCACGTTTATAATATTAGTAAGATATCTTTACTATGGTTATAGTTTTGAATCTTTAGCGGTAGATATCGGTATAATTCCGCCATGAAATCACTTGTTATCTACTCGTAACATTAAACTTAAGTTCCGATACATTAGAGCCAATAAAGCTGCAGTGATACCGCGGCTATCAATGAGCAGATATGTTCCCTTTACAGTTTATCGTCTATAAACAAGGTGTTATCTTTATGTTTGTTTCAATGGATTAACTTGATAGTTGGTTCTATTGTTTCCGATTTCATATTAATTGTACATTTATGAGTAAACTTGTTTTATGTTCGCGACTTTGATCGCGTCGAGGGCGTAGGTCTACGTCATAAAACTTTTAGAATAGGTACACAGACTTATCTGTTTTTTTTTAAGAAAGATAATAATATTATCTAGTTTATAACCCCCGACGCAAAAACAACGGGGTGTTATAAGTTTAATGTGTCTGTCTGTCTTGATGTGTGTGTGTGTGTGTCTGTCTGTGGCATCGTAGCTCCCGAACGGATGAACGGATTTTGATTTCGTTTTTTTGTTTGAAAGTAGATTTAGTTGAGAGTGTTCTTAGACACGTTTGGTGAAACTTGGTCCAAGATGGCCGCCGCTACAAAATGGCGGATTCCTTATATCTTCACGACCACCTCAATATGGGTATAAAATGAAAAGACTTAACTCGTAAAATACTAGTAGTTCGCCGCGAACTGGGACCTCGCAGACCCAATTTCCCTCAAAATAGGTATACATGGGTAAAAGTTATAAGTATCTACGAAATATAATTGTATGGAAATTTTAACCTATAATATTCGTAAAAGGAAAGGAAAATGCCAAAATTGAAAGTAATGTTAAAACTCAAAATACGTAACGGATATACACATTAAAAAATCTTTATCTCTGTGACTATTTTATTGTAGTGATCAAAATTTCAATAATAATAAAATATGAAAGGTTATGTGTTTATTCACTTGCAGAAAATAATAGAATAAAATAATAAATATTACTATAGTCTTTAAAAAAAATCTCAAAAAATCTTCATAGTTAATAGTTTGTAGCACTTGTTTACGAAGAAGTTGCCGATGCAGTGGACATTAGAAGAATAGGGATGTTGACTAACTTTTGGAATTGGTTTAATATGATAGATAGACCCATTTCATACACGAATATCATATTTTTATGCAAAATTATATGATATTTCAATATAAAAATACGTAAATAAAAATGATTTTTTGAATTCTGGCTAAAACGTTCCGAACAGTCATCTGACAGAGCGTGACGTCACACCACTGGCCTGTACTTACGCTTCTTAGGCAATGTTCCTGATTTCGACAAATTTTAACTAGTAGTTCGCCTCAAACTGGGACCTCGCTTAGACTTTAGACCTTAGACTTTTTTTAAAATATCCTAATACTAGTATAGAAATGAATCGCAAAACTATAATGGTCAACCCTAATTTCTGTACCAATTTGAAATTGCGATTATCAACCTTACATAATGTTTTTATCTTCTAAGAAAATGAATCGCAAATCTATAATGGTCAACTCTAATATCTGTACTAATTTGAAATTGCGTTTATCAAACTACCGAAATGCCCCATCTTCAACGACAGTGAATCGCAATTACATAACGGTCCGTACTATTCGAACTAATTTCAAACTGCGTTTATCTACCTACCAAAATGTTCCCATCTCCTAAGACAGTGAATCGCAATTATATCCCGGTTACATTATTAATAAAAGATTTAACTGCAACTCTTGGGCCGATTTGGCTCATTTCTGAACATGAGAATTCTTTGCGTTTGTACTACCCGTTCGCAAAGTTCCGTCAAGATTGGAACTTCGGTAACGTGGTAATCAAGGAATCTCTTGAACTCTAGAACCCTTCGACCGATTTGGCTCATGTTCGAATTTAAAAATTCTATGGATATGTACTACGCGTTTGCAAAGTTTCATCAAGATTGGACCATCGGTTTTCAAGTTATCGCGTAACAAACATACATACAAACATACACTTTTGATAAAATATTTAGGTAGGTTATAAAAAATGTTAATAGCTCAGAAAAAAAATTATCGGCGTACCAGTTTTGAAATTATCGTCAGACCTATCTTAAAGACTTTAAGTCACTTATATCTCTGCAATACTGAAGCCTATTTGGCTTTTTTTTTACAATAAGTATTATATTAACCTATTTAACTGGTGTGCAAAATTTCATTTAATTTGGATTTACCGTTTTTGAGTAAATGTCGATCAAAGTTAGGCACCAGAGGTCAACCGTTAAACTGGTCAAAACGCAGGCTTTTCGCGGCTTTCGACTCTAAGACCTCGCTTCGCTCGGTCGATTATTCATAACTTAAAAACTACTGAACCGATTTTGATGTAACTTATACTGTGCTCTTAGTTGGTCAATATTTAAGCCAAAAATAAAGTCAATAACTAAAATGTCTCTGTGAAAATATAAGATCCATTTTGGTTATTGACTTTTTTTTGCTTAAATTTAGACCAACTTAGAGCACAGTATAAGTTGCATCAAAATCGGTTCAGTAGTTTTTAAGTTATGAATAATTAAAATTTGTCGAAATCAGGAAAATTGCTTAGGAAGCGTAAGTACAGGCCAGTGGTGTGACGTCACGCGCCCTGATTGGCGTGCGCATTCGCGTAATAATAAGTAAAAATTATTGAAATTAAAATTGATTTTATTCAATTTTGGCTTGTAAATAGGTCCTTAAAATGTGATTGTAGGTGTTTAAATACTGTCTTTTATGTGAAAAACATAACTTTATATGAATTCGTAACATGTGTCAACATCCCTATTGAAATTGGGAAGAAATATCTAGCTTTACTTGTGTTATATAGCAAATTTACAACAGTTATTATATTGATATTGTAGCTAATTCTATAACATTTTTGTCGTAGCAGCCGATGATGACTTAGACTTAGCGAGAACGCAGAGCTATGACAGTCCCTTTGCAGAGAGTTCCTTTTGCAGGAGGTCGTCTAGGTGGGTACCCCTACAGTGCCAGTTATTCTACCGCCTGAGCAGTGATGTGCAAACATTACTGTGCTCCGGTAGGAGGGCACTGTAGCTAGTGAAATTACTGGGCTAAAGAGTCTTAACATCTTATGACTCTTGAGTAAGAAGCGTTGGTGCAGTGCTCCTAGAATTACACATAATTGTGAAATCCTAGGTAACACTGTACTGATTATGGGCAGCCGTTATCTCTTAACATCAGGAGAGCGTCTTGCTCGACTTCTACTTCATCACATAATAAAGTCACGCGTAACATCTAGGCTCGCAGGTTTTCAAGATGTATCTACAGCTACTGAGCAAGACAAGTGTTCTTGTTCAAGGCATTATCAGACTTTTTATACGTGCAGCTCGTCGATCACATTTGCACTTTCCATCAGGTGGGATAATGTGATCAAACGTAGGCCTAATTATTAATTATTTTTTTAAACAAAAGACTTGTGGATGAACTTTACAAACTACAACTTTACAAAAAACGGATCTTTGGCGCTGTCTCGATACTACAGAGCGTCAGGGATGTTTGCAGATGTTAGAGTGAATGATGGTTTTAATGGCATAATGATATGTGATAAACACATAAATAACAATCCCAATAAGTTTCTTGCTCGTTCTTCTCATAGATATGCTTTTCGAACGAACAGTAGAGTCTTAAAATACTTAGATCTAAATAATTGTAAAATTTACTTGTAAAAGTGAAGCACTGTAGTCTATAGTCCAGTAAAAGAAGAAATGTGGATCGAAAAGTCGAAAGTAGAAAAACTAACTTAGGAACTTTGTTTGGACTATTCAGAACATAAACATACTACACACATATATAGGTTTTTTGCTTATGCCAATTCGAGTGTAATGTGCCCAAACTCGACGGGTTTACTAATAGCCATTGAAGAGGTTCAGTAAACACCTCCTGGCTCCATCATCAGATCAGCTCAGTGGTACCAAATTATTGAACTGTCATCATATTTCTAGACATTTACAAAGTTTCATTATGGTACGACAACCAGAAGTTGGTCAAATATTACTTATATAAGATTTTTTTACCGACTTTGTATGGAAAACTAATTTCAGCATCTTAAAAATAGACCATGTTTGGAGGCTCATAGCTGGACAACGATTGGATATAGATAAAAAGTGTTAAAGCCAAAGTTGTAGGAAATTTCAAAGCTTTTATAATGTAGTACAACAAAATATCGTACTACGCCCAGTTTTTGACATTTAGGCAAAAAACCTAAAAATGGGACCTTCTTCGGCCCCCCCACCCCTCGGGATCACCTCGGAGGGGTGGGGACTTTTAATAGAATAGTCCAAACAAAGTTCCTAAGTTAGATTTTCTGCTTTCGACTTTTCGATCCACATGCCTCTTTTGGGCACTCATTGACTGGACTACTATTTGAATAAAAAATGGGTTTAAGTTTCACCCGCACGATCATTTAAATTCATAATATTTTGTGTAAGTCAACATGGCTATTCAATTATCCGTTAGGGAACCGAACCTAGGACCGAATTATCAAAAATGTATGAAATGACGTATTACGTCGTATCGATTTTTCACAATTCGGTCTTTGGTATTCGGTTCCCTGACGGAAAACTGAATATCCCTGCAGTTCTCATAATATTATAATCGATAAACATTGTAATCTTGTATTCTCTATAACTCTACAACCCTTGCACCGATTTGGCTCATTTTTGGACGTGAGAATTCTTTTAGTTTGTACTACCTGTTTAAAAAGTTTTATCAAGACTGGATCATCGGTTTCATTGTAATAAAGCAATCTTTTTAACTCTTGAACCCTTCGACCGATTTGGCTCATGTTCGAACTTAAAAATTCTATGGATTTATATTACGCGTTTGCAAAGTTTCATGCAGATTGGACCATTAGTTTTCCAGTTATTGCGTAACAAACATACATACAAACATACACTTTGGCTAATATATTTGTGTCGCTTATAAAAAATGTGTATATGTTAGAAAAAAAATTATCTGCGGTCCAGTTTTGAAATAATCGTCAGACCTATCGTAAAGACTTTAAGTCACCTATATCTCTGCAACCCTGGAACCTATTTAGCTAATTTTTTCACTTAAATTATCCAATTAATCTTCTTAACTTGTGTGTAAAATTTCATTTAATTTGGATAAACCGTTTTCAAGTAAACATCGACCAAACTTGAGCATCAGAGGTCAAGCGTTAAACTGGTCCAAACGCAGGCATTTCGCGGCTTTCGACTTTAAGACCTCGCTTCGCTCGGTCGATAATAACGTCTTTTGAAAAATATTTTTACAAAATTACATAAAAATACAGATTTATACCAATATTTACAGCTTTTACAATATAGAGGACTAACAAAACATACACCGCCTCTAAATAAACCAACCATGCCACGTAATCCAAAGAAATATGCAAACCAGATCAAAAACAAGAACAGCAGCGGAAGACCGACATAACGCACGCCCTCCACCGCCCGCCTCACCGACACCGAGCTCTTCGTCGGGGGATGTCTTTGTGACGCCTCCCGGCAGCTCGGCGAGCAGTGAAAGCGAGCCGCCGACACCTCCGCCGCCACCTCCACCAGCGCGACGGGGACGACGGCCACCGCCGACACGCTTGGGACCCACGGGACGCACCGCCCCGCCACGGGCCCCCGCTGCCGATGGTGTAGTGCGACGCATGCGATGGACTCGCACCATGAACGAGAACTGCATGCGCGCCTACTATAGGGCCACAGGAGGAGGAACTAACCTGACTGCATTCCGTGACAGGATGCTGTCTTTTTTTCAGGACCTTGAACCGACCGTGACCGTTAATAAACAACGACTAGCGGATCAAGTACGAGTTATTCAAACACACAAGTTTTTGAATGACTCTGTGCTTGAGCAGCTCCGCCTGGAGGGGCTTGCTACTCGTGCTGCTACTGCCTCGGCGCGGGATCAGCCCGGCATGTCTGCGCCGGTTGCGGGACCAACTCTGGCCCCCACACCGGTGTCGCCCCGTGTTGATCTCGGTGATGACGTCGTAGACTGTGCGAGTACTCAAGTAAGTCCCCAGGCGAGTGAGCAACTGAGGAGAACTTTGGACGACGCGATTTTACGATATAGGTCTACACTGGAACCTAGGCCTCGATTACCCCGCCTACCCACGAATAAACGCAATTTAGCGCTAATGGGAGCCATGGATTCTTTACTGACCCCGTTACTACGGGACAGCCAAGATCTCACCGATACTCACTCAATTCTGTATTGTGGGGCCATTGCGGTATGCCAAGTGGCTCGGGTGAAGTTTCCCGACTTCAACCGATCCCCGAGGCCTACTAATAATGTTCCCGAATGGCAAAAACGGATTGAGCGACGTATCGGGTGGGCCAGGACTCTCATTGGCAAATTGATCTGTTTTAGAGCGGGCAACCAGCGCCCCAGAGTTATGCGCTTCGTAACTCAGGCTTTTGCTGGTACCGGCATTAGCTCTCGGGACTACATGGCCAATGCTACGGAGCGTATCGACTACTTTAAACAGAAAGTTTATGCGTGGGCAAGCCGTATTCGCCGCTACAAGGAACGTGTAAACAGATACCAACAGAATCGCCTCTTCCAAAGTGACCAAAGGATGGTGTACAGAAGATGGGAGGAAACCGACCGTAGAGTGTGTGATGGGCAACTACCGGATGCTACTACCATGACGAGTTTCTGGCGCAGCATCTGGTCGGTGCCCGTTGAACACTCTGAGAGTGACTGGATAAATGTTGTTGAACGTGAGTGTGAGGGCATCGAGACCATGGAGGACGTTACCATCAGTCCCCTGGACGTCCGTTGTGCAATCAGTTCGGCGCCAAACTGGAAAAGTCCTGGACCGGACGGGGTGCACAATTTTTGGCTAAAATGGTTTCGGAGCTCACACTCGCGTCTGGCAACACAATTCCAAGAAGCTCTTGAGCTCGGCTCTCTTCCAGCTTTTATGACCACAGGTCACAAAAACTATAGACCGATCACATGCTTGCCTACCATCTACAAGCTCCTTACATCCATTCTGAGATCCAAAATAGATTCGCATATTGTTGCGAATAATGTTTTGGCACCTACTCAGAATGGATGTAGGGCTGGGTCTCGTGGTACTAAGGAGCTTCTCCTCATTGATACGACCATTTGCGAACAGGTCCGGCGAAATAGGGGGACTCTTACCGCTGCATGGATTGATTATAAGAAGGCCTATGACTCAGTGCCTCATACGTGGCTACGAAGGATTTTAGAGTTGTACAAAATTAATGCAACACTAAAATCCTTTTTAAGTATGTGTATGGGACAATGGGCTACAGTTCTTCTTCAACCAGGCGGCGGCGAGACTCTGTTCCAATCGCAGGACTTGATAAGGATCGAGCGAGGTATATTCCAGGGAGACAGTTTGAGCCCATTGTGGTTCTGCCTGGCTCTGAATCCCCTCAGTACTCTACTGAGGAATTCAGGACAAGGCTATCGGCTTCGGAGAGAGGGTGAGGTTATTTCTCACCTGCTGTACATGGACGATCTCAAGCTCTTTGCAACAAAACGTCAAGACCTAACGACACTACTTAATATCACGAACGATTTTAGTAGTGCCATTGGGATGGAGTTTGGTGTAGACAAGTGTGCGGCCGTTCATGTACAACGAGGTAGGGTTGTAAATTCAGAGAATATACAACTCTCTGAGACTATAACACTCAAATCTCTCTCTGAAATTGAAACCTACAAATACCTTGGTATGCCAGAGTTATTAGGTGTGGCTGACAGAGATATTAGGGAGTCGTTGAAGGAGCGTTTCTTATGTCGTTTGACAAAAGTTCTGAAAAGTCTTTTGTCCGGTGGCAATAAGGTTCGTGCTTTTAACGGTTGGGTGATGCCTTTGTTAACATACTCCTTTGGAATACTAAGATGGACTCAAACTGAACTAGATGCCTTGGACAGGAGGGTGCGTCAAATGCTTACGACATTTCGTATGCTACACCCACGCTCGTCTGTGATGAGGTTATACATTCCACGAAAGTGCGGGGGTCGAGGGTTTTTAAACGCTAAGAACCTACACAATCGTGAAGTGTGTAATCTCAGGGAATACTTCCTTAACAACGAGTGTGGGATTCATCGAGATGTGGTGGCAGTAGACAAAAACCTCACACCGCTCTCCTTTAGCAACGAGAACTGGCGAAAACCAGCGGTACTGAGCACTGAAGAACGCAGGGACATATGGAAGAGTAAGGAGCTGCACGGGCGCTTTTACCGGGCCCTCACAGGGGCTGATGTAAACTTGCTCGCGTCGGTGAACTGGCTACGTTTTGGAGACCTATTTGGGGAAACCGAGGGTTTTGCCTGTGCAATTGCAGATGAAGTTATCATGACGAACAACTACCGGAAGTATATCCTGAAGGACGGCACTGTTGACGTTTGTCGAGCCTGTCGCCGTCCCGGAGAGTCACTCAGGCATATAACTTCCGGTTGTTCTCATCTTGCTAACACCGAGTATTTGCACAGGCACAACTTAGTAGCCAGAATCATTCATCAGCAACTTGCTCTTCGATATGGCCTTGTTGACTCTGAAGTGCCGTATTATAAGTACACGCCCTTACCAGTTCTCGAAAATGGTCGTGCTACGCTCTATTGGGATCGATCTATTATCACGGACAGGACTATTGTCGCCAATAAGCCTGACATCGTGGTGGTAGATCGATCTCAACGCCGCGCAGTGCTCATCGACATCACCGTCCCCCATGATGAGAATCTCGTGAAAGCTGAGAAGGATAAGCTGAGCAAGTACCTTGACTTAGCGCACGAGATTACCGCCATGTGGGACGTTGATTCGACGATCATTGTTCCGATAGTCGTGTCGGTGAACGGTCTAATAGCAAAGAGCCTCGACCAACATCTCGAGAGGCTCGCGCTAGACGGTTGGATCAAGGGCCTGATACAGAAGGCGGTAATCCTTGACACGGCACGCATTGTCCGGAGGTTCCTCACCCTGCGGCCCTGACCGCCGGCAGCTTGGGCTCTGGCCCCGCTGACGGCGGGTTTTCTTCTAGATTAAGTTTTTTACAATGTTTTTAGTTTTTGTATATATTATTTTTTTTTTAAAAATATTGTAAAAAATTTAGTTTAAGATTGTATATAAATAAAGAGAATAATAATAATAAATTCATTTATTTCAGGCAATAGTACACTGCCACAGACGCAGTGTACCAGAGGCCCATATCATATATACCTTACAGACTAACATACATAAAAAATTCTATGAGAAGAACGAGCAAGAAACTTATTGGGATTGTTATTTATGTGTTTATCACATGACATTAAAACCATCATTCACTCTAACATCTGCAAACATCCCGAACGCTCTGTAGTATCGAAACAGCGCCAAAAGCATCCTGAAAGCGTTGTTGTACTGGATCCGTTTTTTGTAACGTTGTTGTTTGGAAAGTTCATCCACAAGTCTTTTGTTTAAAAAAATAATCGACCGAGCGAAGCGAGGTCTTAGAGTCGAGAGCCGCGAAAAGCCTGCGTTTTGACCAGTTTAACGGTTGACCTCTGGTGCCTAACTTTGATCGACATTTACTCAAAAACGGTAAATCCAAATTAAATGAAATTTTGCACACCAGTTAAATAGGTTAATAGAATACTTATAGTAAAAAAAAAAGTCAAATAGGCTTCAGTATTGCAGAGATATAAGTGACTTAAAGTCTTTAAGATAGGTCTGACGATAATTTCAAAACTGGTACGCCGATAATTTTTTTTCTGAGCTATTAACATTTTTTATAACCTACCTAAATATTTTATCAAAAGTGTATGTTTGTATGTATGTTTGTTACGCGATAACTTGAAAACCGATGGTCCAATCTTGATGAAACTTTGCAAACGCGTAGTACATATCCATAGAATTTTTAAGTTCGAACATGAGCCAAATCGGTCGAAGGGTTCTAGAGTTCAAGAGATTCCTTGATTACCACGTTACCGAAGTTCCAATCTTGACGGAACTTTGCGAACGGGTAGTACAAACGCAAAGAATTCTCATGTTCAGAAATGAGCCAAATCGGCCCAAGAGTTGCAGTTAAATCTTTTATTAATAATGTAACCGGGATATAATTGCGATTCACTGTCTTAGGAGATGGGAACATTTTGGTAGGTAGATAAACGCAGTTTGAAATTAGTTCGAATAGTACGGACCGTTATGTAATTGCGATTCACTGTCGTTGAAGATGGGGCATTTCGGTAGTTTGATAAACGCAATTTCAAATTAGTACAGATATTAGAGTTGACCATTATAGATATGCGATTCATTTTCTTAGAAGATAAAAACATTATGTAAGGTTGATAATCGCAATTTCAAATTGGTACAGAAATTAGGGTTGACCATTATAGTTTTGCGATTCATTTCTATAAAAACACTTACATTTTGTTAGGTTGATAGACACAATTTCAAAATGGTTCATAATTTAGAGATAATCATTATAGATTTGCGATTCACTCCCATAAAAGACAGTAACATTTTGTTAGGTTGATAGACGCAATTTCAAAATGGTTCATAATTTAGATATGATCATTATAGATTTGCGATTCACTCCCATAAAAGACAGTAACATTTTGTTAGGTTGATAGTCGCAATTTTAAAATGGTTCAGTATTTTGAAAAGACCATTATAAGACCATTTAATAAGGCTGCAGCCTTTTTAATTATTAAATACACAATTTCATCTTGGGCATATTAGTTTTTTCGCTGGCAGTAAGATATATTATTATTTGTGTAGCCTATCTGCAAAACTTTTTAAAACTTAGAATAGTTTGTGCCGGCACATTCAACAATAAAGGTGCACGAGCACACCGTAGTGCAGCGCAGACCGCTGGTGGCTCTCTCCAAAAAAGTCAGCAAAAAGTTGAGATCACTACGTACGCGCCCATCCAAATACGTACACGCATAACATTGCTTAACTTCGATGATTACGTTCTTTAAATAGCGCTATTTTTAAATGAATTAATTTTATTAAAAACTAGCAATCCCGGCGAACTCCGTTTCGCCACTAGATGGCTTCGTTTTAAATTTCTGTTGAAATTTTTCCTGAATTTTCTTTGCTATAAACCTCACGGAGCCCGAGACCTTTCCAACGAATGCAAAACCGTGGAAATCGGTTCGTGCGTTCTGGAGTTATAGCGTCAGGAAGGAAAACCCGACTTATTTTTATATAGTAGATTAAAAGTTTTCAGATTTTTTCCTGAGGGTAACGGCAAGTTCTCTATGAATATTGATTTATTCAGAGGGTCAAAACATTTTTTGAAGGATAAACGGGTGTATTTTTTCGACTTAAAGTTAAAGTTCTTGTATTAGGATATTTTAAAAAAAGTCTAAGGTCTAAAGTCTAAGGTTTAACGGAAATTGGGCCGCGAGGTCCCAGTTTGAGGCGAACTACTAGTTAATATTAGGCCTACGTTTGATCACATCCCACCTGATGGAAAGTGCAAATGTGATCGACGAGTTGCACGTATAAAAAGTCTGATAATGCCTTGAACAAGGACACTTTGTCTTTCTCAGTAGCTGTAGATACATCTTGAAAACCTGCGAGCCTAGATGTTACACGTGACTGTCATAGCTCTGCGTTCTCGCTCCAAGTCTAAGTCATCATCGGCTGCTACGACAAAAATGTTATAGAATTAGCTACAATATCAATATTATAATAACTGTTGTAAATTTGCTGTATAACACAAGTAAAGCTAGATATTTTTTTCCAATTTCTATTCTTCAAATGTCCACTACATCGGCAACTTCTTCGTAAACAAGTGCTACTAACTATGAAGATTTTGTGAGATTTTTTGTAAAAACTATAGTAATATTTATTATTTTATTCTATTATTTTCTGCAAGTGAAATAACAATAACTTAAATAAATAAATAACAATAAATAACAATACACACATAACCTTTCATATTTTATTATTATTGAAATTTTGATCACAACAATAAAATAGTCACAGAGATAAAGATTTTTTAATGTATATCCGTTACTTATTTTTCCTTTCCTTTTACGAATATTATAGGTTAAAGTTTCCATACATTTATATTTCGTAGATACTTATAACTTTTACCCATGTATATATACCTATTTTGAGGGAAATTGGGTCTGCGAGGTCCCAGTTCGCGGCGAACTACTAGTAATATAATAATACGTCATTATAATATAAGGCTAAGGCTACGTCGTTATGCTATGACGAATTTGTGTCTGTACTCGTATTCTCAACAGAGCTGGTGCGTTCAGTCTACATTTGAATGGCACCAGTTGGTTTATCATGCGTTCAGTTTCCAGGCATCCTTGTCTTCGCTAATTTTAAAGGCTTCCTTCAGTTGAAGTGTTAGGTATAGGTGTGGTTTAATGAAATACGTGTTTACTGTAGCGATGACACTTTATTACTCTTTTATACTTAAAACTAATACATTTATTTAATAATGATTTTGCTTAGCTTAGCTACATACTTCACCTCCGGGGGTGCAAGAAATTTAAAAACAATTGAAAACATCTAAATTATTGGAAAAACTGTTTAGTTCTATCCTTATGTACTACATCTATTTTGTTGTTCCTTATAATTTTAACATTTATGCCTAAATCTTCTATGACCTTAAAAGGACCTTCAAATTTACAATCTAATTTTCGTGCACATTCATTCTTTACTAAAATAAGTTAATTTTTCTTATAAGATACAGGATTAACGCATACATCATATTTAATTTTTCTCTTTTCCTTACAATCTAACAAATTTTTCCTTGCATCTGTTAACGCTATTTGCAATTTATATTTTAAATCTAAATAGTAACTATCTGGATTATATAAAGGTTCTACATCAACATTATTTACTAAACTATTAGGTAGTCGACATTGCTTTCCGAATACAAGTTCGAAAGGGGTGTATTTGGTTTGTGTATTGACACAATTGTTATAACTAAAACACCAGAAAGGAATCCAATGCGACCACGGATAACATACATTATTATTACAGTAAGTTCTTAAAAATGCACCTAAATGCTTATGAGCTATTTCAAGGGAACCGATTGATTGATGGTGGTATGCAGTCGAGGTCAATTTTTCTATCTCTAAAAATTTACATACCTGTTCCATAACCTGAGACATAAATTCAGTTCCTCTATCAGTCGCTATAGCTTTCGGAATACCGTATCGTAAAATAAAATTGTTTACAAGTGCGTTAGCTACTGTAACCGTCTCTTTGTTAGGTAACGGATACGCCTCTATATATTTTGTTAATTCGCACTGAATGGTCAAAATATAACAATTTCCTAATTCGTCTCTGTCTAAAGGACCAACTAGATCAAGATATATCTTCTCGAATGCTGCTGTCGCAGTACTAGTTATAGTCATGGGTTGCTTAGTATAATTACTTTGTTTCATCATTTGACACATTTTACATTTACCTACAAATTTACGAACATCATCTTCAAGACCTGGCCAATAATATTTGCGCTTAATATTACTCGTCATTCTGGTCATTCCTGCATGTCCACTGGTGGGCAAAAGATGATAGTCATTTAAAATAAATTGTTTTTCTTTTTCATCATAAACTCTTTCTATTCCTCTTAAAACACATATTCTGGGACCGGTCCATTCTTTCATACATTTTATTTCACTACATAAACCTTTTACAAATTCATTATTATTTTTATCTTTTACTATGCATAGTTCTTTTATTCTTATCTTTTCACAAAATTCCTTTAACTTAGCTGCAAATTCGGCTCGCGAGAATTGCATCCTAAAGTCAAGATTAATACACAATAACATTTTACTTGGCACGTACACAAAACAATCTTTCTTTAATTCTACCATTTTTTCTTTCATAAACTTCTCAATCGTTCTTTTCTCTACTAATTTCATTTCAATAGAATCGCAAGGTTGTCTTAATAATTCCACAACTCGTGGTTGATCGGGCCACTCGTTAGTGTTTTTACTAAGAGAACTGCTGCTTTTACTTTCATCATCTTTCTCTCTATCTGCATCCATTTTTCTTTGCTGTGCTCTCGTTGTCACTGCCATAATTTGTTCTGTCATGCCCTTTAATTCCTTCGAAGTTATACATATTCTCGATAACGCATCCGCAATTACATTTACTTTTCCTTTCACATAAACTATCCTAAAATCGTACTCTTCAAGTATTAGCCTAAATTTAATCAATCTACTAGATGGATCTTTCATGCTGAATAGGTAAACTAAAGGCTTATGGTCTGTCATAATAGTAAAAGTTCTACCGAATAAATAGGGTCTGAAATATTTTACTGCCCATACAATAGCCGTTAATTCTTTCTGTATCACGGGATAATTTTTCTCTGCTTTATTTAAAGGTCTACTTGCATACGCTACAGGTTTCATATCTTTATTACACAGTACAGCTCCTATAGCCATATCAGAAGCATCAGTTTGCAAAATGAATTCATTGTTCTTGGAAAAATCTGGATATTGCAATATAGGTGGTGTCATCAAGGAAGTTTTTAAGAAATCAAATGCACTTTGACATTCAGTTGTCCAAATGAAGGGTTGGTCTTTCTTTAATAAATGATTGAGGGGCAACGTAATTGTCGCAAAAGATGGTACAAATTTTCTATAATAGTTACAGAAAGCGACAAATCGTCTTACTTCGTCTGCATTCTGAGGAACGGGGAACTGTTCCAAGACCTTCGTTTTTTCGGGGTCAGGTGAAACACCATCGGCTGATACTAAATGTCCAAGATATAGAATTTCTTTCTTCAAAAATTGACATTTAGCAGGATTTAATTTCAAATTTACTTTCCTCAATCTTTCAAAAACGTCAATTAAATTTTGATTGTGAATAGTTAAAGATCTTCCAAAAATTATCAAATCGTCCAAATAAACAAAACATTTCTCAAAAGCTAATCCTGACATAGCTACAGACATGACTCTACTAAAAGCACTGCAAGACGTTTTAAGACCCATTGGTAAACGCTTTAATTGATAATGGCCTGTACTGGTCGAAAATGCAGTGTACTTTCTGCTATCTGGTGCTAATTTTACCTGGTAATAGCCTTGCTGTAGATCTAAATGTGTAAAATAGACTGAGCCTGATAGAGAATCCAAAATATCAGTTATATTTGGCAAGGGAAATTTATCATCTACAATATTCTCATTTAACTTCCTGAAATCTATCACTAAACGCCATTTTTTAGATTCGTCGGTTGAACTTGTCTTTTTAGGTACTAATAAAATTGGACTAGACCATTCGCTGTTTGACTCTTCAATAATATCGTCTTTAAGCATTTTCTTAATCTGTTTATCTACTTCCGGTTTCAATGCATTGGGCAACCTGTAAGGCTTGGTATAGATAGGGTTAATGTTGCCTTTTAATTTAATTGATTGTTCGCATATAGTTGTTGTTTCTAAATTATCACCGGGTAGAAAGAAAATATCAGAATATTTCGAACAAATTACTTCTATCGAATCTTTTTCTTCTCGGTTCAAATGGTTCAATTCTATCAATGGAAGTAAAGTAGATGCCCTTTTCGAACTACTAGTACATTTGCTGAATTGAAATATATTATAATCTTCTAATTTTTCTACATTCAAAACAAAATTGTCTAACCTGACTTTTTCATCGCTTGTATTTAAAATCTTTATAGGGACTCTCTTATTCTTAGGTCGAACTATAGTGCCTGCTAGAAACACATCCTTCTCTATCTCTCTCGCGCTAACAAAACAATCTTCTTTCACTTCTGTATCTAAATAGACGTAATGAATAGATTCGCTTCTTGGTGGTATAAGTAGCGTGTTGCTATAATCAGGTTTGTCTAAAATCCGTAAAACACTACGATCGTTATGTTCGTTTTGCAAAGTTAGCAAGTTCTTGTCTAAATCAATGTTGGCTCTATATTTATTCATAAAATCCAATCCTAAAATTCCATCAACGGTAATAGGCAAATTTTTAAATACATGAAATTTATTCTGAAATGTTCTATCTCTCGAACCATATAGGTCTAACAAAGCATAACCAGAAGAACAAATTTTTCCTCCAATTCCATTAACTTCAAGATTATCATGATGTATTTGTATAAACTTTGGAAGTACTTCTTCCTTAATTATTGAAATCGATGCGCCAGTATCTAATAAAAATACAAATTTTTGAGCATTAATAGAGAAATCGATAAATTTTGAATTGCCTTTACACGCCAAAATAAAATCATTGAGAACGAAAAAACTGGTTGTTTTCTGCTTCGTACTGTCTCTGCTCTACATCGTCATTACTACGGGGTTCCGTCTGCTCGCTTTGAATAGAGTAAATATTTCTGTTGTATGTACCTCGTCGCGGTGGTCGATTGTTATAATAGTTAGATCTGTTGTACTGACCTCTTCCGCGAGAAGTCCATTGGAAGGGCCTTGAGTGACCTTGACTCCTGTTAGAGTAATAATTGTAGTTGTTACCATTCCGTGAGTTGTCGTGATTATAGTTATTGTAATGCTGATGGTTGCCGCGTCCCCTGTTCTGTCCTCGGAACCTAGAGAACTGATTATTATTGTTGTACTTACCTCTAGATGTTGAGGCTATTCCCATTACCTCTGCTTGCCTGGGTGCAGCTGACGCCGGAGTAGACTCGTCCTTGGCCGCCTGTATCGCATCTTTAAGAGATGTGTAGTTGCGAGCGGCGATGATTGTGCTCAGTTTCTCGCTCCTGAGACCGTCTGAAAATTTTTTAATAACCATTTTTTCATTTATTGGCCTTAGTACCGCACTCTTTATCGAGTCGCCTTCAGCCTGCGCAATATTCAGTTCCGTCATTAATTTCTCTAGTTGACATCCATACTGCTCAATAGATCTATGACCTTGATTTAACGATTGTATTTGGCTGTGTATGGCCGTGAATGATTTTTGCGTTAAAAGTTTGATTTTAAAGTCTTTTAACATATCAGCAACCGATATGTAGCTTTCGCTGACGCGTAGCTTAGCGTTTTCGGATAGCCTACCTTTAAGCACAAATTTAATTAACAATTGTTGACCGGCAGTGTTGAGCATGTCGCCGTACATCTCCACTGCATCAATCAATCGTTTGCCTGTTTCTTCTTTACCATCTAGTATGGGTATTAACCCACACGCGGCCTTAAGATCGAAATCCATTTTTAAATTTGTTTCTAACCTCGGTGTAGAACACAATTGATGAATTTCCTTAAACAACGAATTAATCCTACTATACGTATCAGTTATCAAATTAATTTCTGTCTCCTTAGCATTAAAACTTAAATTGCAAAATATCTCTTTACTTCTTACTAATAATAATTCGGCTTCCCTCAGCTTATTAGACGCAACATCGCCTCTGTATCTACTTTGGCCTTTTTTAATTAAGTATTTTCTTATCTCAGTAAATTGCTCATATATCTCTATTAAGTTATCTGCCATAACATACACTTATTTTGCCAAAACATAATCCTATCTTTAAAACTCTAGCTGATTAAATTTTTAAATATCTACGTCATTAAATTTATGGTGTCTACTTACAATAAATGATGCTGAAAATTCCTAAAGACGCACATTAACTTATAGTCTCTAAAACAATTTTCTTCTTTAAACTGTCCAATGGCCGGCTGGAATTTGCACTTTTTTCACTATTTATACATATAACTGTCATTCTTCATATTAAACTGTTTTTATTTTTACGCCGAATTTAGTTACGCACTTTTTTAAAATCATAGAAATTAAAATCGAGAGGAAACATTAGAGGGCGCTGCTCGTTGAAGGGGTAGGGGTTAAATAATATTAATAGAGAGGGCGATGCTTGTCGAGGGGTTTTACTCAAAAATTTAGATATGAATTTTTAGGCTTCATCAGAACGCGGTCCGGTTCTCCCTGACAGCCGAGTACGCATTCTGCGCACGAGTTCCAGATTGACCTTCTTCTCTATCCATTTCTTATGACGATTCTTTAAAGCCCAGATCGCCAAACCGAAGATCATACGAGAAATCATATGAGAGATCATACGAGAGATCATATGAGAATCACTATCAGCGTTGATATTAGAATGTTATTCACTTGCACATGGTTTTCAGCTTCAGTGGTGCTGGCACTGGCAGAATTTCCTGCCCCATTTTGTGCTATAATCAGCTCCTTCTCTTCAATTTTTGAATAACTTTTTCCCATTATTATCTTTTATTAATTTTTCGAGCGCGTATTCACTGCACAACTTATTCACCTTTGTTAAAAAGTCCTATAACTGTGCACCAAGGCACACAAGAATGCGCTTGCGCGGCATATCTGTGGCCGTTGGTGACGTTAGTCACGGTGTCGAATAACCGGCAGGGTCGCCATGAAGTGTTAGGTATAGGTGTGGTTTAATGAAATACGTGTTTACTGTAGCGATGACACTTTATTACTCTTTTATACTTAAAACTAATACATTTATTTAATAATGATTTTGCTTAGCTTAGCTACATACTTCACAGTAATATCTGTATGTTGTGTACAGAGGCGGTGCGGTCGGTGTACCTGGCGGTGGACGGGCGGCGGCTGGACGCGGGCAACACGTGGGTGCCGGTGCGGGACAAGACTGAACTCGAAGTCAGATGCGTCGCTGAAGGTCGGTTGCTTGTGACTTTGTAGCGTCCGTGGCCCAGTGGGCTCTGGGTTTAAATCTCAGTGTGTGGCAAAAAGTTCGCCTGGCTCTACCGTGTTTCGGAAGGCACGTAAAACTGTGAGTCCCGGCTGTTTTCTGTAAGATATGTAGGAAGCAGTCGTTAGGTCATGTTGCAGGTCTTGTAGTAATCTCGGAGATCTGAAACTGCAACATACAGGTTCACCACCTACAAATTGTGATTTAACTCTGACTGTGTAAGTGATGGTAAGCATCATAATTGAAAAATCTTTACATTGTAGGAGGAGTACCCCCACCGGAGTTGTCGTGGCGACTGCTGGCGTCAGAGCCTACCTTGGATCACAGGCCTTATCTAAGGATACAACCCACCAACTATTCTATAGGTGAGTTAATAGCACTGACTTTACGAATTTCATTTCATTCCCATTATACCTCCTGGAAAGAAAGAAAGAGGAAATACTTGTCAGAATCTTTTGAACTCACAATCATACAATAATGGCACCATAGAGATCCACTCCAGCTGTTGCCGCATGACGTCACGTTACTCGCGTTGTATTCATTATCATCTTCTTGCTTTCTTCTTTCTTTCCTTTTTATATCCCACACTCCTGTATTCTACTCTATCTTCCGTCGTATTCACTCCCCTAGCACGCGTACCCCTGCTGCTACTCGTTTTATAGTAACCAAGTGTATCTCTGTGCCTCCTGTGTCAGACGGAGTATCAGTGAGTCAAGCAGAAGTACGAGCGGCGAGGGAGCTCCACAACGCCACGCTGCAGTGCGAGGCGGCGCAGCGCCGGCCGCGCGCGCCCGCGCCCGCCTGCACCACCGCCCGCCTGCAGATACACGTCACCTGTGAGTGTACGCACTGTCTGACGGAGTTTCACTGGCTCTGTTTGTTACACGCCGCAACGCAGCGCAAAGTATCGAACAGATTTATATTTTTATATTAAACCAATGTTCATCATTCACCATCCCATACATTATTGCACCGATCTGCTAGTTTAAAAAAAAGAACTAAATTCTCAAAAACTGGACCGAAGTAATCGTTTAATAACATTTATTTTTGCAAAAGTTAAACTTTATTTTTGTTGACGCTGAATACGAATTATGCATACCCCCTCCTGTCCCTACAGGAGTCCCACATAATCCTCCTGCTCCCCTGAGCAGGAGGATTATGTGGGACTCCCCGTGTAGGACTATTACAGCACTTACGAAAGTTCTTGTACGATAAATAAACAAATTCCAACTTCAACACTCAGACATATTCGTATTTCAAACTAATGAAATATATTATTACCTTACAAAATCTTAAGCGGCTTTTATACAAATTAAAGTGAACCACTAAACTTTATGAAAACGTATGTCAAAGAGCAACATAATATTTGACTTATAATTTATTCGTAGTTTGCTCGAGGTTTTTGAACAGATGACAGATAATATATTCAAAGATGTTCTGAGCGATTACATTCACGAGATGAAGATAAATATGGCGCCGCAACTGTCGGCATTTACAACTTTTAATGAGTTAAATGTGCTTCTGTCAATATCAAAGCTTTCGCAACTATCTGCGGAGATAACTGTCTGGAATAAGGGTAGTTGTCGTGAATTTAATTAGCGTGTTCAACCCTTAACTTTAACTATAGTCGCACAAATTTTATTGTGACGACTCAGTGGACCCGCGCTCAAGCTTTTAAATGGCTACAGATATTCGGTGGTGGGACAGAAAGGCGATCAAAACAGGTTTTTCTTCAAAAATATGTGCCTCACCATGTTGCACAGCACATAGAAGCTCGAATTCACGTCACTTGCAGTATTAACAAGCATCCACCTGTTGAAATTCAATTCATTTATTCAAATAGGCCACAATGCATCACTGACTTTCATAGTCAATTTTACAATAGAGTAGGTATTATTTTAAGACTCTATAAGAAGTCTGAAAAGTTGTCTGGCCCGGTTATTATAATATGGCTATGAAGCAATTGCGGTAACTACCCTCCACGAGTAACATATCTACGATCCATCAGTAACGTACACTAACGTATTCACAGAATGTATGTAAATCCGAGCGTAACTTGCGACGTAAATCAAATGTTTGCCGAACGTAATTTGCATTCGATTGTCGTCCCGACCGAGATACGCATGATATATTATATGTTACGAAGAACAAAGGCCCCAGAGATTACCCTGAGGCACGCCGCTCCCAGCTCCCGCTGATACCGGAAGATTGCCGCGGAACTTAGCAATATAAATAGACAACGCGCTTCATAAGACAAAACTGACACCGTACTGATAAAGAATACGTTTCAAGCGACTTAATAATAGGAAGTTATAACTTTGAAAAAAAAAGGCTTAGCCTTGATCATGAAAATTTTCCTATTAAACGTTATTATAATAATTTATGGCACTAGTTGATGCTCGCAGCTTCGCTTGTACGTCATAACATCATCGCGGTATTGTACGTTTGGTTTGCACAGTATATTAATTAAATACCATTCAATCAATCACGTTTTTTATAGATTTGTACTTTTTACCGGTCGTACGTCTCATGTGGAAAAAGGCACGTTTCTGGTTTTGCATTATCGTGGTTAGTAAACTCCATAAAGTCACATTACAAAAATAATCTTCCACTCAATATAATGATAGGAAATTGAAATTAGCTAAACATATTTATTTTCAGTGAGTGGTATCTCCCTTTTTGTCAGTCTGCGAAGAGATTCTCTTTGGATTTTACAGTGACTGGTTATAAGACGATTCAATTCGTGAACTACCCTCATATTCGGGAAAGCTTTCAGAGATATTTTGGGAAGCCTCATTATTTAAAACGTCAGGCGCTTCACGTGAATCAAGGATGAAGGATGAGTAATTATTTCTGAATTTTTGATGACTTTCATGTTGATGGAACTGAGCTTTATTATCAGTGTCGACTTGTTATCTAGATGAGTTTGTAGATACAGTAATAAAGTTCATTTTCAAAAACCGACATAAAAATTTACCAACAAAATAACGCAAAATTTTTCGTAAGTTTATAAACTAACCATGTCCAATGTCCAGCCGTCAGTTTACAATCTTACTACTCTTAACAGCCGCGATAATGTTAACTAAGTTTCCGTTTTGTGAACTCTTTCTGTTACCGACTGTAGAACCTAGTTAGTCTATTTGTTTTAAACCTTTGTCATAAATTTTACGTTAGTTTTTAAGGTAGGTATTATATTGATATGATGGACCTTTGGTACATCAATACATTTGTCAATAATTTACTATTGCCTAAAATAAATGCGATATTATTATTATACTTTTTTTTATACTTCAAAAACTTACCTGATTCTTTTAATGTTACCAGCATAATAACTGCCTGTTCCATCCCCAGATCCTCCATCGTTCGTGATCTCCCGGTGGCCAGGGTTCGGCGTGTCCCTCTCGGCAGGAGGAGCGGCGGCATTACGTTGTGACGTGGACGCCAACCCTCCCGCGCGCGCCTGGTGGCTGAGGGACGATGACAACCCTACCAGGTGAGATTATACCACTAGAGCTGCTTTTAATTTTAAAATATTGTGTTAACAAGTGAAATTTCAAAAAAAAAAAACTTTTTAAAAACAAGCTTTTATTATTATAGCCGTCTAGCACCAAAGTACTCGTCAACGAATCAAATGAGCCCAAACTCGATGGGGTTGCATCGTTTAATTACGAAGTTCCCATGGCCACTGTAGTACTCGTACAAACACAGGGGTAAATAGTGGATCACTGCCCGGCTCGTTACGTCACCAGTAGCCAGGGACAACACGTCCGCTCTCGCCAACGGCTCGCACAAGAGTGTCGCCCCCACTACCCGTGCCCCCGAGACAGGCAAATGTCATTCGTTCATTCATTCAATCATTCACTCAAATACACAAACACTACATCCCTTCCTTATTTAATGAAAACTTAATTGAATGATTTAATGAGAAAATATGACATTTACTGAGAATTTAAATTTACCGAGAACCTTTGGTGTTACTTGTTTTATCCAATATCATCGATAACTTTAGAATCTGTATGAACTCGCTTAAGATGATGATTGCTTTTACTTACTGTATATTTTACTTCGCTACCTAATTAATAACATTAAATACCTACCACGCTACTGCGATGCATCTGGCATTTCCGCAACAGCACGAGTGGACTGTTCCTACACAACTGTACTACTGTCACGTCACACTCTCTCTCTCTTTGTTTTTTTTTTTTCAATCACTTC
This sequence comes from Hemithea aestivaria, assembly GCA_947507615.1. Lineage (NCBI taxonomy): Eukaryota > Metazoa > Arthropoda > Insecta > Lepidoptera > Geometridae > Hemithea > Hemithea aestivaria. Next base: position 11,616,264 of record OX382349.1, on the reverse strand, counting down.
TGTATATAATTAGGTCTGTTATTGAACAGAATATTTAATATTATTATCAAATTGACTTCGGAAAACATAACCGCGGTTTTTTTCCGCGTATTCTAACGCACACAAACGTGTTTTGTCATGTGATTCATACCAAATTAATATCCGTCGTATTAAGTTCAGTAGATAATATCAAAACGATGCCGAAGCCAAAGTATTAAATGATTAATTGGAGCGACCTGGAACATTCCTATAAGACAACAATCTGGAAGATATATATAAGACAACAACCTATAATTAGGTATGTATGGTTTACCATTGACAGAAATGCCCATACTGCATATCTATAAGATAACAACCTATAATTAGGTATGTATGGTTTACCATTGACAGGAATGCCCATACTGCATATCTATAAGACAATAACCTATAATTAGGTATGTATGGTTTACCATTGACAGGAATGCCCATACTGCATATCTATAAGACAACAACCTATAATTAGGTATGTATGGTTTACCATCGACAGGAATGCCGATGAATAAATTTTCAAACAGTTCTCATTTATATGAAGGCCCATACTGCCTTTACACAATCATGTATAGTTCTCATTTACATGAAGGCCTATACTGCCTTTACACCATCTTGTATAGTTCTCATTTATGTGAAGGCCCATACTGCCTATACTCAATCACGTATAGTTCTCATTTACACGAAGGCCTATACTGCCTACATACACAATCACGTATGGTTCTCGTTTACTTGATGGGCCATACTCCCTGCACTTCAAATACGTACGATGCATCTACTTGGAAGACTCACTCTTTTTACCCTGTTGAGTAGGCTATATATATTATATCATTTGTACTCTTATAGAATTAACGGAAATTTTGAACTTTGACCTTCTCTTCACAAGCGCGTAAATAATATTTTATAACCATTAATTTAACTATGCTTGATCATGATCAAAAGACGTTGACTTACTATCTTAAGTTACAATTGTTAATAGACATTAGTCTCGGCAGTTTTCAACTGAGAAATAGTGAAATATCGTTATCCTGGTATACATGTATTTTAGTTTACACTTTCTCAAAATTAATCGACATTTAAGATAATAACTTAGAAAAGTATCAAAATAAAACTAGGCTATCAGTATAATTTCTGAGTAAACGAAATGCATATAATTATACATCATTCTCAAGAGTGACAGAGCTCAACTACATTTTATTGTCTCAATTTTTATTGTTTGACAACATTCACTTTTTTATGAACTGGGTCTTAATTTGATCTTTACTACCTTATAAATATTTTGTTTCTGTCCCGTCCGGCTGTGCCTAAAGCCCTACCTCTGGTAAGAACTTCATCGCTTCACTTTTTAATTTATTGGATTTGCTTGGAGATGCAATATCTCCAATATACACGTTCATGACAATAATAATATGTATTGTAAAGTGACAGCGTCATTCCCTACTTTTTATTTACGAGTTGGTGTTGCCAGTCTATGAAATTAGAATTTAACTACTGTAAAATTATGTCACTCGTCTGGTTTAAATAAATGAAAGATCAATCCTTCCACTAAATTAATATTGAAACGAAAACTAACACCACAATTTTAAGATACAAGTAAACCCTTCATTCAACTCACCACCTAATAATATCCTCAATTGAAATCGATTCATTGAAGTAGCTCCGGTATCACACGACATTTCCTGTTAAGACTCAAGACTAATCTGGGGGCACGGTAGTGCCCCCGCCAAGTCGAGCGCGAAGCAAGCACTGCCGTACCATCTTTACAGGAACCATTTCGTCGCATTTTCAGGCCCCTATTTGAGAACCTCTGGATAAGACCAGAACACAGAAATTTTCGTCATCTAGTAAGCTATAATTACATACTTAAAATCCAAAATTTCAAGTCTGTAGGTCATTAAGTTCCGAAGTTAAGTGAAAGCAAAGTTTCGCATTTTCGACACTCACTCACTCATGATCATCAAAATAGAACTAGTACTTCCCATAAACTCAGAGAGCTGAAATTTGGTACATACTTAGAATTTATTGTATAAGCCATAGGAAAACTAAAAAAACTTGCAATTTCAGTCTCGTTTTCGAGATAATTCATCTGCATAAATAACTTTGTAATCTCATATAAATGTATAGGATTACAAAGTTACATTTGCAGTCAATGGTTTAAATTGTGTAATATCCAACTTATTAATTCAAAATATATTTAAGGCATAGTATATGTATATGTGAGTGTGTATATGTGTCGTAAATCGTCAGTTATGATCAGGCGATATCTAGTGTGGCCAACTAAAATAAGAGCCCAACCAAACTATTAGAAGAGATCGACATACCGCCTTTACTACAAGCTTTTATTTACTTTCACCTGTCGGTCTGTCTGTCTGTAATTAAATCTTGCAAGTTTAATTAGGCCCACTTCCCGGTATAATATTATGATGCATTGGACTAAGAGTGAACGCACACGTATCTAGATGGCGCTGACTGTATTTTAAAACGCGCTTACGGTTTGTATTTCTGATAACCTTATAATATAGCGTTTCTACAAAAATAAGTGAAATCCCACCAAAAACATTCTGTAAAAAACTAGCCAAGTCTCGATGGAGCTGCTTGTTTATCTCTAAAAAGTAATGAAATCTAGACAAAGTCATGCCAAGTATAAGGTTCCTTACTGCGATTTCTTTATTATTATAGTTAATGTTGTGTGACTTGGCCGTTGAAGGGTACACAAGGGTATTATACCAGGTGCTCCATGACACTATTGCACCAATCTGTCCGCTACCCATTCACGATAGAAAATTTCCACTTGGAAAACGTTGATTGGACAACCAGTCAATTGTAGGCTTGATAAAGCTGCGTATTTCAATAATACTTATGTTTAGGCGATCCAAGTGTCATGGAGCATCTGGTTTTGTACCCTTGTGTACCCTTCAACGGCCAAGTCACACAACATTAACTATAATAATAAAGAAATCGCAGTAAGGAACCTTATACTTGGCATGACTTTGTCTAGATTTCATTACTTTTTAGAGATAAACAAGCAGCTCCATCGAGACTTGGCTAGTTTTTTACAGAATGTTTTTGGTGGTCAACTTTTACTTAATTCAAGAGTATTCTGAAGTTTCAACATGATGTTACTCTGACCACGGTAAAGAAATACTCTGACCAGTGCACTATCATTACAAAGAGATTTGCTTTTCACATACACGTACTCGTACGTACGTAACACGTATAATATACTCGTATGTCTATTGTGATTAACATAAGCCTACTTTCAATAATATTATTCTAGAACAAGATCTTCGATACCACTTAAAGATGTTTTTCTATTACTTTAACGGAATTCCAATTCTCAAAATTGTGCACTTTCATAACTTTTATAGCACAACCCTCGCAACCACTTGTCCGACTAGGATAGGCAGCGCATCACTAAAACCATATTATCTTTCTCTCCCTCTAGCGCATAGTTTGCCTCTTACACCTCTTCCTATCTTGTACAAGACTTAACAGCGCCTTCCCGACTACGGCGCATTACCTGATGTAGCGGATATAACACCGTCCCTTTTCCTGAGACTTTATTCTTCATAATGTTTTGCATTAGTTAATAGTGATCATGTCTAAACTTACACCTAGATAAGCAGTTTTTCTCAGCTTCCTATTTTGACAAGTCTAGGACTTCCAAGTGTCATACGCTTAAAGACTTCTGTGTACGGAATTCTGTCCGTTCACTCACACCACGTCCACCACACTGTCCACATTTGGAGCATGCGTCAAAATAAATAATAACATCTCGATAGCACTCGTTTTTGTTGATTTTCCTAACTAAGCCCATCATTATATAATAATATTATGATCGTCAGCTAGTGATGCCTGTAATGTTTGCTATATTCACCACTGCTGCAAGCACTGGCTCGGCAATGCCACTCCCAACTGCTGCACGTCCACACTCGCCCGCGGCTCTGGTGACACTGACGTGACAGCATTGTTCGTGTGCATTCGAGACTGTGTAACTACATACACTACAATGCCCAATACTACTTCGAACTTGAACACCTAACTTGAACACATAACTGATTAATAGTATGCTACTCTGGACTCGTTTTTTCAGCAAATTATACCTACTGCTAGTGTCGACTATATTATGGCACATGTTAAAACCTCCGACCGTGTTCACATAGTGTAACTACACTTACACGCAAACTACACTTTAACTGTAATTATAATATCATGACACAGACAGAAAATCTCAACCTTTCACATTTTGTATATTAAAATAATAATTGGTTTGTATGCCGCCACTTTGTCGATTTTAATAATATAACAATATTTTTACGAGTATACACAAACCACTTTCAACCCTACGAGCGAACAACCGTAAGGCACCGTAAAGAACTCATCGCGGGGGACAATGTTTCAGCGGTCATAGGTTATCATGTACAACCACAATAGTCTAGTTTGTAGATCTTCGTGTCGCCCTCCCACGAGCCCTTCATCAAGACGGACAATATTATAAAAGATAATTTCCTTGTTAAAAACCTAAGATGTAAAACTTTTAAAGGTAGTTAATAATTGTAAATTGTTTTACTGATCATCAGTTAAACAATTTAGTGAAATCATATCCAGATTACCCTCAAACTAATCATTCAAATCATTTTCAGTTTGCCCTCAGACTAACAGTTTAAATCATTTTCATAGTACCTTCAAAATAACTATTTCAATCATTTTCCGATTACCCTCAAACTAACCATACTAACGTGAATTTCAATGCAATAGGCAGTGACCTCCCCTGGGTTCTTGCATAACAAATATCAACATAGTTTCCAGATCCTAATCCACGCACACTTTGACCTCCAGCAGCGTACCACAAGTTCAAATAAAGATGATCATCTATACTACAACACAGATCACTCTACTCAGTATATATTGTTTAGTTTTATTTGTATATACATAATATTAATTGTATTCCATAGTGATTTAAATGTTTACACTATTCAGATAGCCCACTACGCAATATACCTTTTGCCCCGTTTGGCTTAATAAGTAATGCAGCTTTAACACTACTTATGAATTTACTTTCTGCGAGTCCCATTACAGAAACGCACTACACAATTCCAAAGAAATGATTCGAACATTGTTTCAATTAGTATTGTCTGAATCTAAATATAGTCATATCATATTTTGGTATTAAGGTTATAATTTTCACTATCTAATTTATCTAGATTCTTCCTAGCATACATAATAATATGTTCATAAATGTACTAAGATCGTAGAATCAATATTTTATTCTTTAAAGGTTATTCTCCTTAAAACAATCTCGTGAACAAGTCTCATCGCTTTTGCAGTATAACTATACCTAGTTATTATAGTTTCAATATCTGCGGGTCAGTGCAGTCACATCAAAATACTATAGGCATGACACTGAACCATAGCAGTATGCATTGTAACCAATCTCGCTGCAGCAAGTTACATCTGCTGTTAGTTGCCTGATTTTACACACCTACTGCATATTCTGCAAGCTAAATTCGTTGAAAAAGTCAATATGGTTTACCCTAGCTACTGGTGACACCATAATAGTAGTGATATCCATGCTACCTACGTTGTAAACTCTATGAAATAATAAAACCCTATAGCAACAGGTTTCTAATACTTTAGTAATCTTAAACCCTAATTGTTGCTCTTAAACAGAGGTTGATTCATGAATATGTTCTAACTAGAGTCCACAAACCTAAGAAGAATAAATAAAGTTAGCAAACCAATATAGGTACCAATATGTGCAGGAAACACGTGAAATCTCTGTAGTTTCACGAATATATTACATTTTTTCACGAACATTATTTTTGTGTCTATTCATTTAAAACATTACTTGTTTATGTATCAAGTATCAACCACAAATTCAAATCTTTTCAAAACAAAAGCGACCCAATTTGTGAGCCACTATTTGCTTAGCACCTATATAGGTACATTAATATGAATCCCTCTATTCTTTCTTGTAAACAAGTAACTTATTGAATCCTCATCTATTTTTTATTTTATTTGACTTTTTTGTCTGTCTTTATAATTATCATGGAACAGATTTGTAAGTTACACTGCAAACTGTGTTTTATTGCGGTTTTTATGCAAAATAATGTTATTTTCTACACTTTATAAAATGTTTTTCAATGACCGTAATTATTAAGCACGAAATTACATTTTTCGCACTAACCTTTTAACTCGTCGCCACATGTAGTACTCGTACAAACACAGGGGTAAATAGTGGATCACTGCCCGGCTCGTTACGTCACCAGTAGCCAGGGACAACACGTCCGCTCTCGCCAACGGCTCGCACAAGAGTGTCGCCCCCACTACCCGTGCCCCCGAGACAGGCAAATGTCATTCGTTCATTCATTCAATCATTCACTCAAATACACAAACACTACAGCCACCTTCCAGCTTCATCATCATTTCAGTTCCATGTCATAATAATATTGCATTGTCATCCGATTTATACATTCATGCCAAATTTCAGCTCAATCAGAAATCGGGAAGTGTATCAAATTAAACTTCCAAGATTTGATTACAGACAGACAGACAACAGACAGGTGAAAGCAAATAAAAGCTTGTAAAAATGTTATTTTAAGACTGTAGCCCGTGTTTGGATTGACTGCCTGCCGTCGCACATAATGTGTGTCGATCTTATATCCCATGTCCCTCTTGGGCCCGCGCTCTTTTGTTGCGGCTGAGACGGAGCCCAAGCGCGCTAGAGTTAAGTCGTGTCTTTGTAAAACTGTATTTCCCTCTGTCTTTTAATAAAATCATAAGCATCCCCCAAGTTTGTTTTAATGAGTACATCTGAACACGTGAAAGAGGGCCTATTGGCTACGACAATTTGGTGTTTACATTTAACCACTTCAACTTTTTTGTTTATTTTTGTGTGTCTAGCTTGCAATATGGAGGCCCTGGGTTCAGATCTCAGTGATGCAAAGTGTTTCAGAAAGCACGTAAAACTGCGGGTCTTTAATGTTTTGGAGGCAGTCGTAAGGTCATGTTGCAGACCTTATAACTATATCAGCGACCTGAAACTGCCACATGTAGGTTGGCCACACAACCTATAATCGTGATTTTACTCTGATAGTGTAAGTAGGGTAACCTGTTCTATAGGAGTTTAAACCCCAATTAATTTTATGACATTTGGTGTTTCAGTAGAGTTATCTAATCTAGTTTCAATAAGCAATCAGCGTTTTGAACTGCTCACTCCACCCTACGACCCTTCATTTGGGTCAAACGCCTCTTAATTATTGAATTAAGAGGCGTTTGACCCAAATGAAGGGTCGTAGGGTGGAGTGACTTCAACTCCAATATGAGTGATGAAGCAAATTGTACAACTTTCATCCCAAATTGCCGCGGTTTCGAAGTTTACGCATATTTCAACCTTATTCCTTGATCATTAAGGTGGAAATTAAAGCCATCAATAAGGTTCTTCTTAGTAAGGTTATCACGTAACGCCATTATGTAACGACGTGATGTTAGTTCGGATCATAAATTTCGATCCGTGTTCAAACAGGACGGCTAATTGCTCCGGAACTGCTGGAATTTGATAGTTTGTAACTTTGTACATACATTGTAGCAACCTTTACCTTTTAGCGCGTACCTTTACTTCTCATCTTAACTTTTTATTTAAATCTAAGGTTTTTGTTAAAACGCCTACTAATAACTATACCTACAAATTTGCCGGACTCATCGAGTTCAGCTATCTAGACACGCGGTAGCGTTTCAAGCCAAGTTCAAACAACAGAACTGGCGACCGCACCGTGTGTTATATTACAGGATATACACTAGTAGTTCGCCGCGAACTGGGACCTCGCAGACCCAATTTCCCTCAAAATAGGTATACATGGGTAAAAAGTTATAAGTATCTACGAAATATAATTGTATGGAAACTTTAACCTATTATATTCGTAAAAGGAAAGGAAAATGCCAAAATTGAAAGTAATGTTAAAACTCAAAATACGTAACGGATATACATTAAAAAAATCTTTATCTTTATGAAAGGTTATGTGTGTATTCACTTGCAGAAAATAATTGAATAAAATAATAAATATTACTATAGTCTTTAAAAAAAATCTCAAAAAATCTTCATAGTTTGTAGCACTTGTTTACGAAGAAGTTGCCAATGCAGTGGACATTAGAATAATTGAAATTGGGAAAAAATATCTAGCTTTACTTGTGTTATACAGCAAATTTACAACAGTTATTATATTGATATTGTAGCTAATTCTATAACATTTTTGTCGTAGCAGCCGATGATGACTTAGACTTGGAGCGAGAACGCAGAGCTATGACAGTCACGCGTAACATCTAGGCTCGCAGGTTTTCAAGATGTATCTACAGCTACTGAGCAAGACAAAGTGTCCTTGTTCAAGGCATTATCAGACTTTTTATACGTGCAGCTCGTCGATCACATTTGCACTTTCCATCAGGTGGGATAATGTGATCAAACGTAGGCCTAATTATTAATTATTTTTTTAAACAAAAGACTTGTGAATGAACTTTACAAACTACAACTTTACAAAAAACGGATCTTTGGCGCTGTCTCGAAAGTCGAAAGTAGAAAAACTAACTTAGGAACTTTGTTTGGACTATTCAGAACATAAACATACTAAAAGTCCCCACTCATCCTTGGTGAGCCCGAGGGGAGGGGGGGGGAGGCCGAAGAAGGTTCCATTTTTAGGTTTTTTGCTTATGCCAATTCGAGTGTAATGTGCCCAAACTCGACGGGTTTACTAATAGCCATTGAAGAAGTTCAGTAAACACCTCCTGGCTCCATCATCAGATCAGCTCAGTGGTACCAAATTATTGAACTGTCATCATATTTCTAGACATTTACAAAGTTTCATTATGGTACGACAACCAGAAGTTGGTCAAATATTACTTACTTATATAAGATTTTTTTACCGACTTTGTATGGAAAACTAATTTCAGCATCTTAAAAATAGACCATGTTTGGAAGCTCATAGCTGGACGATGGATATAGATAAAAAGTGTTAAAGCCAAAGTTGTAGGAAATTTCAAAGCTTTTATAATGTAGTACAACAAAATATCGTACTACGCCCAGTTTTTGACATTTAGGCAAAAAACCTAAAAATGGGATCTTCTTCGGCCCCCCCACCCCTCTGGATCACCTCGGAGGGGTGGGAACTTTTAGTATGTTAATCTCCTGAATAGTCCAAACAAAGTTCCTAAGTTAGATTTTTCTGCTTTCGACTTTTCGATCCACATGCCTCTTTTGGGCACTCATTGACTGGACTACTATTTGAATAAAAAATGGGTTTAAGTTTCACCCGCACGATCATTTTAATTCATAATATTTTGAGTAAATCAACATAGCTATTTACTTATCCGTTAGGGAACCGAACCTAGGACCGAATTATCAAAAATGTATGAAATGACGTATTACGTCGTATCGATTTTTGACAATTTGGTCTTTGGTTCGGTTCCCTGACGGAAAACTGAATATCCCTGTGTAGTTCTCATAATATTATAATCGATAAACATTGTAATTTTGTATTCTCTATAACTCTACAACCCTTGCACCGATTTGGCTCATTTTTGGACGTGAGAATTCTTTTAGTTTGTACTACCTGTTTAAATTTTTTTATCAGGACTGGATCATCGGTTTCATTGTAATAAAGCAATCTCTTTAACTCTTGAACCCTTCGACCGATTTGGCTCATGTTCGAACTTAAAAATTCTATGGATCTATATTACGCGTTTGCAAAGTTTCATGCAGATTGAACCATTGGTTTTCCAGTTATCGCGTAACAAACATACATACAAACATAAACTTTGGCTAATATATTTGTGTCGCTTATAAAAAATGTGTATATGTTAGAAAAAAAATTATCAATGGTCCAGTTATGAAATAATCGTCAGACCTATCGTAAAGACTTTAAGTCACCTATATCTCTGCAACCCTGTAACCTATTTAGCTAATTTTTTCACTTAAATTATCCAATTAACCTTCTTAACTTGTGTGTAAGATTTCATTTAATTTGGATTAACCGTTTTCAAGTAAACATCGACCAAACTTGAGCATCAGAGGTCAAGCGTTAAACTGGTCCAAACGCAGGCATTTCGCGGCTTTCGACTCTAAGACCTCGCTTCGCTCGGTCGATAATACGTATATTTGTTACGTGATAAATGAAACAAACTTTCAACAAATAACAAGTATAATTGGTCACACGCCGGAGGCTCTCACTGGAGGCACATTCTCGCCACAATTTTAAACCGATTACCGTCGAATCCTCCGCTCAACAAATAACATCCCCACAATTACTGCGAACTATTTTAACTAGTTTTATTACAATGACCGCCATCGAAACGGAACCCAAACACAATAAAACTCCGTAACTGTGTTATTTCCTTGTCACAATGTTGCGGAACTTGGACCAAGTTTTGTGTCACATAATTTGTGTAACGTAACAAGAACAAGATGTAGGAACGGTTGGCAACTTTGGGGATACTTTTAATGGAAATCATTGGCTTTAATGAAACTCGGACGACGGATGTTGTCGTTGCTTCGATTCATTTTTGGTTTTTGACTAGTGGTTCCTTTATTTCCATATCGCCTTTTCCCCTTCCAACTGCTGAAAAGTCCCCTTCTTTCGTCGTAGTCCTCAATTCTGAAGGTCGTGACCTCCTCGCACTATTTTCTTCCTTATTTTGTGACGTCATCGATCCCTATTGCTTGCCACCTGAATTGCATCGGAAACCTAGGTCGTTAGGCTACGTTTTCGTGGTCTCTTTCCCCCTACTTCGCCAGTAAGTTTTCTCCAGGTTACGGGACTTTCTGGCAAAATAATCAAAATACACTCGTTTGAGGCAGATAGTAGAAAGCCTAGTTGTCACTATAAGCTGCTTGAGTAGGGACACATTCGTACGTCCTGCTGAAAAGTAGCCTTCATGTTATTCGAGGGTATTAGCTAACTTACCAAATTTCAGCTCAATATTGGTTCAGCAATTTAGGCTCAATGAGTTAACAAACACATACCTACATCTACAATCTACACACAAATACTCTGATCCATAGCATTTAAAATATTATTAGTACCTATTTCAAATCAAATACTAAAGTCCAGAGTAAACGTTTGAAACAAGTTAGACGCCGCAATATTAGTTTCTCTAATGATATTGGTTCAGATTGTCTAAACTCTGTAAATACTCCTTCAAGTTCATGCAAACACGCAATTTTGTCGGCAAAAATATCATTTTAATTTGGATGTAAAAGGGAATCTACTCTACCGACGGTACTTCACTGCTGAATGATGAAAGCCAGTATAATTGTTGTATAGTATAATTGTCTGAAAACCAGGGTCGGGCCCAGCTTCGAATTTATCCACGAGCTCAGCCGGTGTGCTTATCGAAATCTGTTTGCGTGTCCATCTATAGAAAATAGTCCCAAAGATAGTCTCCGTCAAGTGACAATACTATTGTTAATTAGCTAGCGAGCTAGTGACCTGTATCCCGCCCTATATGTAATACTCGTACTCAAATATTTATTTGACATAAATTATTTTACAATCTTTTTGAATCCATTGGTTCCCGAACTAGTTTTCACTCTGTTTCAGGAGCCAGTGGCTTCTCCCATATTTGAAACTTATTACAATGCTTATGTCAGTAACTACATGAATATTTGAGTAATGAAACTCATGTTTACCGTGATTGTCCAGTTCTCCGCCCCCCCTGGAGGCAGGTGACGAGTCCCGAGGGTCGGCGACGCTGCGCTGGGCGGCGCTCCGGGGCTCCCACGCCGGCTGGTACCGCTGCCGAGCCTCCTGGCTCGACGCCGAGTACTCCTCCATTGGGTACTACCTCAACGTCATCGGTGAGTCACCTTGCATGAGGCTGCAGACTATATTCCATAAATAAATAAAATAATAAATGTTTCAGGACATTTCACACAGCGCCACCTAACCCCAAGCTATAAGTTTGAAATAATTAAGAAAAAAAGTAAAAAAAACTTTTTTTATTATTATTACCATCTAGCACCATAAAGTACTCGTCAAGACGACTGAAATGAGCCCAAACTCGATGGGGTTACGTCGTTTAATAACGAAGTTTCTATGGCCACCTTCCAGCTCCATCATCAGACCAGCTCGATGTCATAAAAATATTGCATTGTCATCCAATTTATACAGGCATGCAAAATTTCAGCTTAATCGAACACCGGGAAGTGGGTCATATTAAACTTGCAAGATTTGATTACAGACAGGGAACGGACAGGTGAAAGTAAATAAAAGCTTGTAATAATTAAAACCCTATATTCCCTCACACCAGCTCCGGAAGAGCAGACGGAGCCGGCGACAGAAGCCACTCCACCAGAGGAGGAGCGCGAGCCTGAACAACAGAAGGTTGACGTCCCCGTCGGGGGGAACGTGCAGCTGCACTGTCCTAAAGGTATTTACACTTAAGGCTTTTACGCTGCAACAAAGCTACTGCAAAATGTGTGTGCATTCTGTTTCAAGGCTAATCGAGATTTAATTTGTAGACATTAGAATTTACATTATTTTAAAAGTTTAAAAATATTTGAAAATGAGTCGCTTTGACATGATTTCAATCGATCGTGTATCTTTTTTTGTGTGGAACTCTATCTATTAATATATTTTTTCAGTTGATAATAATATCATGAAAATTAATTACGAGAACCATGGCTACATGGGAGAATATTTTTGAAATAAATGAGGTTTCTTTTTCATTTAATAAACATTTTTAAGCCAAAATTTCAAAATATTTCTCATTTAAACATAGATGTGAATAACAGCTTTAAGTTAAACTATAATCACGTGCTTCACTCCTATCGCGCCGCTGTCGCGAGTTACGAAATAGCCTTGAGTTAACTGCCATAGAAGTTTAGTACGTCATTACGTGAACGAGATAAGTGGCACCAGATAGGATCAAATTTTAATCAATGTTATGCAGAACGATTTACAAAATTGGATGTTACAAGCTTTGGCATCGTTGGGCGTTATAAAACAGACTGTTGCTAGAAAGGCAGACTTCGTTCTGCAAGAAACAAAGTTTATTTTTGTATGGTACAAAAAGAATACGTTTTTGAACAATGTCAATTTTAAAGGTGATAAAACAGCCACAGGATCGCATGGAAAAGCGGGACGGAACTTTTGCAAAGTTCGAATACGTACGCACCTTGTCTTACTATTATTATAAACGTTAAAGTTTGTAAAAATGTATGGATTTAAAGTAAAGTAGTTTTATTTGTATCAAACATGGTTACATAGAGATGTTATGTTATGATTAAATTAATTAATGGATGTCTGGATGTATGTTTCTTACTCTTTCACGCCTAAATGGATGGACCGATTGAGCTGAAATTTGATATACAGATAGCTTAGACCCTGGAATAACACATAGGTTATATATAGTACAGCGGGTAAAACCGCTGGGGGCAGCTAGTTAAATATAAAACGTACGCAGTCACAAAACAAAAATCGCGACCGTTTTTTCGCGCGACTCCGCATCTTTGTGGAACATAAGACCAGCATGCTTTCGCAAAACTTCATTTTTTAAGTTTTCATTTAAAAAATTACATTTGGAGTATAAACTCCAATCTCTTTGAAAAACCACTGCTTTAATAAATGTAGATGACAATGTTAATAAGCTTAGCCAACAAAGATAATATTAATAACTAGAGATACGAACATACAAAATACTTTTAAAAAAAAAATTGTTAGGTTCACTTTTGACCATGGTTTGTGAAGTCTGCTTATATTAACTAGTCCGCCCTTACAACGCGGAGTGTTATTAAGTTTAATTTTCAAGTGGGAGACGTTTCCCTAATAAAGCGTCGCTCGACAACATTGTGCGGTTACTGCCTCACACGTTATACAGCCTTTTATGACGCATCTGAGGTTTGTTTACTATCAGTACCTTTATTGATAGGTACATTAATGTGTTATTTAAACCGACTGCGCAAAGGAGGGTTAAATTTTTTCGAGATATGTATCGGGTACATACTCTCGAAAAACATAACCTTTCGTCTGGCGAAGTCGAGTTAACATAAAGGGTATATAAACCCAATGGATTCTCTTTCCATCAGGTGTAAAAATCATGGGTACTAGTGGACTCGCGCGCACTTCGTAGCACTAAACAAAAATACCAATATTTCTGTTATATTATGCACGTTTATACATAGGTATTAAACTTCCTCTTGAAGCACTCGCATCTATCAAAATAAGTTACGTAGTTTTCCAAGATCTAAACATACACAGGGACACACATTCAGCGGAAAGCAAATTTGTTTTATTTACTACTGGTGGAACCGCGCGCACTTCGTCGTGTTTAATAGAAAATTATCAGTTTTCTACAAATATAGGTTTTTTTTTTTTATGTGATGAAGTAGAAGACGAGCAAGACGCTCTCCTGATGTTAAGAGATAACGGCTGCCCATAATCAGTACAGTGTTACCTAGGATTTCACAATTATGTGAAATTCTAAGAGCACTGCACCAACGCTTCTTACTCAAGAGTCATAAGATGTTAAGACTCTTTAGCCCAGTAATTTTACTAGCTACAGTGCCCTCCTACCGGAGCACAGTAATGTTTGCACATCACTGCTCAGGCGGTAGAATAACTGGCACTGTTGGGGTACCCACCTAGACGACCTCCTCTCTAGGTATATAAATACAGAAATATAGTAATCTTAGTTCTAAGCTATATTATTGTATTTGTATAAACAATAAAGAGTTTTCTATTCTATTCTAAAATCCGTTGAGTAGTTTTAAAGATATAAGCATACAGACGGACGGGATGTAAGTTAGTTTTATAGTAAATATGTACCTAATAATACCCTCCCCCTGCAGGCAGCGTGGGGTGCTGGTGGCGCAAGGTGGTGGGTAACGGCAGCGCGGGGTGGGCGCCGGCCGGCTCCAGCCACGCGCACGGCGTGCTCGCCATCAAGGATGCGCTGTACGAGGAGGGCGGCGAGTACCGCTGCCTCGGCACCGCGCCGCAACACAACCGACACTTGCAGGTCACTGTCCAGCCTGCTTTACCTTGTTTATACTGCTTTTCTATTATACTGTAACAATCAGTTCGTGTGTACTCGTATAGGGGTAAAATAGAAATAGTAGTGGCCCTAAACTACTTCCTTGTGAGACTTCTGGTGTTTTAGTAAGTATTTTTTATTGGAGATTGAATTTTCAAGAAAATTTAGTCGCACTAAAATTAAGGTCGATCGTATGAAGAACTTCGAACTCAACTCTCGTCCTAATACTCGGTGTAATGCCGAGATAAACAAAGTCAAACGCCTCGCTCACATACGAAGATATAACCGTCATCTCTTCGATCGTCGATCAGACTCTTTTAGATCTAGCACAGTTCGTGTGGGATCTCATCTCGTCTCTAATCTAAATTGTCATCCCGCACGTTCCACTCTCGAGAATTTAGTACAGGAGGATAGACTCATTAGAGCGCACTCTCATTCGAACTGGGGCGTCATTTGCTCCTGCCAACGGAAGCGTCGACAGGGGCAAATGTCACTAAACGAAATTACAAACAGGTTTTAAGTTTGTTTTATCGCGACGTATGAACAAAGCTCGTTACGCGTAGAACTAGACACACGTTTTAGAAGGTACCTGTATGTTTGTCTCGCAGGAGTTGAAGCGCGTGACGGTGCGTGTGTCGGGCGGCGCGACGGCGGCGGCGCTGTCGGCGGAGCCGGCTGGCGCGGGCTGGCGGCTGGAGTGCGGCGTGTGCGGGCGCGGCGTGCGCGCGCTGTGGGTGCGGCGCGAGCGCGGGAGTGCCGCCCCCGCCGCGCTCGCGCCCGACCTCGCCGCGCACTGCCACCGCGCCGTGCTGCATGTCACCACACCGGACGAGGTACCGTGTAGTAGCCATTCTTATACATTGAAAGGGATCAAATACAGTAGTATACATAGGTTCTAGATTAGACATGACACACCTTAAAAATAACATAAACAAGAATAGAGCGTCGAGCGTCATCTCCGGCTTTGATGAGGTACGCCCGTCGCGTACTTGTACGTACGACTGTAGGACTAATTTACCGGTCGGCCGTGACCGATCACCACCTACTGGACGTAACAGTGCCACCGAGCGGGCGACCGTGTTCTACGATGATGTTCAATAAAACCAAAGAAGAAAGACTGATATTCAAATTTAGTTTTGTTATTTAAATATTGTAAATCAATATTTTCTTTTTTTTGATGCGTCTAAAATGTCATCTCTCTGAACCAATTATCCCGCTCCTTAGGTGTGGTGCGTGGCGTCGACAGCGAGTGGCGGCGCGGTGGCGGTGTTCCCCCCGCGCGCGCCGCACCCCTCCCCCGCGCCCGCACGACACACCGTGCGAGCCTACAACAACCGCTGCCGACACACGCGACCAACAGCTGCTTTACTTCTGCTTGCTATGTGGAGCATCTGGTGAGAAAATTCAACAACTTACGACACATCGTGACGTCATCACGACTGGAGCTAGGTGCTCTGCTACTGACAGTCGTCTTTGTCTTTTGTAACTGCAAGTTTTGCAGTAACTTCAGTCTCGACACTGCACTGTGACGTCACTACACGTGATACTGACTGCTGTGAAAATCTTACTGGCTGCTGGCTACAGTCAATGTCTCATGAGACTTACAGTCAAGTCACGACACTTACTTGTGACATCATCATACCAGCAGCTGGTAACCAGCTGCTGTGTAAATTTAGAGAGTGTTGAAGTGATGTCTTGTACAATAGGTACCTACATCTACCAGTCGTCACGGGAATCTAACAACTGTGTCTCAGTCAACACAAAGTACACTATCTGAGATAGAAATACTTGGTTCTACTAGAAAATGGATCTGATGATCTCTGTGTCTCGTGATGTCATCGGACACGACACGACTCA
The DNA here is from genome assembly GCA_947507615.1 of Hemithea aestivaria. Lineage (NCBI taxonomy): Eukaryota > Metazoa > Arthropoda > Insecta > Lepidoptera > Geometridae > Hemithea > Hemithea aestivaria. Next base: position 11,599,380 of record OX382349.1, on the reverse strand, counting down.
TAACCACTGCTCCAGTTTATAGATCTGGTGATTCCACCATTATAAGTGAAGGAACGAGCTGTGACGTCATTAAGGACACGTTTGTGGAAATATCTGAAATCAAGGATCGGTGATTGTGTGTTTGATGATATTGTAGTTGTGGGAATCTCCTAAAATTTTCGTCTGCCAAATAGTTATTTTGGAATCTTTAGCACAAACGCCATGGCATGATAAAAAGTGTCACCATCTAGGCCTATTCATTATAGGCTTAGGCTTGTATTATTCCATTGTTACGCGAATGCCTTATTTATACCATTATTTTATGATAAACACTCCAATGAATCTTTCCTGCATTGTAGTAGATCTATTAAATAATTTACTCAAACGGCAATTCATATTTTCCCTAATTTATTTTACTAGTAGTTCGCCGCGAACTGGGACCTCGCAGACCCAATTTCCCTCAAAATAGGTATACATGGGTAAAAAGTTATAAGTATCTACGAAATATAATTGTATGGAAACTTTAACCTATTATATTCGTAAAAGGAAAGGAAAATGCCAAAATTTAAAGTAATGTTAAAACTCAAAATACGTAACGGATATATATACATTAAAAAAATCTTTATCTTTATGAAAGGTTATGTGTGTATTCACTTGCAGAAAATAATAGAATAAAATAATAAATATTACTATAGTCTTTAAAAAAAATCTCAAAAAATCTTCATAGTTTGTAGCACTTGTTTACGAAGAAGTTGCCAATGCAGTGGACATTAGAATAATTGAAATTGGGAAAAAATATCTAGCTTTACTTGTGTTATACAGCAAATTTACAACAGTTATTATATTGATATTGTAGCTAATTCTATAACATTTTTGTCGTAGCAGCCGATGATGACTTAGACTTGGAGCGAGAACGCAGAGCTATGACAGTCACGCGTAACATCTAGGCTCGCAGGTTTTCAAGATGTATCTACAGCTACTGAGCAAGACAAAGTGTCCTTGTTCAAGGCATTATCAGACTTTTCATACGTGCAGCTCGTCGATCACATTTGCACTTTCCATCAGGTGGGATAATGTGATCAAACGTAGGCCTAATTATTAATTTTTTTTTTTAAACAAAAGACTTGTGGATGAACTTTACAAACTACAACTTTACAAAAAACGGATCTTTGGCGCTGTCTCGAAAGTCGAAAGTAGAAAAACTAACTTAGGAACTTTGTTTGGACTATTCAGAACATAAACATACTAAAAGTCCCCACTCATCCTTGGTGAGCCCGAGGGGAGGGGGGGGGAGGCCGAAGAAGGTTCCATTTTTAGGTTTTTTGCTTATGCCAATTCGAGTGTAATGTGCCCAAACTCGACGGGTTTACTAATAGCCATTGAAGAGGTTCAGTAAACACCTCCTGGCTCCATCATCAGATCAGCTCAGTGGTACCAAATTATTGAACTGTCATCATATTTCTAGACATTTACAAAGTTTCATTATGGTACGACAACCAGAAGTTGGTCAAATATTACTTACTTATATAAGATTTTTTACCGACTTTGTATGGAAAACTAATTTCAGCATCTTAAAAATAGACCATGTTTGGAAGCTCATAGCTGGACGATGAATATAGATAAAAAGTGTTAAAGCCAAAGTTGTAGGAAATTTCAAAGCTTTTATAATGTAGTACAACAAAATATCGTACTACGCCCAGTTTTTGACATTTAGGCAAAAAACCTAAAAATGGGACCTTCTTCGGCCCCCCCAACCCTCGGGATCACCTCGGAGGGGTGGGAACTTTTAGTATGTTAATCTCCTGAATAGTCCAAACAAAGTTCCTAAGTTAGATTTTTCTGCTTTCGACTTTTCGATCCACATGCCTCTTTTGGGCACTCATTGACTGGACTACTATTTGAATAAAAAATGGGTTTAAGTTTCACCCGCACGATCATTTAAATTCATAATATTTTGAGTAAGTCAACATAGCTATTTACTTATCCGTTAGGGAACCGAACCTAGGACCGAATTATCAAAAATGTATGAAATGACGTATTACGTCGTATCGATTTTTGACAATTTGGTCTTTGGTTCGGTTCCCTGACGGAAAACTGAATATCCCTGTAGTTCTCATAATATTATAATCGATAAACATTGTAATTTTGTATTCTCTATAACTCTACAACCCTTGCACCGATTTGGCTCATTTTTGGACGTGAGAATTCTTTTAGTTTGTACTACCTGTTTAAATTTTTTTATCAGGACTGGATCATCGGTTTCATTGTAATAAAGCAATCTCTTTAACTCTTGAACCCTTCGACCGATTTGGCTCATGTTCGAACTTAAAAATTCTATGGATTTATATTACGCGTTTGCAAAGTTTCATGCAGATTGGACCATTGGTTTTCCAGTTATCGCGTAACAAACATACATACAAACATAAACTTTGGCTAATATATTTGTGTCGCTTATAAAAAATGTGTATATGTTAGAAAAAAAATTATCAGCGGTCCAGTTTTGAAATAATCGTCAGACCTATCGTAAAGACTTTAAGTCACCTATATCTCTGCAACCCTGTAACCTATTTAGCTAATTTTTTCACTTAAATTATCCAATTAACCTTCTTAACTTGTGTGTAAAATTTCATTTAATTTGGATTAACCGTTTTCAAGTAAACATCGACCAAACTTGAGCATCAGAGGTCAAGCGTTAAACTGGTCCAATCGCAGGCATTTCGCGGCTTTCGACTCTAAGACCTCGCTTCGCTCGGTCGATTATCCACCAAGTTCGATATTTTCAAGAGATTCCCACAACCCAGTAGGTGTGTGATGTGTGAACTAATTAAAACGTCCAAACGGCCTCACGACCGTTACATTATATATAGTTACTATGTACGATACGAATCCTCTTACTCTAGTCTCTGTAGTGTCTATTGTATCGCTGTAATCATTTGTTACGTCTAGACTATCGTTTTTATACTCTAGTCTATCATTTTTATACTCTAATATATCGTTTTATCCTCTAGTGTATTGTTTATACTCTACTTTATCATGTTTCTACTCTAACTTATTCGTTTCCTCTACTGTATTTGTTACCTTTTGCATATTCTTGTCCAGCTCCTTTGTAAATAACTATATTGCAATTTGAATTCTGTTCTGATTTAATTAAGATTTCAATTTCTTTACAAACTATCAATTTTAGTATATAACATGCCTTTCCTCTTTTGTGTTGTGTTTGTTATTATATTTTTACTTTCTTTATTTATCAAAATCTTTATTAATAAATTAGGTTTATAATATAGTTTTGTATTCCATATCTTAATTCGAATATTGTTCTTATTTTAGTAATATAATATTTATTGAAAAATCAAATCAAATCGCAGTATAGTGTTTAAATAAAAGCCTTCTCTAACCTCTACCCTCTCGTTCAGTTCATCTCTTCCCATTTTTTCATTATTTCAGTTAAAAAGTAATTTAGAAACAGGAAGCAAATGTGCCAAATTGTTAATATTATTGAAATAATAGATTATCTTTATATTGAATCATGGATTTGAGAGTTATGTTATTTGTCGTATATTTATGGAAAGATAGTGCAATGTGAACACCAAAGATTATGATTATTATAGAAAATAATAAGAAATGCTAGCCGTAAGCGTTGGGATTGTTCACATACTTTTATTATAATAATAACATTTTTATATCATTAATAATATAATAATTATTGTAATTTATACGTTATTTAAGAGCAATAATTATCAAGCAATAGTTAATAATTTTAATTATATAATTCGATTCATTAATAAACAAATCCAAAATATTGGCTGCGTCTTTCTCTAAAATTTACAAATAGCAAAAACAATTTTCATAGATATTTTTATTATAAACTAAACTTTACTGATATACTTTACTGGTATTATGTTTCTAGAGATACATTTATTATAATTAATTGATCATTCTTTAATGGACGGTCTACCATCTGAAATTTCAGCAAAATAGTGGTTGTAAGAAAACCTTGAATATTTTTCCTGCAAATGGCACGCACGTGAGTGAGTAAAGACGACACTAATGTGCAAGGGAGATGGCATGAAATGCGCCGTCATTTTGGATTTGTTCTTTAATGAACCGAATTATAACATTTGGTATTTGTAAAGAAGCCTTTCGCCTAATAAATAATTAAATATGTGAACTGTTCCAAGTTAATCCAATTCGCTAGTAATCAATATATTTTATATAGATGTCAAATTCTTAATGTATAGCTTAAAATAACGAATGTAAAATTCAATGTCAATTTTAGCCGCCCGTTTAGTTCGGGCGAACATTTTTGTATGGAGATGTTTGCTACCAGGAATTATTGAAACTACTCGTAGTAAGTGTAGTACGTGGGATGTTTCTATATGTTTAATGTTAATGTTATCTGTGGTTAGATTGTGTTAGATTAAGTTTCAACTCATTCGCTCTTCATTCGTGATGTTTTATGCAACACGTAATGTGTTCTTCTTCTTCAGCGTCCGGTGGGGTTATTGTGTAACTTATGATAGCAGATTGGTCTAGTAATTACTCGTAATAATAATTTGAATCTTTAGTTTGTCTTAGACCTTTCTCTTTTATTTGTCAAAATATTTTAAACCTAGTCTCAAGAAAAAGTGTACAATTAGTGCTATTATTTTTTATTGTTTCAACATACTTTGTTTATTGTTTCATAATTCCATTCACGTGAGTCTGTTGTGTGAGATTTTATTGGAATTAGTCAAGCGATTCACTAGCCGTCGCTTATTAAAACAACATTGCAGCTGATATTTAATTTTAAATAAACGTAGAGACGTCAGTAATTGAGTAATTTAATTTAAAAGCAATGCAAGTTGCAAGTTACATAATAACCCCGTAGGACTCAGAAGAAGAATATATCTTTCATTACGTACTGTATAAACAAAATGTAGAACAGTGTAATAATTATTAAAGTGTAATAACAATGATTGTAATAACAATTATTGTAATTGTTGTAAGTGGTCGTCAGAGGCGCGGGCCGCGGGCCGCTGGAGATGAAAACTATCGAAGAAGATTTATTGAGGGGCCGCACATTACGTCACATGTGAGGATTGGTGATATGTGACATTGTGTGACAGGAGGTAATATGACGTCACTTTTAGATAACGTTAATCGTGAAAAAATAATAACTGAATTAACTAAGTTATCGTGTTAAATAAATTAACTTGGGAAAAAGAAGTCCAATGTCACAGCGTGTACCATTTCAGAGTAAGGTATGACGTACTGCGTTCCCACCCAAAAATTACAAGCTATATTTCAACTAGGAGTGATACGAATTTTCGAATGTCGTTTTTGCGAAGGTAGTATTTGGAAAAATAATCAAGTGGTACATTTTTGCGAAAGTACGTAGGTATATTAAATTTACAAAAAAAAGTGTCTAATATTGAATTTTTAATAGATCTAATTGACAGACTAAAATGTAATATTTAGTCAACATGCTTACTGCAAGACTTAATAAGTATTGTCATACCAGGATGGATCAAAAATGATGTAATTCATGTGACGTAATGACCGGCCCCGTAGTTTAGTTATTAGTTAGGTAGTGTCGAGAGTATTTTTGTACCGCGTCATAATATTGTCAATTGGGTGATACAGGTAACGGTGGGTCTTGAGATGTCACTTTAAAGGTTTTTTTTTATTAAAAGTTATATACCAATATGATGTCTGCTGCCATCGACGGCCGCATCACCGCTTCTCATCACACGAGATCGTGATCATAGACTAACCTTAAATTATTTTTAAAAAATACTTTATTTTACAACATAATATACGGGTCTGATATCATAGCGTGCAGCACTTCAGAATTTAGAGTAAAGTGTGACGTAGCGCGACCCCACCTTAAGACTTACACGCGCTGTATTTCGTACGCATCTTTAATATCGATAAACGAAGTACTCTTTATTGTGACTAATATGAAAAAGTATCAGAGTCAAAAATACTATAGAAATATAATGAAAATATTTATCATGTACAACGGACGGCGTTATAGCTTTGGCAGCGAACAATTTTTACAAATTACTTCTGTATTTTGTAATAAAGAGTGTACTTTGTCCGGAAGAAATATATTTTGAAAAAACATCAATAATTATATAGTTTTTCAAGTTAAAAGCTACTGTAAGGTGCCATCTTAAGTACCCGCCGTTACTAATTAATAAATGATTAATAAACAATGAATTATGTTGTACCTGGAGGTGTGTCCGTCCACTCGGAGTATAGAATAAGGAGCTTCTCTTCTCTTCTCTCCTCTCCTGGATCCCGCTGTTCTTCTGTTTGAGCGATTCCAATTCCATTTGTGAAAGAGTTTGTGCAAAAATAGTTGTTGAATTTTGGTACCGCTGTGGTGGTTAAAGGGTTAAGATGATACTCGTGTCTATATTGCGACCAAAAAAATACTTAAAATACCTAATAAAATATAGTTTGGTCACTGTGAGCGGCCTCCTTCAGACAAACAAGATTATTTTTTAATGAGGTTTTGTGGTGAGAGATGTGATTCTGGATCACCGAGTTCGAATCCGCACCATTGACTATAATAATTATAATTATTGGTTATGTGCGGTTTTTCCACTTACTATTCTAAAAGACATCGGCCGTGACTACATACAATTTGTTGGAGAAAACCGTGTCGCGAAGCTGTCATTACAACAGTATTTCGTTTTTCTTGTGAAAATGCCAGGTGTACGTAATTGCCAACAAATTCCGCCGAAAAAGTGGCTCATCGAGAAATCACGTGACTAAAATTTAAAAAACGAATCTTATCAAAATATGGTCTTGATTGGTTAAAAAATAAATTGTGCGGCATTTTCATTGGGTACTGTAGTACGCATGCTCTGAATTTGTCAACACTCCATTTTGATTTTGACAATTATCCATTTTGACAAGTTTTAAGGGTTAATGACGTTTTTGAACATTTATGTAACAATATTATATTTTCATATTTTTGCGCTTATTTAACAGCAAAAAGTGATCCCTTAACACACTTCAGTTATGTGTGGCTCCTGCACCATATCATAACACATCCTGGTATGATCAATAAGACATAAAACGAAAATATTTTCACATAGATTTGACGTTTTCACTTGAAAGGTAAATAACAGACTGAAGCCCGAAATTATAACATTTTAAGCTACCACCTTCTTCGGCAACATTTCTTATATGTCTTATATGGATCGCAGTTACTTTTCCCGACTTATTATTTATTCGTAGGAAAAGGCACAAGAAAAACGAAATACACACACATACATTTAAAAAAAATGAAATTTAAGATATCCGCAGAGCTATTGACATATTATTCGTTAGGGAACCGAACCGAAGACCGAATTGTCAAAAATGTATAAAATGCCGAATTACGTCGTATCGATTTAATAATACGTCATTTCATACGTTTTTGACAATTCGGTCTATGGTTTCCTAACCGATATAAGTGAATATCTCTGCTAATCTGGAAAGCCACAATACCTACAACTGTTTGTGCACAAACTACAATGTGTTAAATTTGTAAGGGTTATTCCCAGTCACCACTATCCGCGCCCAGTAGATAGTACCTATAGAGTAGTGCGCCGCGGCCCCCGCACCTCGTGTGGAATTCTGTTTAAAGCCTCAGCCACACTATGCCACACTCTGCGTCACACTGTCAAAAACTTTGATACATCATATTATTTTAAAACTTGACACTGGCACATACATATGCTAACGTGTGACTTAAATATTGCCACTAAAATTTGATACTTGATTAGACAGTGTGACGCCCAGTGTGACACAGATGTGACTGAGCTATAATTATAATAATTAATGTAAAACGTCGGTCAGGACAGGGACAGTTAGAATATTGAACTTGAATCCGAATTTATTTGGACGGATTAAAAGAGGCTTAAACAAAAACTTAAAAAAAAAATGCAAAGAATTAAGACGCTCTCTTGCTAGTTAGATAATTTCCTGGCCAATATCAGTTGTTTACAGCTATCTACTTACACGCTATCTACGTACAGCTACCACGCTTTTTAAAACGATGGAAAATTCTTGGTGCACTGCACCTACGCTTTTTACTGAAGAGTCATAAGATGTTGAGACTTTTAGACCAGTAATTTCACTATAATTGCTGTAAAGCTATAAAACGTAGCAAAAATTGATATACAAAAGCATAGCAATAAGATATTAAAATTTCAATGTCTGTATTTTTCTACGACTCAAAAATATAAAAGTTGTTATTAAAACGGTTACGAGCGTTTTCCCAAATATTTTCTAGGTACTATATTATATGTATTAAGGTAGAACCGGGGAGACAATTCACAGCGAGTGACTTGTTGCATTAAAGTCACTCGCTATCAATATTCGAAGTGAACAGTGTTGTCTGTCCGACCGACGTTTATCTCTCATCCCATACATAATCGTCCATTATATGCGAGTATCGTGAGGTGCCAATATAATAATTATTTAATAGATATATATTTACATAATTATTGTTTACTTTGATATAAAATGTACAGATTCATGTATTACCCATCGCAACGTGTTTGTACACGAGTATACCAGAATAAACGAACTAAAAAATATATTGAGCTTTTTATTTATCCTTCGAGACATTTTTATGCTATACTTGCTGCGCCCAGCGGTTTTACCCGCCTATGTATATCAGGGTCTAAGCTATCTCTATACCAAATTTCAGCTCAATCGGTCCATCCGTTTAGGCGTGAAGAAGTAGCAAACATACACACTCATAAACTTTCGCATTTATAATAGTTGTACGTTTGACCTCATCCCACCTGATGGTGTGTGCAGGAATCAACTCTTGTACTTAAAGCCGATGTCACACAGACGCTGGAAAGTCGTGATCCGAGACGGATTTTTTGTAATGTTGACACTTAACACATTTACTGCGAATAACACACCAGCTGTGTTTTGAGGTCGTACGCGAGTGCTGAAAAACAGTGTGTTTTTTCAAAGGATTTTTCCATAAAAAATAATTTCAGGTACCTGGGATAGTTCTATAAAACGCCAATGTGTTAAAAGCGAAACTGGAACAACATAAAGATTGCGACCGCTTTTCTGTAACTTCCCGTGTCTGTGTGCCGTCAGCTTTAGTCTCCTGTGTTGTGAATTTCAATGGAAGAAAATTAGACTGACACTGAAGGAAATGAGACTGTATTTCATCGTAATAAGGACGATATTAGCTTGAAGGTAAGATATTTAATAAAATTAATTCCTTTTAAGAGCGCGTAAGGAATCACCGATGCGTGGAATCGAACTCCAGAACTCCCAACAAAATTAGTAGCTATATATCTGTATGTATGTATGTTTGTGTGTACATGACTTCGCCTAAATATATTGCTGAAGTTTAGCGAACATTTATATAAATTGTTCTATTTATCCGATTTTGGGAGGATTTTTACGAATGAGTAATTTTCCGATGATATCAGGACAAAGAACACAAAATATAGATTCAAGAAGTACTTGTAGTTTAGTTGAATCAAAAATGAAGCACCCATAATAAGCCAAATCGTACATGTATGACCAAAACATACTACAGTAGTAATGGCGTAACTTCCATACTACACTAAAGAAGTTTATATAGAAATAACCCTGAACCGTGTCGCCAAGCGGTCCTTACCCCGCTTCCTAGGTTTAGTCTGCTGCCATTTACGGCCGCATCGTCGATTAATATAACGCGAGATCGTGGTCAAAGGCTAATTTATAAAAATAAAAAAATATATAAAAAAGTACACCAGTGAAAATCAGTCTCAACATCTGCTGATGGTAGTAAGCCCTTTGATCACTCGTGAGTTAAATTTATTAGGCGCATAATTATGGATGACTTAGAACATAATAGATTAGAAAAATATATATTAAAAAACCACATTTATACAAAAAACTTAAACTAAAACACTTAAATTAATTTTGTAACATTTGTATTAATTTATAACAATTGGTGCTTTAATAATGCTAAAAGTGATAAGAGATCACTTTATTACAAGCTCAGTCCAACAGTGTTTTCGTCAACGGTTGAGCTTTTATGATAATTTATGTCTTTAGTCTAATATCTCAGCTTTCATTTGACTAAGTAACAAACTCTATTTAACTCTGTTCACCTAAAACGAGCAAGCTGTTTGAATCTGACATTGCGACAGATTTATTCTTATGCTAAGATTTGCAATTTCAATTTAGTGAAATGGTTCATTTAAGAAAATTTGTCTGTTGTTTTAGAATAGAATAGAATGATACTTTATTGCTTACCAAAATACATGACATAGTTATAAACATAATATGACAAATATAAAACTAGAGGTGAACAATCGGCGGTCTTGCCGCATGAAGCAATATCTTACAGACAACCTGGTTGAAAGGGAATTTAAGGAAATATAATATAGCGGCGGCGTGCAACAATGACTTTGGATAGTTAATACTATTGTAATAATTTGAATAATAATATGTAAATTTAAATACAGCAGCAGTTTTAGAATTTTTTTTGCATAAAATAATTGGAAATTAATAACTAACTTCTAAATCTTGAGTAATATTAGTTGAATATTATCATGCCCGGTTATTCGCTGGTAAATATCACCATTACATTTTGTTCAATTCTACTTATACAATAACTAGCTAATACTCGCGGCTTTGCTTGCACGTCAAAATCCTATCTTAGCGGAGGTCTACGCCTTAAAACCTACCTGTATGCCAAATTTCAACTCGATCCGTCCAGCGGTTTGGGCTGTGCGTTGATAGATCAGTCAGTCAGTCACTCTTTCCTTTTATCGACCGAGCGAAGCGAGGTCTTAGAGTCGAGAGCCGCGAAAAGCCTGCGTTTTGACCAGTTTAACGGTTGACCTCTGGTGATTAAGTTTGATAGACATTTACTCAAAAACGGTTAATCCATATTAAATGAAATTTTTCACACAAGTTAAGTAGGTCAATCGGATAATATTAGTGAAAAAAAAATCCCAATAAGGCTACAGGGTTGCAGAGTATAGGTGACTTAAAGTCTTTACGATAGGTCTGCCGATAATTTCAAAACTGGTGCGCTGATAATTTTTTTTCTAATATATAGACATTTTTTATAACCGACATAAATATATTATCAAAAGTATATGTTTGTATGTATGTTTGTTACGCGATAACTTGAAAAGGGATAGTCCAATCTTTATGAAACTTAGCAAACACGTAGTATGAAACAATAGAATTTTTAAGTTCGAACATGAGCCAAATCGATTGAAGGGTTCTAGAGTTATAGAGATTGCTTGATTACAACGTTATCGTTAATCCAATCTTGATAGAACTTTGCAAACAAGTAGTACAAACTAAAATAATCCTCAAGTCCAAATATGAGCCAAATCGCTGCAAGAGTTGTAGAGCTATAGAGATTATTAAATTACGATGTTTATCATGTATTTACATGAGAACTGACATATTCACAATATGAATTTAAATGACCGCAGGGTGCAGGATAGATTCATAGATATTATTTATGTATTTGAAATATTAAGTTTGATATTAATAAATCCTACCGGTGGAAGTATGCACTTAATTTACCTATTTTCAAGTTCATATAAAAATAGCTATAGTAATATTCAAGCATCTGAGAGTTTAGTATTATTTGTGTTTAATTTTGTGATAATTTTGGTATGCTTTGTAGTACTTTCCATATAATATAATATTTACCTTAATGATAAGTAATAATATACTTTTCATCAAATCTCACTCAAATTGCTCCACGTTTATTAGTAAATTTTACAGTTATTTAGATCTATTTTAAGACGCTACCACTGGTTTTTTTGCTCTTATGCTCCAAAAACGTACACTGCGACCCTCCGAATAAATCGAAATTCATAGGGTAGTTGCCGTTTATGAAGTTTGGCAGATTTTGAATACAAATATACTTATTTTAAGTTCAGGGCAAATTTGAAGACTAATCGTACATGTAATTAATTCATAATAATTATTATTATGTTCAAAAAATGGCTTTATGTAAAGTAATCAGCGAAGTGAAGTAATGTTATGCGCGTACATATTTTGATGGGTGACCTCAACTTTTTGCTGACTTTTTTGAACGAAAAAAGGCGGCAAGTCCAACTTGCGCTTGTTAGGTTTTATTTTAAATATGAATTATAATTAAATGAAATAGTTGTTCGTTTGAATGGCATATCATTAGAGATTACAGATTAGATCAAAGTTACTACGCTAAGCTACGACAAAAATGTTGGAATTTGCTACAATATATCAATAAGAGGTAGGTATAGTCGTAAAGTCGCGTTATGGTTTGTTGTAAAACATCAGTAAAACTAGATATTTTTTTCAGGGAGATGTGATGTTACGAGTAGTTATTATTAGTGATATCAATCTTATAGTTATATTTTTCCTCATTAAAAACGTTAAAAAAATCTGCCAGAAACCATTTCGATTCTTCTAATGCAGTGGTTGGCAACTTTTTCCTATACAAGAGCTACAATATACTATGAGGATGTTGGTGCGGACCTCAGCCACATTTCATTCATCTGTCTGCACTAGGTACTTACGAATATTAAAGTTAAAGTTTCTATAAATGTATACACTTAGTAGGTACACTATATTTTTACCTTTAGGTATATGTAGGTACCTAAAATCTAAGGTTTTAACATTTTCAATGAAATTGGGTCTGCGAGGTCCCAGTTCGAGGCGAACTACTAGTTTCTTCTACCGGGGGTAGACTTCCTTTGCAGGAGGTCGTCTAGGTGGGTACCCCAACAGTGCCAGTTATTCTACCGCCTGAGCAGTGATGTGCAAACATTACTGTGCTCCGGTAGGAGGGCACTGTAGCTAGTGAAATTACTGGGCTAAAGAGTCTTTACATCTTATGACTCTTGAGTAAGAAGCGTTGGTGCAGTGCTCCTAGAATTTCACATAATTGTGAAATCCTAGGTAACACTGTACTGATTATGGGCAGCCGTTATCTCTTAACATCAGGAGAGCGTCTTGCTCGTCTTCTACTTCATAACATAAAAAAAAAAAAAAAACATCCAGAAATCCTGACATCCAGACATCCATTCATACAAACTTTCACGTTTATAATATTAGTAAGATTAGTAACATTAGTTTAGTAGAATTAAACTGAAAATGAGCAAATTCAGCCCCATAATAACAAAACAAGTATATTGTTGGTAGTGTATTGTCAAGTCCCGGGGTATTGTATCCAGACAAAGGCACTCTGTACCCTGGAGAGAGAGATAAGGGAAGAGCTATTGTGCTGTCTCACTCATATCTGGGACATAAACTGGAGGTAGTGCTTGTTGCTTGTTTTCATGTACTTTGTCATCTTTACTCCTGGTTTATTTTATACTTTATCGACCGAGCGAAGCGAGGTCTTAGAGTCGAAAGCCGCGAAATGCCTGCGTTTGGACCAGTTTAACGCTTGACCTCTGATGCTCAAGTTTGGTCGATGTTTACTTGAAAACGGTTAATCCAAATTAAATGAAATTTTACACACAAGTTAAGAAGGTTAATTGGATAATTTAAGTGAAAAAATTAGCTAAATAGGTTACAGGGTTGCAGAGATATAGGTGACTTAAAGTCTTTACTTGTCAGACAGACAGCAGAAAGTGGATATTGGCGGTGTCATTTCATCAAGCCATCCTGTTAGAATAGGAGTGCCACAGGGGTCAATCCTTGGTCCATTCTTGTTTCTGGCATATATAAATGATCTCCCTTACATGGTTAAAGACCTAGCAGACATCGTTTTATTTGCCGATGATACCTCGCTAATATTTAAAGTGGATAGGAAAGATAGTGAGCTTATACATGTAAATAACGCGTTAATAGTAATATCTAAATGGTTTGCAGCTAACAATCTATTATTGAATGCGAAAAAGACTAAATGTCTGAAATTTTCATTACCTAACGTTAGGTACATAGAATCTAATATAGTTCTTGACGGTGAAATACTAAAGCTTGACAATGCAACTTTGTTCCTTGGCATGAATATAGATTCTAAGCTACAATGGGGTAATCATATTAATGTATTGTCAGGGAAATTGAGCTCTGCAGCATATGCGGTGTATAAAATCAGGCAACTATCAGATGTAGCTACAGCGAGATTAGTTTACTTTGCATATTTCCATAGTTTAATGTCATACGGTATTTTACTGTGGGGGTCAGCAGCAGATATTGAGACTATTTTCATACTGCAAAAGCGTGCAATTCGTGCCATCTATGAGATGCGCCCAAGAGACTCTTTAAAGGAGCTCTTTAAGGAGATAAATATACTGACCCTACCATCTTTGTACATTTACGAAAATATTATGTATGTCAGAAAAAATTTAGATAAATTCAAGTTAAATAGTGACACTCATAGCTTTAATACTAGAAATAAGAATAAGTTAGCTGTACCTCGATTCAGATTGTCCAAAACGAGCCATAAATCATTTTTAGGGAATTGTGTACGTTTTTATAATAAAATCCCTGATGAAATAACGGGGCTCACAGAAGGTAAATTCAAAAGCCGTGTTAAAGACATATTACAAAAGAAAGCCTATTATAAAATTAGCCAATACATAGAAGACAAAGATGCCTGGAAACCTCTGCAACCACCTGTAAATAAATTATGTAACCAAGATAATAATTGTAAACACATATTTAAAAAAAGCAATCCCTATGAGTTTCTTGCTCATTCTTCTCATAGAGGTGCCTTGCGAATGAGCGGTAGAATATTAAAATAAAATGTAAAATTGACTTGCAAAAGTGCTCCATTGTAGCCTATTTGAATAAATGAATTTTGAGTTTGAGTTTGAGTTTGAGTTTACGATAGGTCTGACGATTATTTCAAAACTGGACCGCTGATAATTTTTTTTCTAACATATACACATTTTTTATAAGCGACACAAATATATTAGCCAAAGTTTATGTTTGTATGTATGTTTGTTACGCGATAACTGGAAAACCAATGGTCCAATCTGCATGAAACTTTGCAAACGCGTAATATAAATCCATAGAATTTTTAAGTTCGAACATGAGCCAAATCGGTCGAAGGGTTCAAGAGTTAAAGAGATTGCTTTATTACAATGAAACCGATGATCCAGTCTTGATAAAAATTTTTAAACAGGTAGTACAAACTAAAAGAATTCTCACGTCCAAAAATGAGTCAAATCGGTGCAAGGGTTGTAGAGTTATAGAGAATACAAAATTACAATGTTTATCGATTATAATATTATGAGAACTACAGGGATATTCAGTTTTCCGTCAGGGAACCGAACCAAAGACCAAATTGTCAAAAATCGATACGACGTAATACGTCATTTCATACATTTTTGATAATTCGGTCCTAGGTTCGGTTCCCTAACGGATAAGTAAATAGCTATGTTGACTTACTCAAAATATTATGAATTTAAATGATCGTGCGGGTGAAACTTAAACCCATTTTTAGGGTTCCGTACCTCAAAAGGAAAAAACGGAACCCTTATAGGATCACTTTGTTGTCCGTCCGTCTGTCTGTCTGTCTGTCTGTCAAGACCCTTTTTCTCAGGAACGCGTGGAGGTAACAAGCTGAAATTTATAGGAAATACTAAGGTCCATTGCCTCTTAGAGCTGTAAAAATTTCAAACTTCTAGGCCAACGCAATCAAAAGATATAGTCGAATATGTCGCAAATTTCATCAAATTTTCGACATTACCAAATAAATCAAAACCTACGGGGCACTTCCCGTGAACTCAGAATCATGAAATTTGGCACAAAGTAACACCTTAGAGCACAGATAAAGGAAAAATTGCGAAAACCATAAATTTTTATTTGCATCATATGAAAAAAATATTTTGAATAATTTTATACCTACTACCCCTTTTCTCATGAACGCGTAATTGTATTAAATTGAAATTCATATCAAATACTCAAGTCTATAATACCTTTAAACTGTAATAAAATCAAACCTCTATGTCAACACATTCAAAAGAAACAGCAATTTTAGTCGCAATTTTAAACTCGCAACTACTCTCAAAAAATCAAAACCTACAGGGTACTTCCCGTGAACTTAGAATCTTGAAAATTGGCACGAAGCAACTCCTTAGAGCTCAGATAAAGGAAAAATTGCGAAAACTGTACATTTTTAGTTACATCATATAAAAAAATATTTTTAATAATTTCATACTTACTACCTTATTTCTCATGAACGCGTACAGGTATTTAATTGAAATTCATACCAAATACTCAGCTTTATAATAACTTTAAGCTGTAAAAAAATCAACCATTTATGTCAACGCAATCAAAAGAAACAGCAATTTTAGCCGCATATTTTCAAACTCGCAAGTACTCGCAAGGGAATCAAAACCTACAGTATATAATATTATACCCACTTTTCCTTAGGGTTCCGTAGAAACCCGTAGGTTTGTACGGAACCCTCGGTGCTCGAGTCCTACTCGTACTTGACCGGTTTTTTTTTATTCAAATAGTAGTCCAGTCAATGAGTGCCCAAAAGAGGCATGTGGATCGAAAAGTCGAAAGCAGAAAAATCTAACTTAGGAACTTTGTTTGGACTATTCAGGAGATTAACATACCTACTAAAAGTTCCCACCCCTCCGAGGTGATCCCGAGGGGTGGGGGGGCCGAAGAAGGTCCCATTTTTAGGTTTTTTGCCTAAATGTCAAAAACTGGGCGTAGTAGGTACGATATTTTGTTGTACTACATTATAAAAGCTTTGAAATTTCCTACAACTTTGGCTTTAACACTTTTTATCTATATCCATCGTCCAGCTATGAGCTTCCAAACATGGTCTATTTTTAAGATGCTGAAATTAGTTTTCCATACAAAGTCGGTAAAAAAATCTTATATAAGTAAGTAATATTTGACCAACTTCTGGTTGTCGTACCATAATGAAACTTTGTAAATGTCTAGAAATATGATGACAGTTCAATAATTTGGTACCACTGAGCTGATCTGATGATGGAGCCAGGAGGTGTTTACTGAACCTCTTCAATGGCTATTAGTAAACCCGTCGAGTTTGGGCACATTACACTCGAATTGGCATAAGCAAAAAACCTAAAAATGGAACCTTCTTCGGCCTCCCCCCCCTCCCCTCGGGCTCACCAAGGATGAGTGGGGACTTTTAGTATGTTTATGTTCTGAATAGTCCAAACAAAGTTCCTAAGTTAGTTTTTCTACTTTCGACTTTCGAGACAGCGCCAAAGATCCGTTTTTTGTAAAGTTGTAGTTTGTAAAGTTCATCCACAAGTCTTTTGTTTAAAAAAAATAATTAATAATTAGGCCTACGTTTGATCACATTATCCCACCTGATGGAAAGTGCAAATGTGATCGACGAGCTGCACGTATAAAAAGTCTGATAATGCCTTGAACAAGGACACTTTGTCTTGCTCAGTAGCTGTAGATACATCTTGAAAACCTGCGAGCCTAGATGTTACGCGTGACTGTCATAGCTCTGCGTTCTCGCTCCAAGTCTAAGTCATCATCGGCTGCTACGACAAAAATGTTATAGAATTAGCTACAATATCAATATAATAACTGTTGTAAATTTGCTGTATAACACAAGTAAAGCTAGATATTTTTTCCCAATTTCAATTATTCTAATGTCCACTGCATTGGCAACTTCTTCGTAAACAAGTGCTACAAACTATGAAGATTTTTTGAGATTTTTTTTAAAGACTATAGTAATATTTATTATTTTATTCTATTATTTTCTGCAAGTGAATACACACATAACCTTTCATAAAGATAAAGATTTTTTTTAATGTATATCCGTTACGTATTTTGAGTTTTAACATTACATTCAATTTTGGCATTTTCCTTTCCTTTTACGAATATAATAGGTTAAAGTTTCCATACAATTATATTTCGTAGATACTTATAACTTTTTACCCATGTATACCTATTTTGAGGGAAATTGGGTCTGCGAGGTCCCAGTTCGCGGCGAACTACTAGTATGTATGTACTAGCTACGTCCAAGTTTTTGTTGTGTATGTTCGTGGATTACTCGAAGATGCCTGATAAGATTTGGAAAATTCTTTTTTTGTTTGAGTTTTATCGAACTTGTAAAATGTACCCTACATTTTACAAGTTCGATAAAATGTTAATGAAATGACCATTAAAATTTTAGCGCTTTAGATCGGGTGATTTTATCTTTTGTATTTATACAAGCAAAAGCAATTTAAACATGAGAAAACAAGCCGAAATACTTTTTATAAAAATTCGCAAAGCTTGCAAAAACAGATTTAACTATTATTGAAAATGTGTTTTAGAACTGAATACTGAATTGGATTCATTGATTGAAAGGTAACAGGGTAGTCGTAGCCATATATATAGCAATCACAAGCTTGATGGTGAGATCCTGCAGCTGATGGAATTTCCACCACCATTAAAATTGTTATGATGTACGGGGAATACCGACGTGGGTTGCACCTGAAGCTAAAGTCAAAATATCAAATTTAACGTAAAATGTTGCAACACGAAATTGGCTTAACTAGAGATTTGACAAATTGGTTATAGTTAAAGTCAGCCGGTGCAACCCACCCTTAGACTTGTCTTGCTGTCAAGTCAACTGTCATCCTTAGGTAAAATTTCTTTGCATCCCATACATTCGGAAAAGTACAATGTATGTGATGACAGTTCTACTCTTGACATTTCTGCGGGATCCCATTTGTCATGCTACGGCCACAGTGGCTCTAGCATGCCACATGGGATCCCGCTGAAATGTCAAGAGTAGAACTGTCATCCCATACATCGTACTTTTGTGAATGTATGGGATGACAGTTCTACTCTTGAAGTTATGTCGGGATTCCGAGTGGCATGCTAGAGCCACAGTTGTATTGACTTAATACGCTATTTTATACATTTTTGACAATTCGGTCTTCATTCCGGTTACCTGACGTACAAAAAACACACACGTTGTGTTTTGTCAAAGGTTTATTTCCATACAAAATTAATTTCAGGCACCCGGGATAGTTTAACTAGTAGTTCGCCGCGAACTGGGACCTCGCAGACCCAATTTCCCTCAAAATAGGTATACATGGGTAAAAGTTATAAATATCTACGAAATATAAATGTATGGAAACTTTAACCTATAATATTCGTAAAAGGAAAGGAAAATGCCAAAATTGAAAGTAATGTTAAAACTCAAATAAAAAAAAATAAAAAAAAAATTAATTCACTTGCAGAAAATAATAGAATAAAATAATAAATATTACTATAGTTTTAAAAAAAAATCTCAAAAAATCTTCATAGTTTGTAGCACTTGTTTACGAAGAAGTTGCCAATGCAGTGGACATTAGAAGAATTGAAATTGGAAAAAATATCTAGCTTTACTTGTGTT
Source organism: Hemithea aestivaria (assembly GCA_947507615.1). Classification (NCBI taxonomy): domain Eukaryota; kingdom Metazoa; phylum Arthropoda; class Insecta; order Lepidoptera; family Geometridae; genus Hemithea; species Hemithea aestivaria. The sequence goes on along the minus strand of OX382349.1, from coordinate 11,580,104 downwards.
ATACAGCAAATTTTCAACAGTTATTATATTGATATTGTAAGCTAATTCTATAACATTTTTGACGTAGCAGCCGATGATGACTTAGACTTGGAGCGAGAACGCAGAGCTATGACAGTCACGCGTAACATCTAGGCTCGCAGGTTTTCAAGATGTATCTACAGCTACTGAGCAAGACAAAGTGTCCTTGTTCAAGGCATTATCAGACTTTTTATACGTGCAGTTCGTCGATCACATTTGCACTTTCCATCAGGTGGGATGTGATCAAACGTAGGCCTAACTATTAATTATTTTTTTAAACAAAAGACTTGTGGATGAACTTTACAAACTACAACTTTACAAAAAACGGATCCAGTACAACAATGCTTTCAGGATGCTTTTGGCGCTGTCTCGATACTACAGAGCGTCAGGGATTTTTGCAGATGTTAGAGTGAATGATGGTTTTAATGGCGTAATGATATGTGATAAACACATAAATAACAATCCCAATAAGTTTCTTGCTCGTTCTTCTCATAGATATGCTTTTCGAACGAACAGTACAGAGTCTTAAAATACTTAGATCTAAATAATTGTAAAATTTACAATTATTTAGATCTAAGTATTAGTAAAAGAAGAAATGTGGATCGAAAAGTCGTAAGTAGAAAAACTAACTTAGGAACTTTGTTTGGACTTTACAGAACATAAACATACTAAAAGTCCCCACCCCTCCTTGGTGAGCCCGAGGAAGGGGGGGGGGGAGGGGGAGGCCGAAGAAGGTTCCATTTTTAGGTTTTTTGCTTATGCCAATTCGAGTGTAGTGCCCAAACTCGACGGGTTTACTAATAGCCATTGAAGAGGTTCAGTAAACACCTCCTGGCTCCATCATCAGATCAGCTCAGTGGTACCAAATTATTGAACTGTCATCATATTTCTAGACATTTACAAAGTTTCATTATGGTACGACAACCAGAAGTTGGTCAAATATTACTTATATAAGATTTTTTTACTGACTTTGTATGGAAAACTAATTTCAGCATCTTAAAAATAGGTACCATGTTTGGAAGCTCATAGCTGGACAACGATTGGATATAGATAAAAAGTGTTAAAGCCAAAGTTGTAGGAAATTTTAAAGCTTTTATAATGTAGTACAACAAAATATCGTACTACGCCCAGTTTTTGACATTTAGGCAAAAAACCTAAAAATGGGACCTTCTTCGGCCCCCCCACCCCTCGGGATCACCTTGGAGGGGTGGGGACTTTTAGTATGTTAATCTCCTGAATAGTCCAAACAAAGTTCCTAAGTTAGTTTTTCTGCTTTCGACTTTTCGATCCACATGCCTCTTTTGGGCACTCATTGACTGGACTACTATTTGAATAAAAAATGGGTTTAAGTTTCACCCGCACGATCATTTAAATTCATAATATTTTGAGTAAGTCAACATGGCTATTTACTTATCCGTTAGGGAACCGAACCTAGGACCGAATTATCAAAAATGTATGAAATGACGTATTACGTCGTATCGATTTTTGACAATTCGGTCTTTGGTTCGGTTCCCTGACGGAAAACTGAATATCCCTGCAGTTCTCATAATATTATAATCGATAAACATTGTAATTTTGTATTCTCTATAACTCTTCAACCCTTGCACCGATTTGGCTCATTTTTGGACGTGAAAAATTCTTTTAGTTTGTACTACCTGTTTAAAAAGTTTTATTAAGACTGGATCATCGGTTTCATTGTAATAAAGCAATCTCTTTAACTCTTGAACCCTTCGACCGATTTGGCTCATGTTCGAACTTAAAAATTCTATGGATTTATATTACGCGTTTGCAAAGTTTCATGCAGATTGGACCATTGGTTTTCCAGTTATCGCGTAACAAACATACATACAAACATACACTTTGGCTAATATATTTGTGTCGCTTATAAAAAATGTGTATATGTTAGAAAAAAAATTATCAGCTGTCCAGTTTTGAAATAATCGTCAGACCTATCGTAAAGACTTTAAGTTACCTATATCTCTGCAACCCTGTAACCTATTTAGCTAATTTTTTCACTTAAATTATCCAATTAACCTTCTTAACTTGTGGGTAAAATTTCATTTAATTTGGATTAACCGTTTTCAAGTAAACGTCGACCAAACTCAGAAGTCAGAGGTCAAGCGTTAAACTGGTCAAAACGCAGGCATTTCGCGGCTTTCGACTCTAAGACCTCGCTTCGCTCGGTCGAAAAATGTATGAAATGACGTATTACGTCGTATCGATTTTTGACAATTCGGTCTTTGGTTCGGTTCCCTGACGGATAACTGAATATCCCTGCAGTTCTCATAATATTATAATCGACAAACATTGTAATTTTGTATTCTCTATAACTCTACAACCCTTGCACCGATTTGGCTCATTTTTGGACGTGAGAATTCTTTTAGTTTGTACTACCTGTTTAAAAAGTTTTATCAAGACTGGATCATCGGTTTCATTGTAATAAAGCAATCTCTTTAACTCTTGAACCCTTCGACCGATTTGGCTCATGTTCGAACTTAAAAATTCTATGGATTTATATTACGCGTTTGCAAAGTTTCATGCAGATTGGACCATTGGTTTTCCAGTTATCGCGTAACAAACATACATACAAACATACACTTTGGCTAATATATTTATGTCGCTTATAAAAAATGTGTATATGTTAGAAAAAAAATTATCAGCGGTCCAGTTTTGAAATAATCGTCAGACCTATCGTAAAGACTTTAAGTCACCTATATCTCTGCAACCCTGTAAACTATTTAGCTAATTTTTTCACTTAAATTATCCAATTAACCTTCTTAACTTGTGTGTAAAATTTCATTTAATTTGGATTAACCGTTTTCAAGTAAACATCGACCAAACTTGAGCATCAGAGGTCAAGCGTTAAACTGGTCAAAACGCAGGCATTTCGCGGCTTTCGACTCTAAGACCTCGCTTCGCTCGGTCGATAAAACGCCGCCGCAGTCAATGTGTTTTACAGTTTTAACTACTTCACTTTTAACTTAGGTTGTTTACAGAAAATAATGTAAAACAAACGTTTTAATTCTCCTTCTGGCTTATCTTAAAATCAAATACAATTCTCCAGTTAGACGGAACGCCAGATGGAGCAGAAACTAGCACGTTCCTACTATACTATTACTGTATAGGTATATAGGTAGGTATAGCTAAATAAGAACCAACTTTTTTAACATCGTGATAGTGGCGCTAGTGTCGCTTCAAAACAAATATTCGTATGGTTAATAACTGAATAAAAATGGGATTTTAAACTGCAACAGAACAGGTTATCCTACTTACACTGTCAGAGTCAAATCAATTTTTACATGTAGGTGGTGTTACCTAAAATGTTAATAGTTTCAGGTCGCTGAGATCATGTACCTCAATACTAAATGGCCTGCACATGACCTGACGACTGCCACCCTACCAATAATGTTAGAGTCAAATCACAATTAACATGTTGTGTGGCCAACCTATATGTTGCGGTTTCACATCACCAAAATAACTTTAAGTCCTGCAACATGAGCTTAAGACCACTTACATATCTTATAGGAAACAGCCGGGACCCACAGTTGAAGACTGAAACACAACACCACACACTGAGATTTGCACCTAGGACCTTCGAAATATAAGTCAGACGTACGACCACTAAGCTATAGACTGATAAAATAGAATCTAAATATACTAGTAGTTCGCCTCGAACTGGGACCTCGCAGACCCAATTTCATTGAAAATGTTAAAACCTTAGATTTTAGGTACCTACATATACCTAAAGGTAAAAATATAGTGTACCTACTAAGTGTATACATTTATAGAAACTTTAACTTTAATATTCGTAAGTACCTAGTGCAGACAGATGAATGAAATGTGGCTGAGGTCCGCACCAACATCCTCATAGTATATTGTAGCTCTTGTATAGGAAAAAGTTGCCAACCACTGCATTAGAAGAATCGAAATGGTTTCTGGCAGATTTTTTTAACGTTTTTAATGAGGAAAAATATAACTATAAGATTGATATCACTAATAATAACTACTCGTAACATCACATCTCCCTGAAAAAAATATCTAGTTTTACTGATGTTTTACAACAAACCATAACGCGACTTTACGACTATACCTACCTCTTATTGATATATTGTAGCAAATTCCAACATTTTTGTCGTAGCTTAGCGTAGTAACTTTGATCTAATCTGTAATCTCTAATGATATGCCATTCAAACGAACAACTATTTCATTTAATTATAATTCATATTTAAAATAAAACCTAACAAGCGCAAGTTGGACTTGCCGCCTTTTTTCGTTCAAAAAAGTCAGCAAAAAGTTGAGGTCACCCATCAAAATATGTACGCGCATAACATTACTTCACTTCGCTGATTACTTTACATAAAGCCATTTTTTGAACATAATAATAATTATTATGAATTAATTACATGTACGATTAGTCTTCAAATTTGCCCTGAACTTAAAATAAGTATATTTGTATTCAAAATCTGCCAAACTTCATAAACGGCAACTACCCTATGAATTTCGATTTATTCGGAGGGTCGCAGTGTACGTTTTTGGAGCATAAGAGCAAAAAAACCAGTGGTAGCGTCTTAAAATAGATCTAAACTAGTAGTTCGCCTCAAACTGGGACCTCGCGGCCCAATTTCCGTTAAACCTTAGACTTTAGACCTTAGACTTTTTTTAAAATATTCTTATACAAGAACTTTAACTTTAAGTCGAAAAAATACACCCGTTTATCCTTCAAAAAATGTTTTGACCCTCTGAATAAATCAATATTCATAGAGAACTTGCCGTTACCCTATGTTTATGAAATTTGGCATACCTTAACATATATTTTAAATACAGGAAAAAATCTAAAAACTTTTAATCTACTATATAAAAATAAGTCGGGTTTTCCTTCCTGACGCTATAACTTCAGAACGCACGAACCGATTTCCACGGTTTTGCATTCGTTGGAAAGGTCTCGGGCTCCGTGAGGTTTATAGCAAAGAAAATTCAGGAAAAATTTCAACAGAAATTTAAAACGAAGCCATCTGGTGGCGAAACGGAGTTCGCCGGGATTGCTAGTTTTTAATGAAATTAATTCATTTAAAAATAGCGCTATTTAAAGAACGTAATCATCGAAGTTAAGCAATGTTATGCGTGTACGTATTTGGATGGGCGCGTACGTAGTGATCTCAACTTTTTGCTGACTTTTTTGGAGAGAGCCACCAGTGGTCTGCGCTGCACTACGGTGTGCTCGTGCACCTTTATTGTTGAATGTGCCGGCACAAACTATTCTAAGTTTTAAAAAGTTTTGCAGATAGGCTACACAAATAATAATATATCTTACTGCCAGCGAAAAAGCTAATATGCCCAAGATGAAATTGTGTATTTAATAATTAAAAAGGCTGCAGCCTTATTAAATGGTCTTATAATGGTCTTTTCAAAATACTGAACCATTTTAAAATTGCGACTATCAACATAACAAAATGTTACTGTCTTTTATGGGAGTGAATCGCAAATCTATAATGATCATATCTAAATTATGAACCAATTTGAAATTGCGTCTATCAACCTAACAAAATGTTACTGTCTTTTATGGGAGTGAATCGCAAATCTATAATGATTATCTCTAAATTATGAACCATTTTGAAATTGTGTCTATCAACCTAACAAAATGTAAGTGTTTTTATAGAAATGAATCGCAAAACTATAATGGTCAACCCTAATTTCTGTACCAATTTGAAATTGCGATTATCAACCTTACATAATGTTTTTATCTTCAAAGAAAATGAATCGCAAATCTATAATGGTCAACTCTAATATCTGTACTAATTTGAAATTGCGTTTATCAAACTACCGAAATGCCCCATCTTCAACGACAGTGAATCGCAATTACATAACGGTCCGTACTATTCGAACTAATTTCAAACTGCGTTTATCTACCTATCAAAATGTTCCCATCTCCTAAGACAGTGAATCGCAATTATATCCCGGTTACATTATTAATAAAAGATTTAACTGCAACTCTTGGGCCGATTTGGCTCATTTCTGAACATGAGAATTCTTTGCGTTTGTACTACCCGTTCGCAAAGTTCCGTCAAGATTGGAACTTCGGTAACGTGGTAATCAAGGAATCTCTTGAACTCTAGAACCCTTCGACCGATTTGGCTCATGTTCGAACTTAAAAATTCTATGGATATGTACTACGCGTTTGCAAAGTTTCATCAAGATTGGACCATCGGTTTTCAAGTTATCGCGTAACAAACATACATACAAACATACACTTTTGATAAAATATTTAGGTAGGTTATAAAAAATGTTAATAGCTCAGAAAAAAAATTATCGGCGTACCAGTTTTGAAATTATCGTCAGACCTATCTTAAAGACTTTAAGTCACTTATATCTCTGCAATACTGAAGCCTATTTGGCTTTTTTTTTTTACTATAAGTATTCTATTAACCTATTTAACTGGTGTGCAAAATTTCATTTAATTTGGATTTACCGTTTTTGAGTAAATGTCGATCAAAGTTAGGCACCAGAGGTCAACCGTTAAACTGGTCAAAACGCAGGCTTTTCGCGGCTCTCGACTCTAAGACCTCGCTTCGCTCGGTCGATAACTGTAAAATTTACTAATAAACGTGGAGCAATTTGAGTGAGATTTGATGAAAAGTATATTATTACTTATCATTAAGGTAAATATTATATTATATGGAAAGTACTACAAAGCATACCAAAATTATCACAAAATTAAACACAAATAATACTAAACTCTCAGATGCTTGAATATTACTATAGCTATTTTTATATGAACTTGAAAATAGGTAAATTAAGTGCATACTTCCACCGGTAGGATTTATTAATATCAAACTTAATATTTCAAATACATAAATAATATCTATGAATCTATCCTGCACCCTGCGGTCATTTAAATTCATATTGTGAATATGTCAGTTCTCATGTAAATACATGATAAACATCGTAATTTAATAATCTCTATAGCTCTACAACTCTTGCAGCGATTTGGCTCATATTTGGACTTGAGGATTATTTTAGTTTGTACTACTTGTTTGCAAAGTTCTATCAAGATTGGATTAACGATAACGTTGTAATCAAGCAATCTCTATAACTCTAGAACCCTTCAATCGATTTGGCTCATGTTCGAACTTAAAAATTCTATTGTTTCATACTACGTGTTTGCTAAGTTTCATAAAGATTGGACTATCCCTTTTCAAGTTATCGCGTAACAAACATACATACAAACATATACTTTTGATAATATATTTATGTCGGTTATAAAAAATGTCTATATATTAGAAAAAAAATTATCAGCGCACCAGTTTTGAAATTATCGGCAGACCTATCGTAAAGACTTTAAGTCACCTATACTCTGCAACCCTGTAGCCTTATTGGGATTTTTTTTTCACTAATATTATCCGATTGACCTACTTAACTTGTGTGAAAAATTTCATTTAATATGGATTAACCGTTTTTGAGTAAATGTCTATCAAACTTAATCACCAGAGGTCAACCGTTAAACTGGTCAAAACGCAGGCTTTTCGCGGCTCTCGACTCTAAGACCTCGCTTCGCTCGGTCGATAAAAGGAGTGACTGACTGATCTATCAACACACAGCCTAAACCGCTGTACGGATTGGGTTGAAATTTGGAACATAGATAGGTTTTATGACGTAGACGTCCGCTATGCAAGGATTTTGTCATGCGGGCAAGCCGCGAGTATAAGCTAGTAATATATATTTTGAAAGTTTAGTTCCAATTTCGTCCGCTTCATAAGATAAGTTTGCGCTGTACAGAGAGGGTAAATTCATTTAGGATGTGGGTCACACGTACAGAAAAACTAACAACTGTAGGGGTGTCACTCGCGAACTTCAGTTTTGACGGCTCTTTATAACAGTTTGGGTCTTTTTGGGTGTCGGTTACGATGGATTCCGATAGTGGGTACCTGTTTTGTACTAATATCTAACGTAGCGCTCTCCCCTCGAACGAAATCTTATAAGCATACCGCTTTTCTCAGCCAAATTTAATAACCCCTTTAAAAACCAAAAAAAATACCATAGCTTAATTGAATTAATTTTATAAACTTGTGAACATCTCTTTCACACACAAAAACATACATGCTTTCAACCTATAATATTATAATGTATAACAATTATGCGCCGTAACATATACGCGTAGCTAAACGCTACGAAGAATTGTAGATGATGCAAAGGAAGTTTACCGGGGGTAGACTTCCTTTGCACGAGGTCGTCTAGGTACCCAACCCCAACAGTGCCAGTTATTCTACTGCCTGAGCAGTGATGTGCAAACATTTCTGTGCACAGGTATGAGAGCACTGTAGCTGGTGAAATTACTGGGCTAAAGAGTCATCTTATGACTCTTGAGTAAGAAGCGTTGGTGCAGTGCTCCTAGAATTTCACATCATTGTGAAATCCTAAGTAGCACTGTACTGATTATGGGCAGCGTTATCTTTTAACATCAGGAGAGCGTCTTGCTCGTCTTCTACTTCATCTCATAATAAATATATATTGGTTCCAATAAGTGGCACCCCTATCCGATATGAGAGCGCCGGCAACACCACGTCAGCTTGTGACTTGCATTCCACTTCGATACTCGAGATATTAGGACAGTAGCTGGGGACAGTAGCTGGGGACAGTACACGAGAGAGCTACTGGATTGTACGGGTTCACACTAGAGGCAAAAATAAAGTCAGAAAAAACGGTACTGTTTTCAAAACCTGTGTTTCCAAATCGGCCGAAAGGGATAGGTATAATTAGGTGCACCTAGAGTATAACACCTACTGTAAAATTTTAACTAAAACTTGATAAAAAAAACCTTTCTTTCTGTACAGAAATGAAATTAAACTTCCATTTAAATATTAACTAGCTGCACCCAGCGGTTTTACCTGCTGAGAAGAAGCCTATATATGTCGGCGCGGAGGATGTATGAAATGAATACTAGCAAGGTAGTGGCCAATGGCACTCTTTGGATCAGGAGGTGGATGGACGGCAGACATAATTATAATTATTGTGAAAATATTTGAGGAGTCCATCCACCTTTAAATTGCTTCCTGAACCATAACATGAATTCCGACATATAATGAATTATTCCAAAGTTTATATTATACATACCAAAGTTCTGCTCAATTCATGCCGTATACACGTGAACATGAAACTAATACACACATCGTAATACTCAATAATAGTAATACTCGTATTAGCAGGATAGATAATCGACCGAGCGAAGCGAGGTCTTAGAGTCGAAAGCCGCGAAAAGCCTGCGTTTCGACCAGTTTAACGGTTGACCTCTGGTGCTTAAGTTTGATCAACTTTTACTCCAAAACGGTTAATCCAAATAAAACGAAACTTTGCACACCAGTTAAGTAGGTTAATAGAATAATTATAGTGAAAAAAATAGCCAAATAGGTTTCAGGGTTGCAGAGATATAAGTGACTTAAAGTCTTTACGATAGGTCTGACGATAATTTCAAAACTGGTGCGCTGTTAATTTTTTTTCTAAGCTATAAACATTTTTTATAACCTACATAAATATATTATCAAAATTGTATGTTTGTATGTATGTTTGTTACGCGATTACTTGAAAACCGATGGTCCAATCTTGATGAAATATTGCAAACGCGTAGTATATATCCATAGAATTTTTAAGTTCGAACATGAGCCAAATCGATCGAAGGGTTCTAGAGTTATAGAGATTCCTTGATTACCACGTTACCGAAGTTCCAATCTTGACGAAACTTTGCGAACGAGTAGTGCAAACTAAAAGAATTCTCATGTTCAAAAATGAGCCAAATCGGCTCAAGGGTTGCAGAGTTTCAGAGATTACTAATATACTTTTGTTTTGCAACTACATAAAACTGTCTTACTCAAAATATGAATGGTACTCGTAATAAATAAGTAAGTAAATAGTCGTAAAGTCACGGTATTGGTTTTTCGGGTGAAGATGTTAGTTATGATGAGTGATCTTATGGTTGTAGTCTTCTCATTTAGAAAAAATACTATAAGCCATTCGATTTTTTTTTTTTAAAACACTTTAATAAGGATTTTGGTGCGAGCCGCAGCCACATAATTTCATCTTGGGCATATTTGCTTATTTGCTGGCAGTAAGGTATATTATTATTTGTGTAGCCTGTCTGCAAAACTTTTTAAAAGTTTGTGCCGGCACATTCAACAGTATAGGTGCACGAGCACACCGTAGTGCATCGCGGGCCGCTGGTGGCTCTCTCCAAAAAAGTCAGAAAAAAGTTGAGATCACAACGTACGCGCCCATTCAAATACGTACCTACGCGCATAACATTGCTTAACTTCGATGATTACGTATTTTAAATAGAGCCATTTTAAATGAATTAATTACAAATGTATAGTTTTCAGATTTTTTTCCGAATTTAAAATATATATGTACTTAAAACCTGCCAAATTTCATGAACGTAGGGTAACGGCAAGTTCTCTATGAATATTGATTTATTCAGAGGGTCAAAAAATTTACGTTTTTGAAGTTAAGCTTAGAAGTTAAATTTCCACCACCAAGCAGCCATATGGTAAAAATAGACAATTCTACGGGATCTAGAGTAAATGGGTCTTGACAGACAGACGGACAACCAAGTGATCCTATTAGGGTTTCGTTTTTCCTTCAGAGGTACGAAACTCTAAAAAGGATTATATTCAAAAAAACTCGGTACGTAGGTAATTTAAGTTTTAATATCTGAATTTTGGTATTTTGAATTTTAATATTAATGTTAAAGTTCTTGTATTGGGATATTTATTCGAAGCCTAAAGTCTAAGGTTTACACGGAAATTGGGCTGCGAGGTCCCAGTTCGAGGCGAACTACTAGTATTAACAGACAATACAATGTACTTGTTCTGTTGTAATAAAGGAACGAGCTGGATTATATTTCAAAAGGCAACCGGAGCGGTCACTGAGACCGCGCACATAACACTATACAGTGACTTAGGTAACATCATAAATTTTAAATTGAAGATTATTGACTCAACAATGATTATATGTACTATTATTATAACTGCCGTACATTAGAATTGGTATTAGAACGGATTTATAGATTGTGATGGTTTTATAGAACGGTTTTATTGATTGCGCTTACTGAGAAACCTGAACACCAGAGTCTTATGTAGCGCTGCTCTACAACGGAACCTGGACACTTACCCGAAAGGAAGAACATAAACTCGTCGTCACAGAGCGAAAAGTTCTCAGGAAAATCCTAGGGCTGGTACAACATTGTTCTTGTTGGGGAGGAAGGGCCGGACCAAAACAGAACATATGTTCTGTGATTTTGGCGGTCTCTCCAGTTTCACCCCGATGGCCTTAGATGGTGTATCCCTGCCAGTCTGCTCCAATTTTACTCGTAAGTACCTCGGCTCTACCCTACAAAACGTTGGCGACATCGACCGCGATATTGCGAGCCTAATAAACGCTGACTGGATAAAGTGGCGACATGTCTCAGGAACAAAAATGCCCCTTAGGTTAAAGTTGAAAATATACAAGATGGTATTAAGAACTGTCGATCGTATGGATTAGAGTGCTAGGCTACGAACGTTGTGGATGAAAGGAGAGTGAATGCTGCGGAGATGAGAATATTGAGGTGCATGTGTGGAGTAACAAGAATGGACAAAATAAGAAATGAGTATGTGAAAGATGATGAGTGTACCGTTTGGCGACACGGTTTAATCCAGTGGCAAGCTCATCATCATCATCATCATCTCAGCCATTGGACGTCCACTGCTGAACATAGGCCTCCCCTTTGGACTTCCATATGTACCGGTTGGAAGCGACCTGCATTCAGCGTCTTCCGGCGACCTTTATAAGGTCGTCTGTCCACCTTGTGGGTGAACGTCCTACGCTTCGTTTGCTAGTCCGTGGTCTCCACTCGAGCACTTTTCAACCCCATCGGCCATCCGCTCTGCGCGCTATGTGGCCTGCCCATTGCCACTTCAGCTTGCTAATCCGCCGGGCTATGTCGGTGACTTTAGTTCGTCTACGGATTTCTTCATTTCTGATTCGATCTCGTAGAGAAACCTCGAGCATAGCCCTTTCCATAGCACGCTGGGCGACTTTGAGCTTCGAGATGAGGCCATTGGTGAAGGACCACGTTTCGGTGCCGTAAGTCATCACTGGTAACACACATTGATCAAAGAGTGGCAAGCTAATATTATAATATTGACCGAAAACCATTTCCAAATATAAAGTTAATGTACTGTACAATAAATACATTTCCTTCCAGTACAGTATCGTATCTCAGATAGAGTTAGGAATATAATGAAATCGTCGAGACCGCGCGGGATCCATTTGGAGACGAACCGTAAAGCCGTCGCTGCACTTAGCGCAAATTATCGCTTGAAGACAAATTTACATCTTAGAAGTGCTTTAGACATTTTGCTTTTTGAGAATTTGACACTTCTTTGTACATATGTATGTATGTAGGTGTGTTCGAAAATTTCTAATGCTACGAGTATAATATGAAAGTCGGAAAAATCTGCAATTTAGTTTTTTTTTAAATGGCGGTCAACATTTTATATTAATTATAATTTGCAATGTTTAATGATTCCAAATAACATTTAAAATTATTATACCTAACAAGTAACATTTTGTACGCCTTAATGAGGCAGAATGTAATAGACTTATACTTAGTTTAAGATGACTTATATTATTACTAGCTTATGCTCGCAGCTTTGCCCGCGTAGCTAAATCCTTTCTTAGCGGAGGTCTATGTCATAAAACCTATCTGTGTGCCAAATTTCAACTCAATCCGTCCAGCGGTTTGGGCTGTGCGTTGATAGATCAGTCAATCAGTCAGTCAGTCACTCTTTCCTTTTATATATTCAGAAGAACTATTAATTGTTTCTACATTCTGGGAAATAAATGATTTGTATTTGTAACAAACCCCCACTAACTTGTACACTTGTAGATATGGTTTTAAACAACAGGCAACATTTCAGTAGATACAGATGAAATCGTGCGAGTTAGCTAGTCAACTATATTGGTAAGTGAGAGTAATGCAATCAAGCGAGAGTAACACATGTGACCTCGGTGCCCCCCGTGACCCCAGGGCGGGGTCACGTCTAGGGTCAATTGTCTAAGGGCTAAGGGAGCAGGTGTTCCACTTTATAGCGAATTGAACTTAGTTTTTTAGATTAGGTAAACGTTTTTGTCTGACCCAACTATTTACTTTGAAAATATTGTACCTTTTGTTTGGTACCTGAACAATTCTTATATTATAACTAGTTGCGCCCAGCGGTTTTACCCGCTGTATTATAGCCTATGTGTTATTCCAGGGTCTAAACTATCTCTATACCAAATTTCAGCTCAATCGGTCCACCCGTTTAGGTGTGAAAGAGTAACAAACATACATCCAGACATCCTGACATCCATACATCAATTTTTACAAACTTTCACGTTTATAATATTAGTAAGATATATTTATATTATAACTTTCATTTCATTGTGGTTATGTTAAGTTTTGGGGTAAATACATCCAAAAAATATTTCAGCTACTTTGTGTGTTTATCTATTAAATAAACTAGGTCATGCTAAGATAATTAATGGAACTAGGCGTTACTTTGCGGAAATCCATCACAACAATTATTAGTTATTATTTAATATTTAGTGTTAATTCCGCTCTAAATTTGTGAGTCTAACTAAGTTTTTAAGAGAAGGCGAGGAATTCAATCGTTACCAAAATAGTAATAAGTATTAATTCCACCACCTAGTGCACCTTTTGGTAACGTTTGAATTCCTCGCCTTCTCTTAAAAACTTAGTTAGACTCACAAATTTAGAGCGGAATTGACACTAAATATTAAATAATAACTAATAATTATTAGGTCATGCTAATTATTAATAGTCATTTTTCGAAAACCACGATTAGTTAAATGGGTGATCCATCCAAGTGTTATCCTTCACCATGGTTCAAGGTGCGCGCCGTTGAGCCGACACCATTAAAACTTATAATCTCAGGGCTCGGTAATCCTTGACTGAAGCAAAGAAACTCATATTTTTCATAAACTTGGTGCAAAATGTCCAAGTTTTTGTGAACTTTACAGAGATAACATAGCGTAATAGAAGCCAAAACTGGTCTATTATGAATAAATATTTTGCTCGCAGACACGCACAGCCGAAGGTGTATTTTACTGGTAAAACTAGTTCATAAGTTCAAAGTTGCTTAGCGAGCAATGACAATAATAAAATAAACTGCAGAGCACTTAACGTTTTTTAATAACGACAGCTAAAATAATAAAGGCATAAAGAATAAGTTGTAGAAAAAAAGGATTTTACTTATTAATTCGTATAAAGAACACCTAAAATTGTTAGAATGTTTACGTCATAAGTTAAAACATCTATCTGTATGCGCAATTTCAACCCAATCCATTCAGTGGACTGTATGTTAAAGATCAGTCAGTCAATGAGTCCCTCTTACACCTTCTAAATATTTAGATTAATAAATATATAAAAAAGTGACCATAAATCTACTTTTTTTAAACAAGCTTTTACAATAAATTATTACCTTCAAATCGTTGTCCAACCATCACGTCGTCGTTACCATCTTTGACCAAAATACTTGTCTAAACGAATCAAACGAGCCCGAACTGGGGTTGCGTCGTTTAATTACGCAGTCCCTATGGCCACCTTCCAGCTCCATCATCGGATCAGCTCCATGTCATAATAATATTGCATTGTCATCCAATTTCTACATGCATGCAAAATTTCAGCTCTATCGGAAACTGAGAAGTGGATCAAATATAACTTAGAAAATTTGAATACAGACAACGGGACAGATGAAAGTGAATAAAAGCTTGTAATGAGTACACGGCATATATCCAGCTACATAGCCTCTACACCCTTACCATAAATCACTCGGCAGATGATATCTGAGAGCAGAGATAACTCCGCGTTAATGTTTCATTTTTTAACAAAGAAACTGGCGCAGCACGCCCGTGTATTAGCCAGATGCCAGATAATTTATAACTTAGTTTTTTAATCATTTTATTTAAATTTATGACGAGCGTGGCTTTACCTGTGTGCTATAATCCTTTTTTAGAGGAGGTCTACGTCGTAAAATCTATATGTATTCCAAATTTCAACTCAATCGGTTCAGTGGTTTGAACCATTCGTTGATAAATCAGTCAGTCAGTCTGTCGATCAGTCACGCTTTCCTTTTATATATTTAGAAGATTTATAACAATCAATATAAAACAACACTGAAAGTTCGCATCAGAAATGAGGTGATCCCACAGAGAACCAGAGTTACCGACATAGCAGAAAGGATTAGCAAACTGAAGTGACAATGGGCTGGTCACATTTGCCGTAGAACCGATAACCGTAGGGGTAGACGAGTTCTCGAATGGAGACCGCGTCTCGGTAAACGTAGTGTAGGGCGCCCATGGGCGAGATGGGGCGATGATATCCGGAGGGTCGCTGGGGGTGGGTGGAGAAGAAAGACGGAGGACCGAGTTGAGTGGCGTGCCATGGGGGAGGCCTACGTCCAGCAGTGGACGAACATAGGCTGATGATGATGAAACAACACGTCCGGCTTGTAATCCGGAGGTTCTGTAGGTAAGTCCAGAGTCCAAAGGTTATGAAGTAGGTATTATAATTTTTATAAACCTCTAATATTAAGCAATGCAAGGCCAAGAGAGATGCGTAAACATACAAATATACGAAAAAAGTCATAAAAATCGGTCAAGCCTTAATAAAGGACCCCAATCAAACTTCCATCATAAAAACTCACCCTCTAATTGTGTAACGTTATGGTAATCGCCCGCCCTTATTATTTGGCCTTACTTTGGGGAACCAATTTTCATTCAATCTCTATTCTTTCGATAATTTGCCTTAAACTCTTTGTACAGACTAAAATCCGCTTTAATGTATGAAAAATAACGTTGATTTTTGCATGAGCAATAATCGCCATGAATTTCTTTGCAAAAAATTAAAATAAAACTAGTCCATTATTGCTTGTACTAAGCAAAAGCGACTTTAACACAACATAATCGACCGAGCGAAGCGAGGTCTTAGAGTCGAGAGCCGCGAAAAGCCTGCGTTTTGACCAGTTTAACGGTTGACCTCTGGTGCCTAACTTTGATCGACATTTACTCAAAAACGGTAAATCCAAATTAAATGAAATTTTGCACACCAGTTAAATAGGTTAATAGAATACTTATAGTAAAAAAAAAAAGCCAAATAGGCTTCAGTATTGCAGAGATATAAGTGACTTAAAGTCTTTAAGATAGGTCTGACGATAATTTCAAAACTGGTACGCCGATAATTTTTTTTCTGAGCTATTAACATTTTTTATAACCTACCTAAATATTTTATCAAAAGTGTATGTTTGTATGTATGTTTGTTACGCGATAACTTGAAAACCGATGGTCCAATCTTGATGAAACTTTGCAAACGCGTAGTACATATCCATAGAATTTTTAAGTTCGAACATGAGCCAAATCGGTCGAAGGGTTCTAGAGTTCAAGAGATTCCTTGATTACCACGTTACCGAAGTTCCAATCTTGACGGAACTTTGCGAACGGGTAGTACAAACGCAAAGAATTCTCATGTTCAGAAATGAGCCAAATCGGCCCAAGAGTTGCAGTTAAATCTTTTATTAATAATGTAACCGGGATATAATTGCGATTCACTGTCTTAGGAGATGGGAACATTTTGGTAGGTAGATAAACGCAGTTTGAAATTAGTTCGAATAGTACGGACCGTTATGTAATTGCGATTCACTGTCGTTGAAGATGGGGCATTTCGGTAGTTTGATAAACGCAATTTCAAATTAGTACAGATATTAGAGTTGACCATTATAGATTTGCGATTAATTTTCTTAGAAGATAAAAACATTATGTAAGGTTGATAATCGCAATTTCAAATTGGTACAGAAATTAGGGTTGACCATTATAGTTTTGCGATTCATTTCTATAAAAACACTTACATTTTGTTAGGTTGATAGACACAATTTCAAAATGGTTCATAATTTAGAGATAATCATTATAGATTTGCGATTCACTCCCATAAAAGACAGTAACATTTTGTTAGGTTGATAGACGCAATTTCAAAATGGTTCATAATTTAGATATGATCATTATAGATTTGCGATTCACTCCCATAAAAGACAGTAACATTTTGTTAGGTTGATAGTCGCAATTTTAAAATGGTTCAGTATTTTGAAAAGACCATTATAAGACCATTTAATAAGGCTGCAGCCTTTTTAATTATTAAATACACAATTTCATCTTGGGCATATTAGCTTTTTCGCTGGCAGTAAGATATATTATTATTTGTGTAGCCTATCTGCAAAACTTTTTAAAACTTAGAATAGTTTGTGCCAGCACATTCAACAATAAAGGTGCACGAGCACACCGTAGTGCAGCGCAGACCACTGGTGGCTCTCTCCAAAAAAGTCAGCAAAAAGTTGAGATCACTACGTACGCGCCCATCCAAATACGTACACGCATAACATTGCTTAACTTCGATGATTACGTTCTTTAAATAGCGCTATTTTTAAATGAATTAATTTTATTAAAAACTAGCAATCCCGGCGAACTCCGTTTCGCCACCAGATGGCTTCGTTTTAAATTTCTGTTGAAATTTTTCCTGAATTTTCTTTGCTATAAACCTCACGGAGCCCGAGACCTTTCCAACGAATGCAAAACCGTGGAAATCGGTTCGTGCGTTCTGGAGTTATAGCGTCAGGAAGGAAAACCCGACTTATTTTTATATAGTAGATTAAAAGTTTTCAGATTTTTTCCTGTATTTAAAATATAGGTATGTTAAGGTATGCCAAATTTCATAAACATAGGGTAACGGCAAGTTCTCTATGAATATTGATTTATTCAGAGGGTCAAAACATTTTTTGAAGGATAAACGGGTGTATTTTTTCGACTTAAAGTTAAAGTTCTTGTATTAGGATATTTTAAAAAAAGTCTAAGGTCTAAAGTCTAAGGTTTAACGGAAATTGGGCCGCGAGGTCCCAGTTTGAGGCGAACTGCTAGTAAGGTTGACTTTTGTTTAACAAAAACAGGTCATTCAATCCGTTTAAAATTACTAGCAAAAATCATCCTTAATAGTAAAGAAATAGAGTATAATAAAATTGGAAGTAAAGTGCTACGCCGTAGCTCCGTAGCACTATCTTAGAATCGTAGTACCGTAGCACAAAATCCGTAGCATTCAAAAATCCCTTGAAAAGATTCGATTGGTCTTTAAAACCTCTTTCTAAGGAAGTGTTATATCGGTTCCTGCGGGAATAAAGTCTCAATTCCTTATATTCCCGCGGGAACGAGTTTTGTAGAGATAATGAACCGCATCGGCCATTAAACACTGATTAATTCTTTTTACGAGATTGGACATTTTGGTTTTCATTTTTAGGGTTTCGTACTTCTAAAGGAAAAAACAAAACCGGAAGACGCTGCAGGTCGCTTCCAACCGGTATATACGGAAGTCCAAAGAGGAGGCCTATGTTTAGCTGTGGACGTCCTACGGCTGAGATGATAATGATTATGAATAAGCTAGTGTTGTAAAAACCGAGAATGAAAGTCATTTGTGCACACTAACGTCGAGTTTAATACGACCGTTCCTGTCCGATATTCATTTTGTGGCCATTAATGTCCACGCCAGAGATTAGAGATTTATATTCTGGAGGAAGTCGTAATTTAATCCTATTTTATGGGATTTTACCAGACAATCTACACTTTTATCCTTATTAATATATACAAATTAGAGTTTATACTCCAACAGAACAGGTTACCCTACTTACACTGTCAGACTCAAATCATAATTATAGTCTGTGTGGCGAACCTATATGTTGCAGTTTCAGGTCGCTGAGATTACTACACCTGCAACATGACCTAACGACTGCCTTCTACATATTATTATCTATATCTACGAGTATTTATTATTTCCCTCCAGTTGTCACATAAGTATTTAATCAAGTGTTCCGTAGTACCGAACTGCTAAGTCTTAGTCTCGGAGTTTAGTATTCACGTACCGAGTTAATATCACGGAGATGAGAACTTTCGTCATTAAACTTTGATACAGACAGACGGTTCTTGTGTAGTATGTGTATATAGTTTCGTATATGAAACCTCTTTACACCTCAACTACTGAAATGATTGAACTTTTGAATAACATCTGGTCTTCGAATTATGGAAGGCACGTAAAACTGTGGGTCCCGGCTGTTTCCTATAAGATATGTAGGAGGCAGTCGTTAGGTCATGTTGCAGGCACAGCAGTCATCTCGGCGACCTTTTTTTTTTATACTAAATAGGCCTACGTTTGACCACATCCCACCTGATGGAAAGTGAAAATGCGGTCGACGATGGATCACGTATGACGCCTAGAAAGGTACCTATTCACTCGTGCCTTGAAGATACCCAAGTTGTACCGCTCGGGAAACACGGATGACGGCAAAGTGTTCCAAATGCGACCAGTTCTCATTAGAAACGACGAAGCGTCACGCTTGGTGCGGGCTGTTGGTAGCGCCACTAATTAAGGATGCCGCATTGCCGTCTGCCGTGACGTCCGTCGATAGAATGGGCTTGGAGGAATTAGTTCGTGTAATTCCTGCGCACACTCTCCAAAATGAATCCCGTAGAAGAAGAAACCTAAAACTGCAACATATAGGTTCACCACATAGCCTATAATTGCGATTTGACTCTGACAGTGTAAGTATTGTAAGTTGATTATATTTGTTATATTTGTATGCACCCAGCGGTTTTGCCCGCTGTACTAAAGCCTATGTGCTATTCCAGGGTCTAAGCTATCTCTATACCAAATTACAGCTTAATCGGTCCACCCGTTTAGGCGTGAAAGAGTAACGATCATACATCCTAACATCCATACATTCTTACAAACTTTCACATTAATACTATTAGTAGGATTTTACCATAAAATACCATCACGAGTCTCATAATTATGTCATTAACTAAAAATACATAAACAAAACCAGCACATCTGGCACCAGTACATAAATATTCAGTAGGTATATAGTATATGTATGTACCACCGGTTGATTGCCAAAAGAGCGCTCACAAATAAATAAAAAGTCAATCAAACGACACAGTGTAGCGAACTACGGCAGTTAGACACGTCGTGACAAAACTCGATTGCGTCGTAAACTTTTATGTCTGTAGCTCCATTTATTTTTTATTTCAATTACTATTTCTTACTACTCGAGTAGTAACACACCAATTTATACGACATTTTATTAACTGACCGGGGAAAGACCTCCTTTGAGGTTGACTAGGTGGGTACCCCAACAGTGACAGTTATTCTACCACTTGAGCAGTGATGTGCAAACATTACTTACTGTGCTTCGGTATTAACACTGCTGTAGCAAGTGTAATAACTGGAGTGAAAAATCTCTACCTCTGGAGTAGGAGGCGTTGGTGCAGTGCACCTAGCGGTTCTGTACATATTATGGGCAGCGTTACATCTTACCGATTAAAACCGGGTAATTAAGTTCTTTTGTATATATCTTTGGTTGGCAATAAAGCATTATTCTATTCTATTCTATCCTTACCATCAGGACAGCGTCTTGCTCATCTTCTTAATTCTCTCCATACAAAATAATAACTAGGGTATCCACCTAGTCAACCTCCCGCAAAGGAAGTGTCATCATCATCATCATCTCAGCCGTAGGACGTCCACTGCTGAACCGGCCGGCGTCGCGCTTTTATCACCGCACGAGCCGACACCGCTCTAAAGCCCATCCACACATTATTGATGCTTGGCATTCGCGCACTGTGCGATTTAGTCGCTCTTTCTTGCCGTACACCTGCAAAATGTGGAATGAGCTTCCGCCTGCGGTATTTCCGTTGAGCTTCAACATGGGACTCTTCAAAAGGCAAGTGAATAGAGTCTTGAAAGGTAGGCAACGTACCAGCGGTACCCCCGGTATTGCAGGTATCCATAGGCGACGGTGCCACTTACCATCAGGTGGGCCGTCTGCTTGTTTGTCACCTATTACATAAAAAAAAAAAAAAAAACATAGGCCTCCCCTTTGGAACTAAGTCTGGAAAGGAAGTCTACCCGTGGTAGATCCTACTGTTGAATATCCCCTGTGTGACAGTGTACAGGTTTGATTGCACAAAGCGCGCGGTACAAAGGTGTCCCAATCACACGTTTTTACACTGTGGCGTGCGGCCTGTGACTCACTTGCTTGCTCGTGTCGATGGATAAATAGGAAAATAACGGTTGTGAGAAAGAAAGTGCGTGTAGTTTGAAAAATAAAGTTGTGTAGATTAAATACACTATTTGAGACATCGCTTTCCAAAATAGAGAAAACCAAAAGCTTTTCTCTATTTATAAAGAAGAAAAGAGAGAGAGAGAAGACAGAGTTTTTTTCATAAAGAAGAAGATTCTGACAATTTTTTTTGAATGCGTCGGAATCTTCTTTATGAATTTATAAATTATCTAAATGATAACTGGAAGACCCGTGACTAAATGCGGAAATTATTTAAATGCGGAATTTAGTTTCCAATAAATATTAATTATAATTAAAACGTTTCAAACAGACTCATAGAAAATAGGTTTAAAGTCGGTTTGATATTATTTAATTAGCTTGTTTACATTGTAAATTTAGTAAAACATGGCTAATATCGCTCTGAGGCTGTTTATAGGATGGGGTAATTACATTACTACGCATACACATACATACTTGGTACGTATATTGTATACTGAGGCAACTCTATGTAAACGAAGCTGTATGATACAGAGGCCAATAAACAGGCAATGCTAGTTTTGAGAAATTTTTATTTGTTTTTATTAATTCGACAATAAAATAGGAAAATTTAATATTTGTACGCCGCAATGCAGAATATGGAGAACCAATTAATTATTAATTTAATCAATTGTAACATCTTATATGTTTATTCAAGTTTTATAAATAAACTTCATTTCATTTATTCATTTCAATATTATGGTCCATCTAATCTTTAAGTATTCAATGGTTCCCACATTCATGGAATTTCACTTAACAAATATTTCCAAAATTCTCACGACGCGAAATGCTGACACTGGGTTTCGAATATTGAAATATTTCTATCGGATGGTTTAAAATTGAATTTTATACCGAATTTTTACATTTTAATAAAACTGGCGCAAAATTAAATGTAGCATAAATTTTTGCGGATATTTTATGTATTAAAAATAAATAAAATATCTACGAAAATCTACGCTATCTTGCGTTAGAATCTACGATTTCTTTTTCGTAGGTTATAATACAAACTGTCGCAATATTACGCTTTGAGAAATTCGCCTTCGTGCAAATAGGAGAAAAGCACTAAAATATTCTACACTTAGCCATTTTTTTGAAATAAATAGGCTGTGCTAGCTAGTCAGGCTTCGCTCTATATAGGCTTCCGTAGTACTGGCAAATCGAATATAAAATAAATGGTCTTAATTTTCAGACACAATATCTTCAAAACATAATATATCTTTCGCTAAATTTTTTACAGTTCTTGAAAGCCAGTTGTTCAGATTTTCGAAAATTTTGTACAGCTTTTTAGGACATTCCTATTATAAAATAGTTAACTAATAACAAAAACGGCACAACTCACGTCTAATATTGTCGAGAATATCTCGACCACGGTTTCGGACAATTACGATGTCCTTCATCAGGAGTTCACGCCTGCAAAACCTGATGAAGGACATCGTAATTGTCCGAAACCGTGGTCGAGTTATTCTCAGCAATATTAGACGTGAGTTGTGCCGTTTTTGTTATTAGTTAACTATTTTATTATAGGAATGTCCTAAAAAGCTGTAGAGAATTTTCACTCGCGATAGTTTTAAAAATCGTATAAAATAGTTGTTCTGTAAATCCACAGACAGACGGACTTACGGACGGACAAAGCGAACTTATAAGGCTTCATTGTTGACTACGATAGTTAAAAAAAATTGGTTAAATAAATATCCTAAAATACCAGGAAACCACTCGTCAGATGATATCTGGAGTGTCGTTTTAATTGACTTTTTCAAATGATCGCGAGTTTTCTCACTTTGCTATAAATAAAGCTTTCGCAGGGATCAGATAGCAGAGCCTTTTACTAAGCGGACCTATTTTAGTTAAGTTTACTTTTGTGTACGCCCACTTTCTTCTCGTAGCTAATTTTACTTTGATTTTCCAAGAAATACACATTTTTCAGTTACTAGCAGTAGTAAGTTTAAGGTCATCTATTTTAAGTGACTTACGAGTACATCTTCTTCTAAATATATAAAAGGAAAGAGTGACTGACTGGTCTATCAAGCCCAAACCGCTATACGGATTGAGTTGAAACTTGGAACACAGGTAGGTTTAAGGACGTAGACCTCCGCTAAGCATGGATTTCTGCTGTGTGTTCATTCATAAAGCGCGTTTTAATTCAAATTTTAAAAACTATAGTAATGATTCTGATAAAACTTGTACCTTGTGTGCCCTAAATTAAAAATTTAGTCTGTGTTTGATATTTAGACACGCGGCAGCGAGTCAAGCCAAGTTCAAGCAAAGGAACTGGCGACCGCGCCGTGTGTTATATTACACGAACCGTCCAAAGCGCGTTTTGACGACTTTTTACACCCTCGTTATACAAAAACTATTACACATAGAAAAGTCAAATTTGGCACATATACTTAAATATACGAACTATATCTCTGTTCCAAATTCCAATAACACAGCTCTAACGGTTATTTAGATATAAACATCCAGTAATCGGTGAAGTTAATACATACTGAGGTATAGATCAAAAGTAATATCCCAGTTCCAGATGACCTAGAAAGCTGAAATTTGGCATCCCGATAGGTAATGTCGTAGTAACAAAGGGAAAAATCAGAAACTAGTATTTTTTTATCATTTTAAATTATTATTAATTTTTTTTAAATGTATGATATTAAAGTTTGGGACGCCTAGGAACGCATAAAGCAATACATGTTGCATGTTGCTATAATTTTTGTGTAGGCGGTTTTTTCTGTTAGATACTACAATGTGCGCGCGAGTCCACTATTCCTACTAATATAATCCATACATATAATAATTATAAATATAAATACAAACTTTATACCTACTGTACGTATGTATATATGTTTTTTACTTTTTCACGCCTAAACGGGTGGGCCGATTGACTTTAAATTTGGTATAATAAAAAATATAGCTTAGACCCCTGGAATAACATAATATACACTACTGTACCAAACTGTATAGCGGGTAAAACAGTTAGGCACAGCTAGTCACTAATAAAAATAGGTTCCTGGTACCTACGTAACAATTGTATATCCTATGTAAATACCTATCAATATATCGACTCACCAGCACAAGGCGGCTCAGTAACATAGAGGTAATAATATTAACATTGTTTACAATAAAAATAATGTGTAGGTAGGCCTTAGGTGCTAGTTGGTGTAAACATTTTAGATACCTACGTACCTGTAACGTATAGTCATAATATTATAGGTATGTGGCGGTATATGGGGGCACGGCAGTGCCCCCGCCAAGTCGTCGTCATTACAAGTCTTGTCGGCTTAGGTTTCTTTTGATCGAAATTCTAATCCAGTTCCAGATGATCTAAAAAGTTAAATTTCCATCCAAGTAGGCGGTAGGTATAAGATAGTTGGGTGAATATAGATAAATTTATCAGTAACTAGTATTGTTTAAAAATCAATTGATTAGGTACAATATTCAAATCAATAGTGCACATAAATGCTATATATAAATAAGTACTAAATTAATTATAGGTATAGGTATATCGAAGCACGGCGAGGCTCACGGGCCGCCGGGCCGTGCGCGGTGCGACGGCCATGCCATGGAGCAGTAGGGTGGGGGATGTGCAATAAAATAATCATTTGGTATTAATCTTATTATGACTGGGTGTCTTAAACCTATTACATACTAAAAAGTACTGTACAAAAAGCAATGATATCCCATCAAAAACATAAATGTGAAAAGAGAGCCAAGTTCAATATTACGATGTATGTACTCATAGTTACCTATGATTTGGTAGTTGACTTCAGCGACAAAAGAAGTGAGATATAAATGGGTGCCAAGTTCAATGGTCAGTCCTGAAAAATATTTACAACAACATAAAATATTTTATTACAACTTAAAAGATATTATTTCTTCTTATCACTTAGAATTAATATTATTTTGAAGCCCAAAGTTTGACTTGGCTAGTTCTCATGGGTACCATACGACGAAGTATGATTAAGATAAGACAATAGATATTATACTTTATCGTACGCCACATAATGTCACAGAAAATACATAAGTAGGTACATAATTAAAATTAAAAATTAAGTACAATGTACAAGTGGCGGTCTTATCGTTAAAGAGCGATTTCTTCCAGACAACCAATGGATGGAGGGGACTAATTTACACGATAAAAGACGGTGGCGCACTAATTAGCATTAAGTGCGTTTAATAGTGATCAAGCCAAATTTAAGAGAGTACCTACCTAGTATATTATGAGAACTGGCCAAGTCAGTCTTTAGGCTTCAAAATAATATTAATTCTAAGTGATAAGAAGAAATAATATCTTTTAAGTTGTAATAAAATATTTTATGTTGTTGTAAATATTTTTCAGGACTGACCATTGAACTTGGCACCCATTTATATCTCACTTCTTTTGTCGCTGAAGTCAACTACCAAATCATAGGTAACTATGAGTACATACATCGTAATATTGAACTTGGCTCTCTTTTCACATTTATGTTTTTGATGGGATCTTCATCTCTATAACAGATGAACGAATTAAGCTGAAATTTGGAATATATGCAGACTGCCTAGACCCAGCCCTGGATTTACACTAGGGGCATTCGGGGCGACAGCCCAGGGCGGCAAATTTCAAAACGTTACTGGTTCAAAAATCAAGCCATTAAAATTCTATAACTAATAAATAATATAATATGTCTTTCACCTTCAACTTGCAAAATTTCTATTTCACGCCACATCACTCACATTTCGTAGACAGAAACTCAAAATTTTCTCGGGGCCTTCTTTTCATAGTCAAAAATCTGGGGGCACGGTAGTGCCCCCGCCAAGTCGAGCGCGAAGCAAGCACTGCCGTACCATCCTTTACAGGAACCATTTCGCCGCATTTTCAGTCCCCTATTTGAGAACCTCTGGATAAGACCAGAACGCAGAAATTTTCGTCATCCAGTAAGCTATAATTACATACTTAAAATCCAAAATTTCAAGTCTGTATGTCATTAAGTTCCGAAGTTATGCGAAAGCAAAGTTTCGCATTTTCACACACATTCATTCACTCACTCACTCATGATCATCAAAATAGGACTAGTACTTCCCTAAAACTCAGAGAGCTGAAATTTGGTACATAGTTAGACTTTATTGAAAAACTATAAAAACATGCAATTTCGGTCTCGTTTTCGAGATAATTAATCTGCATAAATAACTTTGTAATCTCATATAAATGTATAGGATTACAAAGTTACATTTGCAGTCAATGGTTAAAATTGTGTAAAGCTTTTATTTACTTTCCTTTAATTGTGTAAAGCTTTTATTTACTTACCTGTCTGTCTGTCGTCCTTATAGTAACCTTATAATATAGTGTTTCTACAAAAAGAAGTGAAATCCCACCAAAACATTCTGTAAAAAACTAGCCAAGTCTCGATGGAGCTGCTTGTTTATCTCTAAAAAATAATGAAATCTAGACAAAGTCGTGCCAAGTCTAAGGTACCTTATTGCGATTTATTTATTATTATAGTTAATGTTGTGTGACTTGGCCGATGAAGGGTATACACGTTGGCACGACTTTGTCTAGATCGAGCACCTGGTATAATACCCTTGTGTACCCTTCAACGGCCAAGTCACACAACATTAACTATAATAATAAATAAATCGCAATAAGGTACCTTAGACTTGGCACGACTTTGTCTAGATTTCATTATTTTTTAGAAACAAGCAGCTCCATCGAGACTTGGCTAGTTTTTTACAGAATGTTTTGGTGGGATTTTAATTTTCTCGTCCTCTTAATTCTTTCACGCAGAAGTAGAATGTAAAATTTCGGCGGCATATTCTTCCGTGCCCAGGGCAGCGCAGGGGCTAAATCCAGCCCTGTCTAGACCCCAAAATAGCATGCTACATTTCAGTAAATGAAACCAATAGGCATAGTTAACCTCTAAAACAAAGCGATTCCCTCAAATGATATCAGAACCACGACGCAAAGCGTCCCACAAAAAGCTGTGTATATCCGTACTAAGCGTAGTTATTTATTTAAGGGCTCACTACACGCCGTAACCGCGAATTATTTAAGGGTCGACTACACGCCGTAACCGCGTACCAATAACATTTCATCGCGCGATAAGGGCCGTGCCACACGTGCGATTTGCCGCCGTGTGTCTATGCGTTGTCTTTTATTTCAAGCTTTTATTAACTTTCACCTGTCTGTTGTCTGTCTGTCTATCTGTCAGTCTGTCTGTCGGTCTATCTGAAATCAAATCTTGCAAGTTAAATTTGATCGGTCTCCGATTGAGCTAAAATTTTTGTATGCATGTATAAATCGGATGACAATGCAATATTATTATGACACGGAGCTGATCTGGTGATGGAGCTGGAAGGTGGCCATAGGAACTCAGTAAATAATGACACAACCCCATCGAGTTTGGGGTCAATAGATTCGTTTCAACGAGTCCTTTGGTCCTAGATGGTAATAATAAAGGCTTGTTTTTAAATCTTTTTTTTTATTTTATTTCACTTGTTTTATCGACCGAGCGAAGCGAGGTCTTAGAGTCGAGAGCCGCGAAAAGCCTGCGTTTTGACCAGTTTAACGGTTGACCTCTGGTGCCTAACTTTGATCGACATTTACTCAAAAACGGTAAATCCAAATTAAATGAAATTTTGCACACCAGTTAAATAGGTTAATAGAATACTTATAGTAAAAAAAAAAAGCCAAATAGGCTTCAGTATTGCAGAGATATAAGTGACTTAAAGTCTTTAAGATAGGTCTGACGATAATTTCAAAACTGGTACGCCGATAATTTTTTTTCTGAGCTATTAACATTTTTTATAACCTACCTAAATATTTTATCAAAAGTGTATGTTTGTATGTATGTTTGTTACGCGATAACTTGAAAACCGATGGTCCAATCTTGATGAAACTTTGCAAACGCGTAGTACATATCCATAGAATTTTTAAGTTCGAACATGAGCCAAATCGGTCGAAGGGTTCTAGAGTTCAAGAGATTCCTTGATTACCACGTTACCGAAGTTCCAATCTTGACGGAACTTTGCGAACGGGTAGTACAAACGCAAAGAATTCTCATGTTCAGAAATGAGCCAAATCGGCCCAAGAGTTGCAGTTAAATCTTTTATTAATAATGTAACCGGGATATAATTGCGATTCACTGTCTTAGGAGATGGGAACATTTTGATAGGTAGATAAACGCAGTTTGAAATTAGTTCGAATAGTACGGACCGTTATGTAATTGCGATTCACTGTCGTTGAAGATGGGGCATTTCGGTAGTTTGATAAACGCAATTTCAAATTAGTACAGATATTAGAGTTGACCATTATAGATTTGCGATTCATTTTCTTTGAAGATAAAAACATTATGTAAGGTTGATAATCGCAATTTCAAATTGGTACAGAAATTAGGGTTGACCATTATAGTTTTGCGATTCATTTCTATAAAAACACTTACATTTTGTTAGGTTGATAGACACAATTTCAAAATGGTTCATAATTTAGAGATAATCATTATAGATTTGCGATTCACTCCCATAAAAGACAGTAACATTTTGTTAGGTTGATAGACGCAATTTCAAATTGGTTCATAATTTAGATATGATCATTATAGATTTGCGATTCACTCCCATAAAAGACAGTAACATTTTGTTATGTTGATAGTCGCAATTTTAAAATGGTTCAGTATTTTGAAAAGACCATTATAAGACCATTTAATAAGGCTGCAGCCTTTTTAATTATTAAATACACAATTTCATCTTGGGCATATTAGCTTTTTCGCTGGCAGTAAGATATATTATTATTTGTGTAGCCTATCTGCAAAACTTTTTAAAACTTAGAATAGTTTGTGCCGGCACATTCAACAATAAAGGTGCACGAGCACACCGTAGTGCAGCGCAGACCACTGGTGGCTCTCTCCAAAAAAGTCAGCAAAAAGTTGAGATCACTACGTACGCGCCCATCCAAATACGTACACGCATAACATTGCTTAACTTCGATGATTACGTTCTTTAAATAGCGCTATTTTTAAATGAATTAATTTCATTAAAAACTAGCAATCCCGGCGAACTCCGTTTCGCCACCAGATGGCTTCGTTTTAAATTTCTGTTGAAATTTTTCCTGAATTTTCTTTGCTATAAACCTCACGGAGCCCGAGACCTTTCCAACGAATGCAAAACCGTGGAAATCGGTTCGTGCGTTCTGAAGTTATAGCGTCAGGAAGGAAAACCCGACTTATTTTTATATAGTAGATTAAAAGTTTTTAGATTTTTTCCTGTATTTAAAATATATGTTAAGGTATGCCAAATTTCATAAACATAGGGTAACGGCAAGTTCTCTATGAATATTGATTTATTCAGAGGGTCAAAACATTTTTTGAAGGATAAACGGGTGTATTTTTTCGACTTAAAGTTAAAGTTCTTGTATAAGAATATTTTAAAAAAAGTCTAAGGTCTAAAGTCTAAGGTTTAACGGAAATTGGGCCGCGAGGTCCCAGTTTGAGGCGAACTACTAGTTAATCGACCGAGCGAAGCGAGGTCTTAGAGTCGAGAGCCGCGAAAAGCCTGCGTTTTGACCAGTTTAACGGTTGACCTCTGGTGCCTAACTTTGATCGACATTTACTCAAAAACGGTAAATCCAAATTAAATGAAATTTTGCACACCAGTTAAATAGGTTAATAGAATACTTATAGTAAAAAAAAAAGCCAAATAGGCTTCAGTATTGCAGAGATATAAGTGACTTAAAGTCTTTAAGATAGGTCTGACGATAATTTCAAAACTGGTACGCCGATAATTTTTTTTCTGAGCTATTAACATTTTTTATAACCTACCTAAATATTTTATCAAAAGTGTATGTTTGTATGTATGTTTGTTACGCGATAACTTGAAAACCGATGG
This sequence comes from Hemithea aestivaria, assembly GCA_947507615.1. Taxonomy (NCBI): domain Eukaryota; kingdom Metazoa; phylum Arthropoda; class Insecta; order Lepidoptera; family Geometridae; genus Hemithea; species Hemithea aestivaria. The sequence continues at coordinate 11,550,030 of OX382349.1, read as the reverse complement.
TCCAATCTTGATGAAACTTTGCAAACGCGTAGTACATATCCATAGAATTTTTAAGTTCGAACATGAGCCAAATCGGTCGAAGGGTTCTAGAGTTAAAGAGATTCCTTGATTACCACGTTACCGAAGTTCCAATCTTGACGGAACTTTGCGAACGGGTAGTACAAACGCAAAGAATTCTCATGTTCAGAAATGAGCCAAATCGGCCCAAGAGTTGCAGTTAAATCTTTTATTAATAATGTAACCGGGATATAATTGCGATTCACTGTCTTAGGAGATGGGAACATTTTGGTAGGTAGATAAACGCAGTTTGAAATTAGTTCGAATAGTACGGACCGTTATGTAATTGCGATTCACTGTCGTTGAAGATGGGGCATTTCGGTAGTTTGATAAACGCAATTTCAAATTAGTACAGATATTAGAGTTGACCATTATAGATTTGCGATTCATTTTCTTAGAAGATAAAAACATTATGTAAGGTTGATAATCGCAATTTCAAATTGGTACAGAAATTAGGGTTGACCATTATAGTTTTGCGATTCATTTCTATAAAAACACTTACATTTTGTTAGGTTGATAGACGCAATATCAAAATGGTTCATAATTTAGAGATGATCATTATAGATTTGCGATTCACTCCCATAAAAGACAGTAACATTTTGTTAGGTTGATAGTCGCAATTTTAAAATGGTTCAGTATTTTGAAAAGACCATTATAAGACCATTTAATAAGGCTGCAGCCTTTTTAATTATTAAATACACAATTTCATCTTGGGCATATTAGCTTTTTCGCTGGCAGTAAGATATATTATTATTTGTGTAGCCTATCTGCAAAACTTTTTAAAACTTAGAATAGTTTGTGCCGGCACATTCAACAATAAAGGTGCACGAGCACACCGTAGTGCAGCGCAGACCACTGGTGGCTCTCTCCAAAAAAGTCAGCAAAAAGTTGAGATCACTACGTACGCGCCCATCCAAATACGTACACGCATAACATTGCTTAACTTCGATGATTACGTTCTTTAAATAGCGCTATTTTTAAATGAATTAATTTTATTAAAAACTAGCAATCCCGGCGAACTCCGTTTCGCCACCAGATGGCTTCGTTTTAAATTTCTGTTGAAATTTTTCCTGAATTTTCTTTGCTATAAACCTCACGGAGCCCGAGACCTTTCCAACGAATGCAAAACCGTGGAAATCGGTTCGTGCGTTCTGGAGTTATAGCGTCAGGAAGGAAAACCCGACTTATTTTTATATAGTAGACTAGCAAACCCGGCGAACTCCGTTTCGCCACCAGATGGCTTCGTTTGTAACATTTCGTTTGGTGATTAAAAAATGAAGAATTTTTTGTTTTATATTTGAAAAGGAAAAATTTTATTTCATTTCACAACAGTAATAAAGTCATTTCGATTAAAAAAATGAAGTGTTATTTAGTTGAACTTCTCTAAGTAAATGAAAGTGAATCCAAAGTAAATACTGAATCGAAGCGTTATACGTGTCCGCAAATTATCCGTTTCATTGAAGTGCTCTTTGGTAAACCACTGGTTATGTGTGTTGTATATTTTACCTTGCAAGTCGGCATGAAGCCGCCTTCTCGAATGATATTAGCTCCAAAAGAAGTCATGCGAAAGCAGTTATTGTATTCAAGGATGTGTTGAAGAAAATGGCTGGAATCGGGATCACTTCCATCGAACAATGGTTTCAGTGGCTGTGGTGGTGTAAGTAATGGATTCAGTTTGACTTTTCCACTTGCGCAGCATAATCCAGCCGTTTCTCTTTTGAACTTTAACGCATTGCAATATCGGCATATAGTCGTCATTGGTCCAATATCTAAATTTTCATCATCACTGTAGTTTGCAGTGGGATCATATTGGAATGCCAAGCGATTGTATGATGCCAATGATCTTCATGTGCTCACGCGTTGTCTCAATCGGTCATTTTCTCTTATTATATTTTGTCTCTCTTCACTTAAGATCTGTGAATACACTTGTTGCTGGCTTGAATGTCTTGTGCGGCGGCCGATGTTCGCACGTCGTCCTCTAGGCATTTTGGACTATGGACAGAGTGATGAATAGGGATGTTGACTAATTTTTGGAATTGCTTTTATATGATAGATAGACCCATTTCATAAACGTATATCATATTTTTATGCAAAAACATATGAAATTTCAATATAAAAATACGTATATAAAAATGATTTTTTAAATACTGCCTAAAACGTTTCGAACTGTCATCTGACAGCGCGTGACGTCATACCACTGGCTGGTCCTTACGCTTCCTATGAAATGTTCCTGATTTCGACAAATTTTAATTATTCATAACTTAAAAACCACTGAACCGATTTTGATGCATTTTATGCTGTGCCCTTAGTTGGAGCATACTTAAACCATAAATAAAGTCAATAACCAAAATGAATCTTATATTTTCAGAGAGACATTTTAGTTATTGACTTTATTTTTGGTTTAAGTATGGACCAACTAAGGGCACAGTATAAGTTGCATCAAAATCGGTTCAGTGGTTTTTATGTTATGAATAATTAAAATGTGTCGAAATCAGTAACATTTCATAGGAAGCGTAAGGTCCAGCCAATGGTGTGACGTCACGCGCTCTGATTGGCGTTCGCATTCGCGTAATAATAAGTAATTTTTTTTTTAAATTAAAATTGATTTTATTCAATTTTGGCTTGTAAATAGATCCTTAAAATGTGATTTTAGGTTTTTAAATACTGTCTTTTATGTGAAAAACATAACTTTATATCAATTCGTTACATGTGTCAACATCCCTATTTAACCTCAAATTCACGATCCACATAATTTACACAGTTCAACTTACCACCTTAAAGACAAATGCCTGCTGTTGAAATTTAATAAAAATTTGCCCAAGACCACGCTTTTTTTTTGTATTCATCCAAGGAGAGCCATTGGCTACTACGTTGCCAGTATTAATTCGAAATAAGGTTGCAATAAAACTTATATCAATATCCTCCGCGCCGACACGGCCATTACCACCTTAAAGACAAATGCCTGCAGTTGACATTTGCCCAATACGCGCGTGGTTTCAAATTGAATAACTTATTTTTTTTACTTTTTTTTCATTTCTTTTGAAATTTTTCCTGAATTTTCTTTGCTATAAACCTCGCGGAGCCCGAGACCTTTCTAACGAATGCAAAACCGTGAAAATCGGTTCGTGCGTTCTGGAGTTATAGCGTCAGGGAGGAAAACCCGACTTATTTTTATATAGTAGATTAAAAGTTTTCAGATTTTTTCCTGTATTTAAAATATATGTTAAGGTATGCCAAATTTCATAAACATAGGGTAACGGCAAGTTCTCTATGAATATTGATTTATTCAGAGGGTCAAAACATTTTTTGAAGGATAAACGGGTGTATTTTTTCGACTTAAAGTTAAAGTTCTTGTATTAGGATATTTTAAAAAAAGTCTAAGGTCTAAAGTCTAAGGTTTAACGGAAATTGGGCCGCGAGGTCCCAGTTTGAGGCGAACTACTAGTATTTTTCATTAGAGATATAGTCATTAACCCTTGTCAGTCACCAGTTCAAAAAGTTATTTTTTAATTTAAAGCGTTTCGACGTTGGATCGCAACATCAACGCTCGTGTGGCACAACTTAAACAACAAATATTTCATTTTCAAACCTACTTAACATCTCCATTACCCTAACCCATCTTGAACCTTAATGTATCATATTTAAGGTTGAAAATCCAGCGTTCAATGAAAGGGCTGGCTGTAAAGATGTCAACGTAATGAATGGAACAAAATAAAACGCAAGAAACAGTAACGCGGTCTGAACGAGGAGTTCATTTCAGTTTGAGGGCAACAGTGCAACATCCGAAGTGGGATCATTAGAATAGAATACATTTTATTGAAACCTATAGAATAATTACAATTATTTATTACTAACTAGTGCTACGATACATTTTGGTCCACAATTGGCGGCCTTATCGCTGTGAGCGATCTCTTCCAGGCAACCAACATCATTATTAGTTTTATCACTATAACTACATTATAATTATTATAATCTAAATATACTAGTAGTTCGCCTCGAACTGTGACCTCGCAGCCCAATTTCCGTGGTAAACCTTAGACTTTAGGTCTCGACTAAATATATCCTAATACAAGAACTTTAACATTAATATTAAAACTCAAAATATAAAAATTCTGAGGAATTAAAACTCAATAAACCTACGTACCGAGATTTTTTGAATATAATCCTTTTTAGAGTTTCGTTCCTCTGAAGGAAAAAACGAAACCCTAATAAATAGGATCACTTGGTCATCCGTATGTCTGTCAAGACCAATTTATACTCTACATCCCGTAGAATTGTATATTTTTACCATAATACACAGGTCTATAGCCGCTTGGTGCCAGTTAAATTAAACTTCTGAGTTAACGTAGAAAAAAATACACCCGTTTATCCTTCAAAAACGTACCTACATTTTTTTGACCCTCTGAATAAATCAACATTCATAGGGAACTTGCCGTTACCATATATTTATGAAATTTGGCAGACTATAAGTACACGGCCCGCGATGCATTATGGTGTGCTCGTGCACCTTTATTGTTGAATGTGCCGGCACAAACAATTACTTTAGGTTTTAAAAAGTTATGCAGACTACTCAAATAACCTTACTGCCACCGAGAGATCTCTCAACTCTAAGAGTTCGCTTTGCTCGGTCGATGATATTTGTAAGTATTCATATAAATTATGTATTTAAATTATATTTTATCATAAAACGATTCAGCGAGTTTTTTTATTCTATCACCACTTCCACAGACATTGTTACCTGCTTATTATTGTTTATGGTCTCCACTTTCGTGTTTTGCCAGTGGCCGTAGCATGCCACACAGAATCCCGACCAAACTTCAAGAGTAGAACTGTCATCCCATACATTCACAAAACTACAATGTATGGTATGACAGTTCTACGCTTGACATTTCAGCGGGATCTCGTTTGGCATGCTACGACCACTATAAAATATTATTTTACTTGACAGCGAGTTATAGTCCGGTACATTATGTTCGGGATAATTTATACAAAATTTTAGGCAATGTGACGTAGTTATGTCGTCATAATTATATTATATAATATTATATTATAACTAGTAGTTCGCCTCAAACTGGGACCTCGCGGCCCAATTTCCGTGAAACCTTAGACTTTAGACCTTAGACTTTTTTTAAAATATCCTAATACAAGAACTTTAACTTTAAGTCGAAAAAATACACCCGTTTATCCTTCAAAAAATGTTTTGACCCTCTGAATAAATCAATATTCATAGAGAACTTGCCGTTACCCTATGTTTATGAAATTTGGCATACCTTAACATATATTTTAAATACAGGAAAAAATCTGAAAACTTTTAATCTACTATATAAAAATAAGTCGGGTTTTCCTCCCTGACGCTATAACTCCAGAACGCACGAACCGATTTCCACGGTTTTGCATTCGTTGGAAAGGTCTCGGGCTCCGCGAGGTTTATAGCAAAGAAAATTCAGGAAAAATTTCAAAAGAAATGGAAAAAAAGTAAAAAAAATAAGTTATTCAATTGGAAACCACGCGCGTATTGGACAAATGTCAAGAGCAGGCATTTGTCTTTAAGGTGGTAATGGACGTGTCGGCGCGGAGGATATTGATAAGTTTTATTGCAACCTTATTTCGAATTAATACTGGCAACGTAGTAGCCAATGGCTCTCCTTGGATGAATACAAAAAAAAAGCGTGTTCTTGGGCAAATTTTTATTAAATTTCAACAGCAGGCATTTGTCTTTAAGGTGGTAAGTTGAACTGTGTAAATTATGTGGATCGTGAATTTGAGGTTAAATAGGGATGTTAACAAATGTTACGAATTGGTATAAAGTTATGTTTTTCACATAAAAGACAGTATTTAAAAACCTAAAATAACATTTTAAGGATCTATTTACAAGCCAAAATTGAATAAAATCAATTTTAATTTCAAAAAAAAATACTTATTATTACGCGAATGCGAACGCCAATCAGAGCGCGTGACGTCACAACATTGGCTGGACCCACAGATCACTGGACCTTACGCTTCCTATGAAATGTTCCTGATTTCGACACATTTTAATTATTCATAACATAAAAACCACTGAACCGATTTTGATGCAACTTATACTGTGCCCTTAGTTGGTCCATACTTAAACCAAAAATAAAGTCAATAACTAAAATGTCTCTCTGAAAATATAAGATTCATTTTGGTTATTGACTTTATTTTTGGTTTAAGTATGCTCCAACTGCACAGCATAAGTTGCATCAAAATCGGTTTAGTGGTTTTTAAGTTATGAATAATTAAAATTTGTCGAAATCAGGAACATTTCATAGGAAGCGTAAGGACCAGCCAATGGTATGACGTCACGCGCTGTCAGATGACAGTTCGAAACGTTTTAGGCAGTATTTAAAAATCATTTTTATTTACGTATTTTTATAATGAAATTTCATATATTTTTGCATAAAAATATGATATACGTTTATGAAATGGGTCTATCTAAAATATAAAAATAAGTCGGGTTTTCCTCCCTGACGCTATAACTCCAGAACGCACGAACCGATTTCCACGGTTTTGCATTCGTTGGAAAGGTCTCGGGCTCCGTGAGGTTTATAGCAAAGAAAATTCAGGAATTTTTCAGGAAACCACCTGGTGGCGAAACGGAGTTCGCCGGGTTTGCTAGTCTACTATATAAAAATAAGTCGGGTTTTCCTTCCTGACGCTATAACTCCAGAACGCACGAACCGATTTCCACGGTTTTGCATTCGTTGGAAAGGTCTCGGGCTCCGTGAGGTTTATAGCAAAGAAAATTCAGGAAAAATGTCAACAGAAATTTAAAACGAAGCCATCTGGTGGCGAAACGGAGTTCGCCGGGATTGCTAGTTTTTAATAAAATTAATTCATTTAAAAATAGCGCTATTTAAAGAACGTAATCATCGAAGTTAAGCAATGTTATGCGTGTACGTATTTGGATGGGCGCGTACGTAGTGATCTCAACTTTTTGCTGACTTTTTTGGAGAGAGCCACCAGTGGTCTGCGCTGCACTACGGTGTGCTCGTGCACCTTTATTGTTGAATGTGCCGGCACAAACTATTCTAAGTTTTAAAAAGTTTTGCAGATAGGCTACACAAATAATAATATATCTTACTGCCAGCGAAAAAGCTAATATGCCCAAGATGAAATTGTGTATTTAATAATTAAAAAGGCTGCAGCCTTATTAAATGGTCTTATAATGGTCTTTTCAAAATACTGAACCATTTTAAAATTGCGACTATCAACCTAACAAAATGTTACTGTCTTTTATGGGAGTGAATCGCAAATCTATAATGATCATATCTAAATTATGAACCATTTTGAAATTGCGTCTATCAACCTAACAAAATGTTACTGTCTTTTATGGGAGTGAATCGCAAATCTATAATGATTATCTCTAAATTATGAACCATTTTGAAATTGTGTCTATCAACCTAACAAAATGTAAGTGTTTTTATAGAAATGAATCGCAAAACTATAATGGTCAACCCTAATTTCTGTACCAATTTGAAATTGCGATTATCAACCTTACATAATGTTTTTATCTTCTAAGAAAATGAATCGCAAATCTATAATGGTCAACTCTAATATCTGTACTAATTTGAAATTGCGTTTATCAAACTACCGAAATGCCCCATCTTCAACGACAGTGAATCGCAATTACATAACGGTCCGTACTATTCGAACTAATTTCAAACTGCGTTTATCTACCTACCAAAATGTTCCCATCTCCTAAGACAGTGAATCGCAATTATATCCCGGTTACATTATTAATAAAAGATTTAACTGCAACTCTTGGGCCGATTTGGCTCATTTCTGAACATGAGAATTCTTTGCGTTTGTACTACCCGTTCGCAAAGTTCCGTCAAGATTGGAACTTCGGTAACGTGGTAATCAAGGAATCTCTTGAACTCTAGAACCCTTCGACCGATTTGGCTCATGTTCGAACTTAAAAATTCTATGGATATGTACTACGCGTTTGCAAAGTTTCATCAAGATTGGACCATCGGTTTTCAAGTTATCGCGTAACAAACATACATACAAACATACACTTTTGATAAAATATTTAGGTAGGTTATAAAAAATGTTAATAGCTCAGAAAAAAAATTATCGGCGTACCAGTTTTGAAATTATCGTCAGACCTATCTTAAAGACTTTAAGTCACTTATATCTCTGCAATACTGAAGCCTATTTGGCTTTTTTTTTACTATAAGTATTCTATTAACCTATTTAACTGGTGTGCAAAATTTCATTTAATTTGGATTTACCGTTTTTGAGTAAATGTCGATCAAAGTTAGGCACCAGAGGTCAACCGTTAAACTGGTCAAAACGCAGGCTTTTCGCGGCTCTCGACTCTAAGACCTCGCTTCGCTCGGTCGATTATGCCTATACTACTAAGTCCAACTTTGGTTGCTTGCCATTAGCGTTGGGCGTAAAATAACGCTATTAATAAGGTTTTTTTTTTAAATAGTAACTATTTTACTTTATTTTCATACTACTTAAATTAAATATAACATTATATTTTATCGATCGAGCGAAATGAGGTTTATAAAAAGATTAAAAAAACAGCACAAAACGTGTACTTACCTACATGTATGTGACACCTATTTCAATAGCAAACTTTAGGCGGCCGGACTATAATTGACGCAATTATTGGTATTACGCAATGTACTAAAAAATTATATGAAAATAATTAAATATAAGATATATTGAAAATATGATAAATTGCTTGAAATTCTCGAATTATTGGACTTTATCGCTATTAATTCTTTAACTTTATCAACTTGCTTGCTCTTTTTTGCCTGTAGGGTCTTTCTCAAACTTAATGTACCTAACAAATTGTGCAAAACATTATAATTTAATCATCTTCATAACTCTACAACCCTTGGATCGATTTGGCTCATTTTCGAACATGAGAATTCTTTTAGCTTATACTACCTGATCGCAAAGTTTCATTAAGATTGGAACTTTGGTAACGTTGAAAATAAGCATTTTCTAAAACTCTAGAACCCTTCGACCGATTTGGCTCATGTTCGAACTTAAAAATTCTATGGATTTATATTACGCGTTTGCAAAGTTTCATGCAGATCGGACCATTGGTTTTCCAGTTATCGCGTAACAAACATACATACAAACATACACTTTGGCTAATATATTTGTGTCGCTTATAAAAAATGTGTATATGTTAGAAAAAAAATTATCAGCGCTCCAGTTTTGAAATAATCGTCAGACCTATCGTAAAGACTTTAAGTCACCTATATCTCTGCAACCCTGTAACCTATTTAGCTAATTTTTTCACTATAATTATTCAATTAACCTTCTTAACTTGTGTGTAAAATTTCATTTAATTTGGATTAACCGTTTTCAAGTAAACGTCAACCAAACTTAAACACCAGAGGTCAACCGTTAAACTGGTCCAAACGCTGGCATTTCGCGGCTTTCGACTCTAAGACCTCGCTTCGCTCGGTCGATAAAAGGAAAGAGTGACTGACTGACTTATCCCATCAACGCACAGCCTAAACCGCTGAACCGATTAGGTAGAAATTTGGAACACAGATAGGTTTTATTATGCAGACCTCCGCTATGAAAGGATTTAGCCACGCGGGCAAACCCTCGAGCATAACCTAGTATTTTATAAACGCGAAAGTTTTTCTTTGTGTGTTTAAACCATTACTATGTTGAATATTTACTACATACATACACATAATGCAAAACGACACGACAAACTCGCTTGCGCGATCTACATTAGATTCGCCTTCATATTGACAGCATTTGTTAGGGAACGGTAATTATGTCTATCTGTCTCTATATTAATTTATGCTTATATCTTTAAAACTACGCAACGGATATGCGAGTTTTTTAAAAAAAAGTGTGATTCAAGAGAAAGATTTATATCTGTAATACACGCATAACACAGTAAAGAAACACTGAAAATTTCTGTGAGGCAATACGAAGTGCGCGCGGGTCCACTAGTATAAGAATGTAGAAACATGTCCCTCTGCATTACCTGTACTCTAGTCTCCGGTGTAGAACAATAGCGCATTGTCCCCGCCGGGATATAGCCGGATTATCCCCTGATATATAGCCCAGCCATATACCATGTATAGATGTATATATGTCGCAGTCATCTGGTTGAATCCACTATTTGATTGTATGACCAGCGGGTTAATAGAATGACGACATTTAATTGAATGACTAAAGGACAACTCGTCAAGTTGTTTACTGTAACCTTCAACGTCTTGACTAAACGTCATTTAGCATAGTCGCTGAATGGGATATCCATAGCCGACTTTGTAATGTTTGGTTAGAGTGACAATAAGAAATCATTTAGGTATCAAAAAACAACACGAACATCATAATTAGTACAGTGCTACTCAGTATTCACCTCAAACCCACCCAGAAACCCAGAATCACCCAGAATCACCCAGAATCTACCTCTGTAAAATTACAAGCTTTATATTACTTTCACCTGTCTGTTGTCTGTCTGTCTGTCTGTCTGTCTGTCTGTCTGTCTGTCTGTCTGTCTGTAATCAAATCTTGCAAGTTTAATTTGACCCACTTCCCGGTTTCCAATTGAGCTGAAAATTTGCATGCGTGTGTAAATCGGATGACAATGCAATATTTTTATGACATCGAGCTGATCTGATGATGGAGCTGGAAGGTGGCCAAAGGAACTCTGTCATAAAACAACGCAACCCCATCGAGTTTGGGCTCATTTGATTCGTCTTGACGAGTACTTTATGATGCAAGATGATAACAATAATTAAAGCTTGTTTTTAAAAAGTATTTTTTAAATTTCACTTGTTTACAGAGGTAGATTCTGAGTGCACTGCGCCAACGCTTCTTACTTGAGAGTCATATTAGATGTAAGACTCTTCAGCCCAGTCATTTACCTACTACTACCTAATACTTACCTACAGTACCCTCCTACCGAAGCACAGAAATGTTTGCACATCACTGATAATAATTCTTAATCCCATAAATCTCGTTTTAGACCTAATGTTCAAAAGAGAAACTGAGACTAAAGTATACTTCGTGTAGTACTCGTACAAACACAGGGGTAAATAGTGGATCACTGCCCGGCTCGTTACGTCACCAGTAGCTAAGGACAACACGTCCGCTCTCGCCAACGGCTCGCACAAGAGTGTCGCCCCCACTACCCGTGCCCCCGAGACAGGCAAATGTCATTCGTTCATTCATTCAATCATTCACTCAAATACACAAACACTACATCCCTTCCTTATTTAATGCAAACCTAATTGAATGATTTAATGAGAAAATATGACATTTACTGAGAATTTAAATTTACCGAGAACCTTTGGTGTTACTTGTTTTATCCAATATCATCGATAACTTTAGAATCTGTATCAACTCGCTTAAGATGATGATTGCTTTTACTTACTGTATATTTTACTTACTTCGCTACCTAATTAATAACATTAAATACCTACCACGCTACTGCGATGCATCTGGCATTTCCGCAACAGCACGAGTGGACTGTTCCTACACAACTGTACTACTGTCACGTCACACTCTCTCTCTCTCTCTCTTGGTTTTTTTTTTTTTTTTTTTCAATCACTTTTGGATATAAATAGGTCTGTTATTGAACAGAATATTTAATATTATTATCAAATTGACTTCGGAAAACACAACCGCGGTTTTTTTCCGCGTATTCTAACGCACACCAACGTGTTTTGTCAAGTGATTCATACCAAATTAATATCCGTCGTATTAAGTTCAGTAGATAGTATCAAAACGATGCCGAAGCTAAAGTATTAAATAATTAATTGGAGCGACCTGGAACAATCCTATAAGACAACAATCTGGAAGATATATATAAGACAACAACCTATAATTAGGTATGTATGGTTTACCATTGACAGAAATGCCCATACTGCAAATCTATAAGACAATAACCTATAATTAGGTATGTATGGTTTACCATTGACAGGAATGCCCATACTGCATATCTATAAGACAACAACCTATAATTAGGTATGTATGGTTTACCATTGACAGGAATGCCCATACTGCATTTACACAATCATGTATAGTTCTCATTTACATGAAGGCCTATACTGCCTTACACCATCTTGTATAGTTCTCATTTATGTGAAGGCCCATACTGCCTATACTTAATCACGTATAGTTCTCATTTACACGAAGGTCTATACTGCCTACATACACAATCACGTATGGTTCTCGTTTACTTGAGGGGCCATACTCCCTGCACTTCAAATACGTACGATGCATCTACTTGGAAGACTCACTTTTTTTACCCTGTTGAGTAGGCTATATATATTATATCATTTGTACCCTTATAGAATTAACGGAAACTTTGAACTTAAATCTTCTCTTCACAAGCGCGTAAATAATATTTTATAACCATTAATTTAACTATGCTTGACCATGATCAAAAGACGTTGACTTACTATCTTAAGTTACAATAGTTAATAGACATTAGTCTCGGCAGTTTGCAACTGAGAAATAGTGAAATATCGTTATCCTGGTATACATGTATTTTAGTTTACACTTTCTTAAAATTAATTGACATTTGAGATAATAACTTAGAAAAGTATCAAAATGAAACTAGGCTATCAGTATCATTTCTGAGTAAACGAAATGCATATAATTATACATTATTCTCAAGAGTGACAGAGCTCAACTACATTTTATTGTCTCAGTTTTTATTGTTTGACAACATTCACTTTTTTATGAACTGGGTCTTATTTTGATCTTTACTACCTTATAAATATTTTGTTTCTGTCCCGTCCGGCTGTGCCTAAAGCCCTACCTCTGGTAAGAACTTCATCGCTTCACTTTTTAATTTATTGGATTTGCTTGGAGATGCAATATCTCCAATATACACGTTCATGACAATAATAATATGTATTGTAAAGTGACAGCGTCATTCCTTACTTTTTATTTACGAGTTGGTGTTGCCAGTCTACTGTAAAATTATGTCACTCGTCTGGTTTAAATAAATGAAAGATCAATCCTTCCACTAAATTAATATTGAAACGGTTTTCGTTTCAACACAACTTTCGTTTTCGTAACACCACAATTTTAAGATACAAGTAAACCCTTCATTCAACTCACCACCTAATAATATCCTCAATTGAAATCGATTCATTGAAGTAGCTCCGGTATCACACGACATTTCCTGTTAAGATGATTTTGGATTTTGAAAATAAATAAAATAAATAAATAAAAATTAAGACTCAAGACTAATCAACTCTTACTTAATTCAAGAGTCAAGAGTATTCTGAAGTTTCAACATGATGTTACTCTGACCACGGTAAAGAGATACTCTGACCAGTGCACTATCATTACAAAGAGATTTGCTTTTCACATACACGTACTCGTACGTACGTAACACGTATAATATACTCGTATGTCTATTGTGATTAACATAAGCCTACTTTCAATAATATTATTCTAGAACAAGATCTTCGATACCACTTGAAGATGTTTTTCTATTACTTTAACGGAATTCCAATTCTCAAAATTGTGCACTTTCATAACTTTTATAGCACAACCCTCGCAATCACTTGTCCGACTAGGATAGGCAGCGCATCACTAAAACCATATTATCTTTCTCTCCCTCTAGCGCATAGTTAGCCTCTTACACCTCTTCCTATCTTGTACAAGACTTAACAGCGCCTTCCCGACTACGGCGCATTACCTGATGTAGCGGATATACCACCGTCCGTTTTCCTGAGACTTCATTCTTCATAATGTTTTGCATTAGTAAATAGTGATCATGTCTAACTTACACCTAGATAAGTAATTTTTCTCAGCTTCCTATTTTTACAAGTCTAGGATATCCAAGTGTCATACGCTTAAAGACTTCTGTGTACGGAATTCTGTCCGTTCACTCACACCACGTCCACCACACTGTCCACATTTGGAGCATGCGTCAAAATAAATAATAACATCTCGATAGCACTCGTTTTTGTTGATTTTCCTAACTAAGCCCATCATTATACATATAATAATATTATGATCGTCAGCTAGTGATGCCTGTAATGTTTGCTATATTCACCACTGCTGTAAGCACTGGCTCGGCAATGCCACTCCCAACTGCTGCACGTCCACACTCGCTCGCGGCTCTGGTGACACTGACGTGACAGCATTGTTCGTGTGCATTCGAGACTGTGTAACTACATACACTACAATGCCCAATACTACTTTGAACTTGAACACCTAACTTGAACACATAACTGATTAATAGTATGCTACTCTGGACTCGTTTTTTCAGCAAATTATACCTACTGCTAGTGTCGACTATATTATGGCACATATTAAACCCTCCGACCGTGACGCAAACTACACTTTATTGTAATAATAATCATGACACAGACAGAAAATCTCAACCTTTCACATCTTGTTTATTAAAATAACTAGTAGTTCGCCTCAAACTGGGACCTCGCGGCCCAATTTCCGTTAAACCTTAGACTTTAGACCTTAGACTTTTTTTAAAATATCCTAATACAAGAACTTTAACTTTAAGTCGAAAAAATACACCCGTTTATCCTTCAAAAAATGTTTTGACCCTCTGAATAAATCAATATTCATAGAGAACTTGCCGTTACCCTATGTTTATGAAATTTGGCATACCTTAACATATATTTTAAATACAGGAAAAAATCTGAAAACTTTTAATCTACTATATAAAAATAAGTCGGGTTTTCCTTCCTGACGCTATAACTCCAGAACGCACGAACCGATTTCCACGGTTTTGCATTCGTTGGAAAGGTCTCGGGCTCCGTGAGGTTTATAGCAAAGAAAATTCAGGAAAAATTTCAACAGAAATTTAAAACGAAGCCATCTGGTGGCGAAACGGAGTTCGCCGGGATTGCTAGTTTTTAATAAAACTAGTAGTTCGCCGCGAACTGGGACCTCGCAGACCCAATTTCCCTCAAAATAGGTATACATGGGTAAAAGTTATAAGTATCTACGAAATATAAATGTATGGAAACTTTAACCTATAATATTCGTAAAAGGAAAGGAAAATGCCAAAATTGAAAGTAATGTTAAAACTCAAAATACGTAACGCATATACATTAAAAAAATCTTTATCTCTGTGACTATTTTATTGTTGTGATCAAAATTTCAATAATAATAAAATATGAAAGGTTATGTGTGTATTCACTTGCAGAAAATAATAGAATAAAATAATAAATATTACTATAGTTTTTAAAAAAAATTCTCAAAAAATCTTCATAGTTTGTAGCACTTGTTTACGAAGAAGTTGCCGATGCAGTGGACATTAGAAGAATATAAATTGGAAAAAAATATCTAGCTTTACTTGTGTTATACAGCAAATTTACAACAGTTATTATATTGATATTGTAGCTAATTCTATAACATTTTTGTCGTAGCAGCCGATGATGACTTAGACTTGGAGCGAGAACGCAGAGCTATGACAGTCACGCGTAACATCTAGGCTCGCAGGTTTTCAAGATGTATCTACAGCTACTGAGCAAGACAAAGTGTCCTTGTTCAAGGCATTATCAGACTTTTTAACGTGCAGCTCGTCGATCACATTTGCACTTTCCATCAGGTGGGATGTGATCAAACGTAGGCCTAATTATTAATTATTTTTTTAAACAAAAGACTTGTGGATGAACTTTACAAACTACAACTTTACAAAAAACGGATCCAGTACAACAATGCTTTCAGGATGCTTTTGGCGCTGTCTCGATACTACAGAGCGTCAGGGATGTTTGCAGATGTTAGAGTGAATGATGGTTTTAATGGCATAATGATATGTGATAAATGCATAAATAACAATCCCAATAAGTTTCTTGCTCGTTCTCGAACGAACAGTAGAGTCTTAAAATACTTAGATCTAAATAATTGTAAAATTTACTTTTAAAATTGAAGCACTGTAGCCTATAGTCCAGTAAAAGAAGAAATGTGGATCGTAAAGTCGAAAGCAGAAAAACTAACTTAGGAACATTGTTTGGACTATTCAGAACATAAACATACTAAAAGTCCCCACCCCTCCGTAGTGAGCCCGAGGGGGGGGGAGGCCGAAGAAGTTTCCATTTTTAGGTTTTTTGCTTATGCCAATTCGAGTGTAATGTGCCCAAACTCGACGGGTTTACTAATAGCCATTGAAGAGGTTCAGTAAACACCTCCTGGCTCCATCATCAGATCAGCTCAGTGGTACCAAATTATTGAACTGTCATCATATTTCTAGACATTTGCAAAGTTTCATTATGGTACGACAACCAGAAGTTGGTTAAATATTACTTATATGAGATTTTTTTACCGACTTTGTATTGAAAACTAATTTCAGCATCTTAAAAATAGACCATGTTTGGAAGCTCATAGCTGGACAACGATTGGATATAGAAAAAAAGTGTTAAAGCCAAAGTTGTAGGAAATTTTAAAGCTTCTATAATGTAGTACAACAAAATGGGACCTTCTTCGGCCCCCCCACCCCTCAGAATCACCTCGGAGGGGTGGGGACTTTTAGTATGTTAATCTCCTGAATAGTCCAAACAAAGTTTCTAAGTTAGTTTTTCTGCTTTCGACTTTTCGATCCACATGCCTCTTTTGGGCACTCATTGACTGGACTACTATTTGAATAAAAAAATGGGTTTAAGTTTCACCCGCACGATCATTTAAATTCATAATATTTTGAGTAAGTCAACATGGCTATTCACTTATCCGTTAGGGAACCGAACCTAGGACCGAATTATCAAAAATTTATGAAATGACGTATTACGTCGTATCGATTTTTGACAATTCGGTCTTTGGTTCGGTTCCCTGACGGATAACTGAATATCCCTGCAGTTCTCATAATATTATAATCGACAAACATTGTAATTTTGTATTCTCTATAACTCTACAACCCTTGCACCGATTTAGCTCATTTTTGGACGTGAGAATTCTTTTAGTTTGTACTACCTGTTTAAAAAGATTTTATCAAGACTGGATCATCGGTTTCATTGTAATACAGCAATCTCTTTAACTCTTGAACCCTTCGACCGATTTGGCTCATCTTCGAACTTAAAAATTCTATGGATTTATATTACGCGTTTGCAAAGTTTCATGCAGATTGGACCATTGGTTTTCCAGTTATCGCGTAACAAACATACATACAAACATAAACATTGGCTAATATATTTGTGTCGCTTATAAAAAATGTGTATATGTTAGAAAAAAAAATATCAGCACTCCAGTTTTGAAATAATCGTCAGACCTTTCGTAAAGACTTTAAGTCACCTATATCTCTGCAACCCTGGAACCTATTTAGCTAATGTTTTCATTAAAATTATCCAATTAACCTTCTTAACTTGTGTGTAAAATTTCATTTAATTTGGATTAACCGTTTTCAAGTAAACGTCGACCAAACTTAAGCACCAGAGGTCAAGCGTTAAACTGGTCCAAACGCAGGCATTTCGCGGCTTTCGACTCTAAGACCTCGCTTCGCTCGGTCGATTAATTCATTTAAAAATAGCGCTATTTAAAGAACGTAATCATCGAAGTTAAGCAATGTTATGCGTGTACGTATTTGGATGGGCGCGTACGTAGTGATCTCAACTTTTTGCTGACTTTTTTGGAGAGAGCCACCAGTGGTCTGCGCTGCACTACGGTGTGCTCGTGCACCTTTATTGTTGAATGTGCCGGCACAAACTATTCTAAGTTTTAAAAAGTTTTGCAGATAGGCTACACAAATAATAATATATCTTACTGCCAGCGAAAAAGCTAATATGCCCAAGATGAAATTGTGTATATAATAATTAAAAAGGCTGCAGCCTTATTAAATGGTCTTATAATGGTCTTTTCAAAATACTGAACCATTTTAAAATTGCGACTATCAACCTAACAAAATGTTACTGTCTTTTATGGGAGTGAATCGCAAATCTATAATGATCATATCTAAATTATGAACCATTTTGAAATTGCGTCTATCAACCTAACAAAATGTTACTGTCTTTTATGGGAGTGAATCGCAAATCTATAATGATTATCTCTAAATTATGAACCATTTTGAAATTGTGTCTATCAACCTAACAAAATGTAAGTGTTTTTATAGAAATGAATCGCAAAACTATAATGGTCAACCCTAATTTCTGTACCAATTTGAAATTGCGATTATCAACCTTACATAATGTTTTTATCTTCTAAGAAAATGAATCGCAAATCTATAATGGTCAACTCTAATATCTGTACTAATTTGAAATTGCGTTTATCAAATACCGAAATGCCCCATCTTCAACGACAGTGAATCGCAATTACATAACGGTCCGTACTATTCGAACTAATTTCAAACTGCGTTTATCTACCTACCAAAATGTTCCCATCTCCTAAGACAGTGAATCGCAATTATATCCCGGTTACATTATTAATAAAAGATTTAACTGCAACTCTTGGGCCGATTTGGCTCATTTCTGAACATGAGAATTCTTTGCGTTTGTACTACCCGTTCGCAAAGTTCCGTCAAGATTGGAACTTCGGTAACGTGGTAATCAAGGAATCTCTTGAACTCTAGAACCCTTCGACCGATTTGGCTCATGTTCGAACTTAAAAATTCTATGGATATGTACTACGCGTTTGCAAAGTTTCATCAAGATTGGACCATCGGTTTTCAAGTTATCGCGTAACAAACATACATACAAACATACACTTTTGATAAAATATTTAGGTAGGTTATAAAAAATGTTAATAGCTCAGAAAAAAAATTATCGGCGTACCAGTTTTGAAATTATCGTCAGACCTATCTTAAAGACTTTAAGTCACTTATATCTCTGCAATACTGAAGCCTATTTGGCTTTTTTTTTTACTATAAGTATTCTATTAACCTATTTAACTGGTGTGCAAAATTTAATTTAATTTGGATTTACCGTTTTTGAGTAAATGTCGATCAAAGTTAGGTACCAGAGGTCAACCGTTAAACTGGTCAAAACGCAGGCTTTTCGCGGCTCTCGACTCTAAGACCTCGCTTCGCTCGGTCGATAATTGGTTTGTATGCATTCGTATATCGCATCGGACGGTGCCGCCACTTTGTCTATTTTAATAATATACAATATTTTTACGAGTATGCACAAACCACTTTCAACCCTACAAGCGAAGAGCCGTAAGGCACCGTAAAGAACTCATCGCGGGGGACAATGTTTCAGCAGTCATAGGTTATCATGTAAAACCACAATAGTCTAGTTTGTAGATCTCCGTGTCGCCCTCCCACGAGCCCTTCATCAAGACGGACAATATTATAAAAGATAATTTCCTTGTTAAGAACCACTAAGATGTAAAACTTTTAAAGGTAGTTAACAATTGTAAATTGTTTAACTGATCATCAGTTAAACAATTTAGTGAAATCATATTCAGATTACCCTCAACTAATCATTCAAATCATTTTCAGTTTGCCCTCAGACTCTCAGACTAATAGTTTAAATCATTTTCATAGTACCTTCAAATAACTATTTAAATCATTTTCCGATTACCCTCAAACTAACCATACTAACGTGAAGTTCAATGCAATAGGCAGTGACCTCCTCTGGGTTCTTGCATAACAAATATCAACATCGTTTCCAGCTGCTGGGTCCTAATCCCCGCACACCATGACCTCCAGCAGCGTACCACTAGTTCAAATAAAGATGATCATCTATACTACTACACAGATCACTCTACTCAGTATATATTATTGTTTAGTTTTATTTGTATATACCTAATGTTAATTGTATTCCATAGTGATTTAAATGTTTACACTATTCAGATAGCCTACTACGCAATATACCTTTTGCCCCGTTTGGCTTAATAAGTAATGCAGCTTTAACACTACTTATGAATTTACTTTCTGCGAGTCCCATTACACAAACGCAATACACAATTCCAAAGAAATGATTCGAACGTTGTTTCAATTAGTATTGTCTGAATCTAAATCTAGTCATATCATATTTTGGTATTAAGGTTATAATTTTCACTATTTAATTTATCTCTAGATTCTTCCTAGCATACATAATAATATGATCATAAATGTACTAAGATCGTAGAATCAATATGTTATTCTTTAAAGGTTATTGTCCTTAAAACAATCTTGTGAACAAGTCTCATCGCTTTTGCAGTATAACTATACCTAGTTATTATAGTTTCAATATCTGCGGGTCAGTGCAGTCACATCAAAATACTAAAGGTATGACATTGAACTATAGCAGTATGCATTGTAACCAATCTCGCTGCAGCAAGTTACATCTGCTGTTAGTTGCCTGATTTTACACACCTACTGCATATACTGCAAAGCTAAATTCCTTGACAAAGTCAATATGGTTTACCCTAGCTACTGGTGACACCATAATCGTAGTGATACCCATGCTACCTACGTTGTAAACTCTATGAAACTAGTAGTTCGCCTCAAACTGGGACCTCGCGGCCCAATTTCCGTTAAACCTTAGACTTTAGACCTTAGACTTTTTTTAAAATATCCTAATACAAGAACTTTAACTTTAAGTCGAAAAAATACACCCGTTTATCCTTCAAAAAATGTTTTGACCCTCTGAATAAATCAATATTCATAGAGAACTTGCCGTTACCCTATGTTTATGAAATTTGGCATACCTTAACATATATTTTAAATACAGGAAAAAATCTGAAAACTTTTAATCTACTATATAAAAATAAGTCGGGTTTTCCTTCCTGACGCTATAACTCCAGAACGCACGAACCGATTTCCACGGTTTTGCATTCGTTGGAAAGGTCTCGGGCTCCGTGAGGTTTATAGCAAAGAAAATTCAGGAAAAATTTCAACAGAAATTTAAAACGAAGCCATCTGGTGGCGAAACGGAGTTCGCCGGGATTGCTAGTTTTTAATAAAATTAATTCATTTAAAAATAGCGCTATTTAAAGAACGTAATCATCGAAGTTAAGCAATGTTATGCGTGTACGTATTTGGATGGGCGCGTACGTAGTGATCTCAACTTTTTGCTGACTTTTTTGGAGAGAGCCACCAGTGGTCTGCGCTGCACTACGGTGTGCTCGTGCACCTTTATTGTTGAATGTGCCGGCACAAACTATTCTAAGTTTTAAAAAGTTTTGCAGATAGGCTACACAAATAATAATATATCTTACTGCCAGCGAAAAAGCTAATATGCCCAAGATGAAATTGTGTATATAATAATTAAAAAGGCTGCAGCCTTATTAAATGGTCTTATAATGGTCTTTTCAAAATACTGAACCATTTTAAAATTGCGACTATCAACCTAACAAAATGTTACTGTCTTTTATGGGAGTGAATCGCAAATCTATAATGATCATATCTAAATTATGAACCATTTTGAAATTGCGTCTATCAACCTAACAAAATGTTACTGTCTTTTATGGGAGTGAATCGCAAATCTATAATGATTATCTCTAAATTATGAACCATTTTGAAATTGTGTCTATCAACCTAACAAAATGTAAGTGTTTTTATAGAAATGAATCGCAAAACTATAATGGTCAACCCTAATTTCTGTACCAATTTGAAATTGCGATTATCAACCTTACATAATGTTTTTATCTTCTAAGAAAATGAATCGCAAATCTATAATGGTCAACTCTAATATCTGTACTAATTTGAAATTGCGTTTATCAAATACCGAAATGCCCCATCTTCAACGACAGTGAATCGCAATTACATAACGGTCCGTACTATTCGAACTAATTTCAAACTGCGTTTATCTACCTACCAAAATGTTCCCATCTCCTAAGACAGTGAATCGCAATTATATCCCGGTTACATTATTAATAAAAGATTTAACTGCAACTCTTGGGCCGATTTGGCTCATTTCTGAACATGAGAATTCTTTGCGTTTGTACTACCCGTTCGCAAAGTTCCGTCAAGATTGGAACTTCGGTAACGTGGTAATCAAGGAATCTCTTGAACTCTAGAACCCTTCGACCGATTTGGCTCATGTTCGAACTTAAAAATTCTATGGATATGTACTACGCGTTTGCAAAGTTTCATCAAGATTGGACCATCGGTTTTCAAGTTATCGCGTAACAAACATACATACAAACATACACTTTTGATAAAATATTTAGGTAGGTTATAAAAAATGTTAATAGCTCAGAAAAAAAATTATCGGCGTACCAGTTTTGAAATTATCGTCAGACCTATCTTAAAGACTTTAAGTCACTTATATCTCTGCAATACTGAAGCCTATTTGGCTTTTTTTTTTACTATAAGTATTCTATTAACCTATTTAACTGGTGTGCAAAATTTCATTTAATTTGGATTTACCGTTTTTGAGTAAATGTCGATCAAAGTTAGGTACCAGAGGTCAACCGTTAAACTGGTCAAAACGCAGGCTTTTCGCGGCTCTCGACTCTAAGACCTCGCTTCGCTCGGTCGATAATAAAACCCTATAGCAACAGGTTTCTAATACTTTAGTAATCTTAAACCCTAATTGTTGCTCTTAAACAGAGGTTGATTCATGAATATGTTCTAACTAGAGTCCACAAACCTAAGAAGAATAAATAAAGTTAGCAAACCAATATATAGGTACCAATATGTGCAGGAAACACGTGAAATCTCTGTAGTTTCACGGACATATTACATTTTTTCACGAACATTATTTTTGTGTCTATTCATTTAAAATATTACTTGTTTATGTATCAAGTTTAAACCACAAATTCAAATATTTTCAAAACAAAAGCGACCCAATTTGTGGGCCACTATTTGCTTAGCACCTATATGAATCCCTCTATTCTTTCTTGTAAACAAGTAACTTATTGAATCCTCATCTATTTTTTATTTTATTTAACTTTTTTGTCTGTATTTATAATTATCATGGAACAGATTTGTAAGTTACACTGCAAACTGTGTTTAATTGCATTTTTATGCAAAATAATGTTATTTTCTACACTTTATAACTAGTAGTTCGCCGCGAACTGGGACCTCGCAGACCCAATTTCCCTCAAAATATGTAGGTATACATGGGTAAAAGTTATAAGTATCTACGAAATATAAATGTATGGAAACTTTAACCTATAATATTCGTAAAAGGAAAGGAAAATGCCAAAATTGAAAGTAATGTTAAAACTCAAAATACGTAACGCATATACATTAAAAAAATCTTTATCTCTGTAACTATTTTATTGTAGTGGTGGGTCGTTAACGATTTTTGGGTTAACGCAACGAAGCCGTTAAATTCATCATGTTAACCTGTTAAAAAAGCCGTTAACATTATTAACAGGTTTTCATTAATGTAACAGATTTGTACCAACGGCAACGTAGCAGTTAATAGTAGCAAGCGAACTTAGAAACATAGATATCTCTCACTCTCGCTCGTACAATTTTAAGCTAGCGGCGTCTCGCTCGCTCACATAGGCGCCCTCGCGTCCACTCGGCATATTCCGTTTCTATTCGTTCTTTCAACGCAGAAGAAATAGATAATTTTAACTGGTTTTGCGTTAACAGCTTCAGATTACGTTAGCGACTTTTGAATACCTTTCGCTGAGATAATAAAAAAAACGCATTGCCAAAATCGTTGAATGTAACAGTTGATAGATTTAGCGGGTTTTGCAGTAAACAAAAAACTGTTAATTCGTTAACATTAGATTAACAGTTAAAAAAAGCCGTTCGTTGAATTAACGCCCACTCCTATTTTATTGTTGTGATCAAAATTTCAATAATAATAAAATATGAAAGGTTATGTGTGTATTCACTTGCAGAAAATAATAGAATAAAATAATAAATATTACTAGTTTTAAAAAAAACACTCAAAAAATCTTCATAGTTTGTAGCACTTGTTTACGAAGAAGTTGCCGATGCAGTGGACATTAGAAGAATATAAATTGGAAAAAAATATCTAGCTTTACTTGTGTTATATAGCAAATTTACAACAGTTATTATATTGATATTGCGCAGGTTTTCAAGATACAGCTACTGAGCAAGACAAAGTGTCCTTGTTCAAGGCATTATCAGACTTTTTAAACGTGCAGCTCGTCGATCACATTTGCACTTTCCATCAGGTGGGATGTGATCAAACGTAGGCCTAATTATTAATTATTTTTTTAAACAAAAGACTTGTGGGTGAACTTTACAAACTACAACTTTACAAAAAACGGATCCAGTACAATAATGCTTTCAGGATGCTTTTGGCGCTGTCTCGATACTACAGAGTGTCAGGGATGTTTGCAGATGTTAGAGTGAATGATGGTTTTAATGGCATAATGATATGTGATAAATACATAAATAACAATCCCAATAAGTTTCTTGCTCGTTCTTCTCATAGATATGCTTTTCGAACGAACAGTAGAGTCTTAAAATACTTAGATCTAAATAATTGTAAAATTTACTTTTAAAAGTGAAGCACTGTAGCCTATAGTCCAGTAAAAGAAGAAATGTGGATCGAAAAGTCGAAAGCAGAAAAACTAACTTAGGAACTTTGTTTGGACTATTCAGAACATAAACATACTAAAAGTACCCACCCTTCCGTAGTGAGCCCGAGGGGGGGGGGGGGGGGGGGGAGGCCGAAGAAGTTTCCATTTTTAGGTTTTTTGCTTATGCCAATTCGAGTGTAATGTGCCCAAACTCGACGGGTTTACTAATAGCCATTGAAGAGGTTCAGTAAACACCTCCTGGCTCCATCATCAGATCAGCTCAGTGGTACCAAATTATTGAACTGTCATCATATTTCTAGACATTTACAAAGTTTCATTATGGTACGACAACCAGAAGTTGGTCAAATATTACTTACTTATATAAGATTTTTTACCGACTTTGTATGGAAAACTAATTTCAGCATCTTAAAAATAGACCATGTTTGGAAGCTCATAGCTGGACGATGAATATAGATAAAAAGTGTTAAAGCCAAAGTTGTAGGAAATTTCAAAGCTTTTATAATGTAGTACAACAAAATATCGTACTACGCCCAGTTTTTGACATTTAGGCAAAAAACCTAAAAATGGGACCTTCTTCGGCCCCCCCAACCCTCGGGATCACCTCGGAGGGGTGGGAACTTTTAGTATGTTAATCTCCTGAATAGTCCAAACAAAGTTCCTAAGTTAGATTTTTCTGCTTTCGACTTTTCGATCCACATGCCTCTTTTGGGCACTCATTGACTGGACTACTATTTGAATAAAAAATGGGTTTAAGTTTCACCCGCACGATCATTTAAATTCATAATATTTTGAGTAAGTCAACATAGCTATTTACTTATCCGTTAGGGAACCGAACCTAGGACCGAATTATCAAAAATGTATGAAATGACGTATTACGTCGTATCGATTTTTGACAATTCGGTCTTTGGTTCGGTTCCCTGACGGATAACTGAATATCCCTGCAGTTCTCATAATATTATAATCGACAAACATTGTAATTTTGTATTCTCTATAACTCTACAACCCTTGCACCGATTTGGCTCATTTTTGGACGTGAGAATTATTTTAGTTTGTACTACCTGTTTAAAAAGATTTTATCAAGACTGGATCATCGGTTTCATTGTAATGCAGCAATATCTTTAACTCTTGAACCCTTCGACCGATTTGGCTCATGTTCGAACTTAAAAATTCTATAGGTTTATATTACGCGTTTGCAAAGTTTCATACAGATTGGACCATTGGTTTTCCAGTTATCGCGTAACAAACATACATACAAACATACACTTTGGCTAATATATTTGTGTCGCTTATAAAAAATGTGTATATGTTAGAAAAAAAATTATCAGCGCTCCAGTTTAGAAATAATCGTCAGACCTATCGTAAAGACTTTAAGTCACCTATATCTCTGCAACCCTGGAACCTATTTAGCTAATTTTTTCACTTAAATTATCCCATCAACCTTCTTAACTTGTGTGTAAAATTTCATTTAATTTGGATTAACCGTTTTCAAGTAAACGTCGACCAAACTTAAGCACCAGAGGTCAAGCGTTAAACTGGTCCAAACGCAGGCATTTCGCGGCTTTCGACTCTAAGACCTCGCTTCGCTCGGTCGAAAATGTTTTTCAATGACCGTAATTATTAAGCACGAAATCACATTTTTCGCACTAACCTTTTAACTCGTCGCCACATGTAGTACTCGTACAAACACAGGGGTAAATAGTGGATCACTGCCCGGCTCGTTACGTCACCAGTAGCTAAGGACAACACGTCCGCTCTCGCCAACGGCTCGCACAAGAGTGTCGCCCCCACTACCCGTGCCCCCGAGACAGGCAAATGTCATTCGTTCATTCATTCAATCATTCACTCAAATACACAAACACTACACTTCGTAACAGCGGTTTCAATACAACTACTTCCCGAGAAAACGTTTCACTTGAAATATTTTTCGCAAAAACGTGCGTCGCTATAACGGCATTCCAGGGTTATTGGTGATTTAGTTCATTAGTGTACATGACCTTATTAGGTAAGTCATTCACCACGATTTGAGCGCAATGTATAATTTATAGTTTTGATTTAAATTTTTTGAAAAATCAGGGAGACAATCTTAAAAATTCATAACAAAATAACCCTTTTTAGACCCAGGAAAAATGCGTTACGCATCATCACCCCACGCCGAGGGGCGCGGGACGGTATGTGAGACTCCCCCGCCAAAGATGGGACCCACTAAAAAACCTGGGGGTGTTCCTGCGGGACGCCATAATGCAAATATAATAAAATAACCCAGTATAACTAGTCTAGTGTATTTGTGTAAGTGTATGTACATATTTATATGAGTGTATGTACATAGATATATGACATTCAGAGGCCATGTACGAGTAATATTACAAGACATAATATTTGCGTCCCTCGCTTTCAATCGCTGAAACTCATTTGTATAAATTCAGTAAGAGCGAGTCTAAAATAACAGTTAGTGTTCTGTAGGCATCTCTAGCAGACTCTAGTCTGCGCTGTGTTTTAAAAAATCTACCAAACCTAGAGGTTTGGTAGATTTTTTAAATAAAGCAGCGTCATCCAATGAACGGCCTAGGCAAAATCTGGCTAATTTAATAACCAACTGGATTCGACTGAATGTCACACATTTTGTCTTTTTAAAAACTCTTCTTGAATAAAATTACATGGGACCATCTAAAAACCCTTTGAAGTTAAAAAAGACATTTGACTGACTAACGTAAATTTAAATTTAAACCTATAAAATTGTGTAGAAATTTAACAAGTAATTTTTTTTTATTTAACCTTTGAAATTGTGATTTGACTCTGACAGTGTAAGTAGGGTAAACATGTTGAAGACATCCGCTAAGAAAAAAATCTAAGAAACCTGTTAACATAGAATAACCCAAAATACATGAGAAAGGCTCTACCAAAATTCGATACTTACGATAACCCTGATAAAAAGTGACGTCACTACGGAACCCTTCTCCGAAATGAAATGAATCCTTCCGTATCAGATTGAATGATCGAGCGGAACCCTTGTCAATAACTAGTCATATCTGTGACCAGTGTACCCTGACCCGTGGCCCTTCATCAAGTGCCAACTAACACAAGGCCCCTGGTAGTTCTGAGAGGTCAAGTAATGCTGGTCGTTCTATTTAGACTCCTGTGTCAGCGAGTGTCCGTCGTCCGTCTTCGCTAACATTTTATTATTTTCATCGGATATTTTTTTTTACGCACTGGGGCGATTGGACGTAGCTTTTATTAGCTTTTTACAAGCTTTATATTACTTTCACCTGTCTGTTGTCTGTCTGTCTGTCTGTCTGTCTGTCTGTCTGTCTGTCTGTCTGTCTGTAATCAAATCTTGCAAGTTTAATTTGAACCACTTCCCGGTTTCCAATTGAGCTGAAAATTTGCATGCATGTGTAAATCGGATGACAATGCAATATTTTTATGACATCGAGCTGATCTGATGATGGAGTTGGAAGGTGGCCAAAGGAACTCTGTCATAAAACAACGCAACCCCATCGAGTTTGGGCTCATTTGATTCGTCTTGACGAGTACTTTATGATGCAAGATGATAACAATAATTAAAGCTTGTTTTTAAAAAGTATTTTTTAAATTTCACTTGTTAGTTACCCAAATTGACATGCAAAAAATTTATCTTAAAATTTGCTTACATTCAACCATAAATATGTTTTCAAAGCTTACTCACTGTTAGCATATTATATTTCATACGTAAATTAATAGTATTTAAAAAAGCTTAAAGTAAATCGATAAAATATAATCAAACAAGATAATATAAAATCCAGTTTACATTTCCATCTGAATTTCTAAAACTAGTCGAATTAAGTATGTATATTGTTATCACAAAAACCTGCCGCGTCTACTAACCCAGTGCGTACATTCGTTTATTCCCTTTGGATATTGGTGACTGTCCCCGCACAGTGAATCCGCCTATGGCAACTGACAGTTCATATTTCAAGCGCTTTATTACAGCGCTAGATTTATCCACGTTTTCTTAAGCGCTATTTGGTTATTATATTTGGCTACTATACCAAGTTTGTATATTTTGGGTTTGGGCTAACGATAATCAAAGATATGTGTATAAAATGTTATTATTATACAATTAATATAATTTTGACTTAACACTTTCAAATTTAATTTAGAGATATTTGTATTAAAATTGAGTGCACAGTAAAATAAAATATCTATCTGAATTCTATTAAAATTTTGCAAAATCTAGTTAAAAAGTCGTTACAGACTTCGCACTTCCGCGTGCATAAATAATAGAATAGAAAAGAAAACTCTTTATTGAAACACTACAAAAATACAGAAAAATTAAAACTATAACACACAGTTACGACATAAGTGTAACAATTGGCGGTCTTATCGTCAACAAGTGAAATTTAAAAAATACTTTTTAAAAACAAGCTTTAATTATTGTTATCATCTTGCATCATAAAGTACTCGTCAAGACGAATCAAATGAGCCCAAACTCGATGGGGTTGCGTTGTTTTATGACAGAGTTCCTTTGGCCACCTTCCAGCTCCATCATCAGATCAGCTCGATGTCATAAAAACATTGCATTGTCATCCGATTTACACACGCATGCAAATTTTCAGCTCAATTGGAAACCGGGAAGTGGGTCAAATTAAACTTGCAAGATTTGATTACAGACAGACAGACAGACAGACAGACAGACAACAGACAGGTGAAAGTAATATAAAGCTTGTAAAAAGCATCTTATACAATCTACAAAAACCCGCCGCGTCTAAAAACCCAGTGCGTACACTCCCCTCATATTCTCCCTGGTGGACATTGGTCCCCTAGTGACAGAGAATCCGCGGCCGGCGACTGACAGTTCATATTTCAAGCGCTTTATTACAACGATATATCGGCGGTTTTTGACGCGACCGTTTCAAGCGCAGTGGGGATGAGTTTTTTTAGATTGATTTGTAGTTTTGTTAACAATCTATGGTTTTTTTAGTTGCGACTTTTTGTAACGTTTTGTAAACGCACTTTTGCATCGCAACTATTGAGCGACTTTTACAGACGACATCAGGGGAACAAAGAGTGGAGAGCGGCTGGTTACGTTTTTTTTTTATTTATTACTAGCTGTGCCCAGCGGTTTTACCCGCTGTCCTATACTATGTGTTATTCCAGAGTCTAAGCTATCTTTATACCAAATTTCAGCTCAATCGGTCCACCCGTTTAGGCGTGAAAAAGTAACAAACACTCATCCAGACATCCTGACATCCAGACATATATATAGACTATTCTTACAAGCTTTCACGTTTACGAGTAGTAAGATATGTAAGCCTTTGACCGCGATGTTAAACGTCGATGCGGTCGTAGATGATGGAGACTAAACCTAAGGCGGGAGAAATCCCCCTTGTCTTCACTGAACATCATGCCGGAACACGGTCACAATGCCCGCTTGGCGACACGGTTTTGTCCAGTGGGTGGTAACTAGCCACGGCCGAAGACTGCCATCAGTTTATCTCGCATTTCTTAAAGCTGGAATATATTTCATTGAAAATCTCCTTTTTGGAAGTGGCCAAGTAAAAATACCCTTATGTAACGGGAATTTAAAATATTAAAGGAATGAGTAAAATAATAGTGAAAATGAAGATATTCGCATACCTCATTAAATTATGCAGTCTGTGCCTATATATATGTAAAATAACACTTAACATGTATTATTTTGAAAAATGTGTGTAATTGGACCATCCCTTGTTCGTAAATAATAATGTTAATCCCTTGTTAGATAAGGTGGACCATCCCTTGTTCGTAGAGGTAGACATTATTTTGGCAAGCTTTAAATAAATAAATGAGTGACTGATTGACTGACTGATCTATCAACGCACAGCCCAAATCACTGAACGGATTGTTTTGAAATTTGGAACACAGATTGTTCTTATGACGTAGATCTCAGCTAAGAAAGACTTTGTCTTCGCGGACAAAGCCGCGAGCATAAGCTAGTATCGATACTAGTAGTTCGCCTCAAACTGGGACCTCGCGGCCCAATTTCCGTTAAACCTTAGACTTTAGACCTTAGACTTTTTTTAAAATATTCTTATACAAGAACTTTAACTTTAAGTCGAAAAAATACACCCGTTTATCCTTCAAAAAATGTTTTGACCCTCTGAATAAATCAATATTCATAGAGAACTTGCCGTTACCCTATGTTTATGAAATTTGGCATACCTTAACATATATTTTAAATACAGGAAAAAATCTAAAAACTTTTAATCTACTATATAAAAATAAGTCGGGTTTTCCTTCCTGACGCTATAACTTCAGAACGCACGAACCGATTTCCACGGTTTTGCATTCGTTGGAAAGGTCTCGGGCTCCGTGAGGTTTATAGCAAAGAAAATTCAGGAAAAATTTCAACAGAAATTTAAAACGAAGCCATCTGGTGGCGAAACGGAGTTCGCCGGGATTGCTAGTTTTTAATGAAATTAATTCATTTAAAAATAGCGCTATTTAAAGAACGTAATCATCGAAGTTAAGCAATGTTATGCGTGTACGTATTTGGATGGGCGCGTACGTAGTGATCTCAACTTTTTGCTGACTTTTTTGGAGAGAGCCACCAGTGGTCTGCGCTGCACTACGGTGTGCTCGTGCACCTTTATTGTTGAATGTGCCGGCACAAACTATTCTAAGTTTTAAAAAGTTTTGCAGATAGGCTACACAAATAATAATATATCTTACTGCCAGCGAAAAAGCTAATATGCCCAAGATGAAATTGTGTATTTAATAATTAAAAAGGCTGCAGCCTTATTAAATGGTCTTATAATGGTCTTTTCAAAATACTGAACCATTTTAAAATTGCGACTATCAACATAACAAAATGTTACTGTCTTTTATGGGAGTGAATCGCAAATCTATAATGATCATATCTAAATTATGAACCAATTTGAAATTGCGTCTATCAACCTAACAAAATGTTACTGTCTTTTATGGGAGTGAATCGCAAATCTATAATGATTATCTCTAAATTATGAACCATTTTGAAATTGTGTCTATCAACCTAACAAAATGTAAGTGTTTTTATAGAAATGAATCGCAAAACTATAATGGTCAACCCTAATTTCTGTACCAATTTGAAATTGCGATTATCAACCTTACATAATGTTTTTATCTTCAAAGAAAATGAATCGCAAATCTATAATGGTCAACTCTAATATCTGTACTAATTTGAAATTGCGTTTATCAAACTACCGAAATGCCCCATCTTCAACGACAGTGAATCGCAATTACATAACGGTCCGTACTATTCGAACTAATTTCAAACTGCGTTTATCTACCTATCAAAATGTTCCCATCTCCTAAGACAGTGAATCGCAATTATATCCCGGTTACATTATTAATAAAAGATTTAACTGCAACTCTTGGGCCGATTTGGCTCATTTCTGAACATGAGAATTCTTTGCGTTTGTACTACCCGTTCGCAAAGTTCCGTCAAGATTGGAACTTCGGTAACGTGGTAATCAAGGAATCTCTTGAACTCTAGAACCCTTCGACCGATTTGGCTCATGTTCGAACTTAAAAATTCTATGGATATGTACTACGCGTTTGCAAAGTTTCATCAAGATTGGACCATCGGTTTTCAAGTTATCGCGTAACAAACATACATACAAACATACACTTTTGATAAAATATTTAGGTAGGTTATAAAAAATGTTAATAGCTCAGAAAAAAAATTATCGGCGTACCAGTTTTGAAATTATCGTCAGACCTATCTTAAAGACTTTAAGTCACTTATATCTCTGCAATACTGAAGCCTATTTGGCTTTTTTTTTTTACTATAAGTATTCTATTAACCTATTTAACTGGTGTGCAAAATTTCATTTAATTTGGATTTACCGTTTTTGAGTAAATGTCGATCAAAGTTAGGCACCAGAGGTCAACCGTTAAACTGGTCAAAACGCAGGCTTTTCGCGGCTCTCGACTCTAAGACCTCGCTTCGCTCGGTCGATAAAATCGGTACCGTTAACGGTGCCGTGACCGTTTTCCCCGGTATCGGTTTGGTTCACAACTGCCGTTATAGGGGCAACTTTTAATAAGATTATCGCCCCCTACCATTGTGGCTTTTATAGCATTTTTAAAGTTCGCAGCGAAAATGTACCTATATCAACATTTGAACACACTTTTTGTTGAAGTAGTAAAATTACTGGGCTGAAGAGTCTTACTTATGACTCTTGAGTAAGAAGCGTTGGTGCAGTGCACCTAGAATTTTATATCATTGCGAAATCCTGGGTGGCACTGTTCTGATTATAGGCAGCGTTATCTCTTAACATCAGGAGAGCGTCTTGCTCGTCTTCTTACTTCGTTGTATAAAAAAATGTTACGAGACATTAATACTGGACATATTATAAAGATTCAACTAATTATACAAAAAATACAATAGATTAGAAAATTTTTCCATTTTTGATTGGGTAAACCAATCCAAATTTTTTCAGGCATTTATTCAGGCTACAATGGAGCACTTTTGCTAGTCAATCTCATAATTTATTTATTTAGTTTATTTTAACTTCAGCGCGTTCAGAAAGGGAAAATAACCTCTATGAGAAGAACGGACAAGAAACTCATAGTGATTGTTAAGAAGGTTTTTTTTTTAAATGTGATTAAGTAGAAGACGAGCAAGACGCTCTCCTGATGTTAAGAGATAACGGTGCCCATAATCAGTACAGTGCTATTTAGGGTTTCACAATGGCACTGGACCAACGCTTCTTACTCAAGAGTCATAAGATGTTAAGACTCTTTAGCCCAGTAATTTCTTTATATGTAAGGTATATTTTATTTATTTATTCCCAGAGTAAATTTAAAAACTTCCCTTATAGATTTCCTGATGAAAGTTAAACAGATCCTATCGGTATGTATTACCTAGACTCTAATAGTTGTTATCAATTGCCTAGGTTACCTGCATAACGCAGGCAAATAAGCAACTAGTTGCGACCCTCTGATTCACTTGTTAATCAATTTTATCAAAACAAACCTAAAATTTTCCTTTTCGTTCCTCCTTATGGTGATTGGCTACCGGGCATTGAATCAATTTCCCTACAATATTTGATTGTTTCAATATTATAGGGAAATACCTTGACTTTTGCGTCGTTTTTCATGTTTATCTATAATAAAATATGTTTTCATTTACATATAGGGGCTGCGCAGACGACAGACTATCCATGACGCACTTTTAGTCTGTGAAAATAGAACCTATGCAATTATATTATTTGTGCGCCGGACTTTTTGCGCGTCGTGTGCGTTACTGCATATAATTTCATAGGTTCTATTTTCACAGACTAAAAAGTGCGTCATGGATAGTCTGTCGTCTGCGCAAAAATTTCGAAAAAATAGCATGTTGGAAATAATTCGATTTTCTGAACAGGATACATTTTTTTGAATAGAAATACCCCTCCATGTTCTATAGAAATCTGCTACAACAGTGATATTGCCGATAAAACACATTTGTGACCAATTCGTTATGTTATTATTAGTGCAGGTGTGCATCATTTGTTTTTCCATTAGTTACCTTTCTGTACTTTTCTAAGTCCACTTTATTGGTACCTATGTAGGTTTTAGATAATAATATTATATTGACACGTTTTTTTCTTGTCACTTTCAAAAATTGACACTATTTATATGAAAATTTAACAACTTTTTTATATTTTTATGACCATGATCTCGCGTGATATTGAACGACGATGCGACCGTAGATGGCTGCAGACTATACCTAAAAGGCGGGATACATCCCTCCTGTACTTATTTATTATATTTTTCGTGATAAACAGACTCATATCCCAACATTAATATTATGACGTTATTTACGTAAACCGAGACGTGCCTTGTGACGTCACGACTCACGACACAACGCGCCTTAATCTAATACGTGATTCACATTACAAACACACAAACAACCTAATTTATACCTTACTGTTATAGCAATAGAGCTGATTTTACTTCAAACATTAGGTTAAAGAAAAAGCTTTAAAGAACTTGGATACAAACGAAAATGTACCTTATCATAAAATATTAAAGCTGGTTTTCATTATTTTAGTTAAAATTTCGGTAGCAGTTGCAGTTTTCTTGCGAATTTCGATCATAAGTTTTAATGATAAGGTTGATTTTTGTTTGAATAGGAGAATATTAAAAAGAAGATTTGAAGTTTAAAGATAGAACGTTTGCGTAAAATGAAAAACGTAATGTATTTAACTAACTGATGCATGCTAAGTATGCCTTAATTAAACCTGATTAGCGAACAAAAAATAAAAAATAATAATAAGGCTTAAAACTATCTACTATATATATAGTACCATAGGGGCATTTTGGTCTATTAGGGTTCCATAGCCAAAAGGCAAAAAACGGAACCCTTATTAAAGATTCGTCATGTCTGTCCGTCCGTCCGTCCGTATGTCACCGGGAAGTGAATCAAATATAACTTGCAAGATTTGATAACAGACAGACAACAGACAAGTAAAAGTAAATAAAAGCTTGTAAAAGTAAGTCGCGCTTCCTTAACATTATACCTCTACTTAATATTTTATTACGTATGTATATCCTGCCTAGTTAGTATTCTATTCAGGATGCCTGAAGCTTAATTATGAATTTAGCTTACAGGAGGTAATTTAGGGCATAATTAAGGAATACTGGAAATTTCTACAGAATTAAAGCTAAAACCACACTACTGTATGTTATTAAAACTTTTTTTAAAGAAAATTATTTTGTTCTTACAAATACCATATACCTAAATAAATTTAATTAACATCATATTTTTAACCCCCGACACAAAAACGACGGGGTTTTATAAGTTTGACGTGTCTGTCTGTCTGTCTGTCTGTGTGTGTGTCTGTCTGTGGCATCGTAGTTCCCGAACCGATGAACGGATTTTGATTTAGTTTTTTTTTGTTTGAAAGTAGAGTTAGTCGAGAGTGTTCTTAGCCATGTTTGGTGGAAATCGGTCCAAGATGGCCGCCGCTACAAAACCGTTAATTACATATTTTTAACCCCCGACGCAAAAACGACGGGGTGTTATAAGTTTGACGTGTCTGTCTGTCTGTCTGTCTGTCTGTCTGTCTGTGTGTGTGTGTGTGTGTGTATGTGTCTGTCTGTGGCATCGTAGCGCCCAAACGGATGAACGGATTTTGATTTAGTTTTTTTTGTTTGAAAGTAGAGTTAGTCGAGAGTGTTCTTAGCCATGTTTGGTGAAAATCGGTCCAAGATGGCCGCCGCTACAAAATGGCGGATTACTTTTTTCTTCCACGACCCCCTCAATATGGGTATCAAATGAAAGAGCTTAACGAGTAGATTACAGCCCACTATATAAAATTTAAAATCCAAGATGGCCGCCATCAAAAAATGGTGTCGCCGCCGCCCATCCATATGACTCACTTTATATCTTTATCATCTCGTGCGAGAGCGCAAAAACACAATATCTGCTTATCAAGCTCATATGGGCGGCTGCGATACCAACTATATAAATGGATCCATCACGCACCTGGTATGACCGCCTCACTCCACGAACCTTCACGATCCGTCCCCGCGTTGTGCGCGATCGTAACGGGTAGTCGGAATGCTGCCCGGCCTGTTGGTATAAATAAATCTATTAACTGAGTCCCCTTCCAAATAAAGACTATCCATATTCCTTTATATCATGTAAGATATCGAAGCTATTCTATATCTACGTATTAATGTCTCAATGCAATGCCGGCCCAGTCCATTCCTCCTCAGAGGTGGTAAATCTGGTAACAAAGAGAACACTCCTCCGCTGCAAGGTGGTGGCTCTTCCTACGTGTAGTGCATTAGTAGCACTAAGAGTATCTATCCCTCTACCTCGAGGTGGTAGAACTCATTCTCCTATTACTAAATATACCGGGCTATAAGCTACGAGCTACGAGCTGATCGTGACTTTCGGAGTGTCCTTCTCTCTCTTCCTCGATATCAATAGTATCATATTCGACTACCACACCGTGGTCAGTCCCACACCTAACTTTCGTCACCTCACTATGGTACTACGCGCGCAGACCCGCCCTAACTACTCCGCGGGTGTCCTCTCCAGAACCGATCGCCTATTCACACACTCTCTTCACTCCATAGGGCATTGCCCCCACAATCTAGGACCGATCGGCCGGCCGACAACCCGCGGTCCTATGGTGGATTCGCCCCGCAGGGTACCCTCCACGGCCCTAAATCCCATGGGCGGCTTGTTAGATGCCTAATCGTTTTACAGATATACACCATCCCACCGTTGTCCCACGGCCCTAAGTGGCACCTTCGTTAAATCCTCCGAGTACCCACAGGTTTCAAACCTGCAGGTATACGAAGTATCCAACGTCGATGAATAATTGCGGACCTAACGCCACATAGGAATACTACGATAGTCATGCACTACAACTAGGGTACTCAGCTTTAGTTAATCCAGGCTCAGCTCCGTACTTCACATAGTCTTTACGAAGAGAACACGCGCGCTCAAACTTAATCGTGCGAATGGCGGTCGGCGCCATTTTCACCGGAACTAATTTACCGAAAGACATACACTGACATTTGGTTATTACGAAATACTAAACAACAGCACATTGATTCTAATATCATATAAGTTATGCTAAAATCGGAGATTATTAAATTAGAAATAACTATCGTATAAACTTCTTTATACCGAATAATTCAATTGTAACGGTAACTTATTTGACGAGAAGTATGACAAGTCAAAGTTTGTAATATTCAATTTGTGGTATTCACCTTCTAGAGAGTCTTAAGCTGGTTACGCTAGATGGCGCTAATAAGTGTTACCAGTTCATACTTACTACATGGCGCTATTCGCGACAAATGGTGAATTACGTATTGCGTTGGGGGTTTTTTTAAATTTTTAATTTAATTCACTTGTGAAAGCGTTGCGTTGGGGGTTTTTTAAATTTTTAATTTAATTCACTTGTTAAGACAAGCTTTCTAATTGCTCTAAAATTTAGAAAATAAATTTTTAATCAAAACAAATCCATAATAAATATTAAACACGATGGGGTTGCGTCTTTGAATTACTAAGTTCCTATTGCTACCTTCCAGCTCCATCATCAGATCAGCTCAATGACATAATAAAATATTGCTTTGTCATCCGATTTATACAGGCATGCAAAATTTCAGCTCAATCGGACACCGGGAAGTGGGTCAAATTTAACTTGCAAGATTTGATTGCAGACAGACAATAGACAGGTGAAATTAAAATAAAATCTTGTAAAAAACCTAATATTGAATGAATTCCTCAAACATTTATTATTTAGGTATTGTTTACCTAAATAATCGACCGAGCGAAGCGAGGTCTTAGAGTCGAAAGCCGCGAAATGCCAGCGTTTGGACCAGTTTAACGCTTGACCTCTGGTGCTTAAGTTTGGTTGACGTTTACTTGAAAACGGTTAATCCAAATTGAATGAAATTTTACACACAAGTTAAGAAGGTTAATTGGATAATTTTAGTGAAAAAATTAGCTAAATAGGTTCCAGGGTTGCAGAGATATAAGTGACTTAAAGTCTTTATGATAGGTCTGACGATTATTTCAAAACTGGAGCGCTGATAATTTTTTTTCTAACATATACACATTTTTTATAAGCGACACAAATATATATGCCAAAGTGTATGTTTGTATGTATGTTTGTTACGCGATAACTGGAAAACCAATGGTCCAATCTGCATGAAACTTTGCAAACGCGTAATATAAATCCATAGAATTTTTAAGTTCGAACATGAGCCAAATCGGTCGAAGGGTTCAAGAGTTAAAGAGATTGCTTTATTACAATGAAACCGATGATCCAGTCTTGATAAAACTTTTTAAACAGGTAGTACAAACTAAAAGAATTCTCACGTCCAAAAATGAGCCAAATCGGTGCAAGGGTTGTAGAGTTATAGAGAATACAAGATTACAATGTTTATCGATTATAATATTATGAGAACTGCAGGGATATTCAGTTATCCGTCAGGGAACCGAACCAAAGACCGAATTGTGAAAAATCGATACGACGTAATACGTCATTTCATACATTTTTGATAATTCGGTCCTAGGTTCGGTTCCCTAACGGATAATTGAATAGCCATGTTGACTTACACAAAATATTATGAATTTAAATGATCGTGCGGGTGGTGCAGGATATTATGTTCAAATTTATTAATCAAACTTAAACCCATTTCTTTTATTCAAATAGTAGTCCAGTCAATGAGTGCCCAAAAGAGGCATGTGGATCGAAAAGTCGAAAGCAGAAAAACTAACTTAGGAACTTTGTTTGGAGTATTCAGGTGATAAACATACTAAAAGTCCCCACCCCTCAGAGGTGAGACCGAGGGGTGGGGGGGCCGAAGAAGGTCCCATTTTTAGGTTTTTTGCCTAAATGTCAAAAACTGGGCGTTGTACGATA
Source organism: Hemithea aestivaria (assembly GCA_947507615.1). Classification (NCBI taxonomy): domain Eukaryota; kingdom Metazoa; phylum Arthropoda; class Insecta; order Lepidoptera; family Geometridae; genus Hemithea; species Hemithea aestivaria. Next base: position 11,511,274 of record OX382349.1, on the reverse strand, counting down.
TTTTGTTGTACCTACTACATTTAAAAAAATCCTACAACTTTGGCTTTAACATCGTTGTCCAGCTATGAGCTTCCTTTTCCGAGGACTAAAGGCTACAGTGCTTCACTTTTGAAAGTAAATTTTACAATTGCTTAGATCTAAGTATTTTAAGACTCTACTGCTCGTTTGAAAAGCATTTCTATGAGAAGAACGAGCAAGAAACTTATTGGGATTGTTATTTATGTGTTTATCACATGACATTAAAACCATCATTCACTCTAACATCTGCAAACATCCCTAACGCTCTGTAGTATCGAAACAGCGCCAAAAGCATCCTGAAAGCGTTGTTGTACTGGATCCGTTTTTTGTAAAGTTGTTGTTTGGAAATTTTATCCACAAGTCTTTTGTTTAAAAAAATAATTAATATTAGGCCTACGTTTGATCACATCCCACCTGATGGAAAGTGCAAATGTGATCGACGAGTTGCACGTATAAAAAGTCTGATAATGCCTTGAACAAGGACACTTTGTCTTTCTCGCAGTAGCTGTAGATACATCTTGAAAACCTGCGAGCCTAGATGTTACGCGTGACTGTCATAGCTCTGCGTTCTCGCTCCAAGTCTAAGTCATCATCGGCTGCTACGACAAAAATGTTATAGAATTAGCTACAATATCAATATTATAATAACTGTTGTAAATTTGCTGTATAACACAAGTAAAGCTAGATATTTTTTTCCAATTTCTATTCTTCAAATGTCCACTACATCGGCAACTTCTTCGTAAACAAGTGCTACTAACTATGAAGATTTTGTGAGATTTTTTGTAAAAACTATAGTAATATTTATTATTTCATTCTATTATTTTCTGCAAGTGAATACACACATAACCTTTCATATTTTATTATTATTGAAATTTTGATCACAACAATAAAATAGTCACAGAGATAAAGATTTTTTAATGTATATCCGTTACTTATTTTTCCTTTCCTTTTACGAATATTATAGGTTAAAGTTTCCATACATTTATATTTCGTAGATACTTATAACTTTTACCCATGTATATATATACCTATTTTGAGGGAAATTGGGTCTGCGAGGTCCCAGTTCGCGGCGAACTACTAGTAAATATAGAACCTCGTTTACCGCAACCCTTCCAATCAATTCCGTGTAAAGCCAAAAAGTGTGTATTGATGATCACGTGACTACATCCAATTACGTCTGTCTGTCTGTCTGTCACACAGAGGGCATCGTTGTATGTACACAGTTCATATAAGCAAGTAGGTAAACTTTATGAAGAACAAAAGCTTTTTGGAAAGAAGAAGGTGCTAAATTTGTCTATGGATACTTATTTTTACAAGCGTTTATTTACTTTCCTCTGTCTGTTGTCTGTCTGTAATTAAATCTTGCAAGTTATTGACCCACTTCCCGGTTCTGATTGAGCTGAAAGTTTGCATGCATGTATAAATCGTATGACAATGCAATATTATTATGACATCTGGAAGGTGGTCATAGGAACTCCGTAATTAAACAACGCAACTTTATCGAGTTTGGGCTCATTTGATTCGTCTTGACAAGTACTTTATGATGCTATATGGTAATGATAATAAAAATTTGTTTTTAAATAGCTTTTTTTTAGTTCACTTGTTTTATGTCTGTTACCTCAGAGCTTTTCACTGGTTCAACCGATTTTAATGACTCTATTTTTAACCCCCGACGCAAAAACGACGGGGTGTTATAAGTTTGACTGTCTGTCTGTCTGTCTGTCTGTCTGTCTGTCTGTCTGTCTGTCTGTCTGTCTGTCTGTCTGTCTGTCTGTGTGTGTGTGTGTGTGTGTATGTGTCTGTCTGTGGCATCGTAGCGTCCAAACGGATGAACGGATTTTGATTTAGTTTTTTTTGTTTGAAAGTAGAGTCGAGAGTGTTCTTAGCCATGTTTGGTGAAAATCGGTCCAAGATGGCCGCCGCTACAAAATGGCGGATTACTTTTTTCTTCCACGACCCCCTCAATATGGGTATCAAATGAAAGGGCTTAACGAGTAGAATACAGCCCACTATTTAAAATTTAAAATCCAAGATGGCCGCCATCAAAAAATGGTGAATTACGTATTGCGTTGGGGGTTTTTTTAAATTTTTAATTTAATTCACTTGTTATTTGAAAGCTGGAGTTTCCCGTGTGGTCCCATTTATATTTGGTCCAGTTCTGACAATGGGATCCATGAAAAAAACATAAAATATTATGTTTGATTCTTAGCAAATTATGATGTCAGTGTGTTTTTGTTGAAATTTGATTAACTTTTTTTTGTTATCACCGTGAAAAAATGCATTACGCATACTCTCCCACCGGGGGTATGGGAGGGTTATGTGGGACTCCCCGTGCAGAGCAACTGCACGGTATACCCACTAAAACAACCCGGCGACACTCCCGCATCGTATTTGTGACGGAGGACTGGGAATCGACAGAGCCGCGCCATCCAGTCCCCCACCGAAGATTTTTTTTACACCTTATCAGCAGCAGATATTATTATATTTTTTGACCCTACTTCAATATATTCTGTGTTCACAAAGACTCCAAACCCTCGCAAGGGACAGTGAAACGTGCGGAGGGAAGGGCGGGCTGTCACCAGTAATGTATCGGAATGTATGCCGCGAGTTACACAATATGTCTGGAAACGTGTCATTTACTTAATAGTTGAGTATTTATTTATCTAATAATCCTTTACTCACCCACCACTAGAATAGAATGACTCCTTATTGCATACCAAAATACAAAAATATTTATGAACATAATAATACAACAAACTTAAAACTAGAGGTAAACAAATAAGAAGACAAGCCTTTTCAGTTGAACTATTTTTAAACATTTTCTTTTAAAATGTGTACAATAAAATTATGCAGGGCTGGTTGGAAGGATTTTTTTATAAATTGATTCTATGAATTTATATTTCTAAATTTGTCAAATTGTGCCAGCAAGAGCGCGTCAATCGATATAATATATACGCTCTTAATCATTATTAATCCGACCAGCCCTGCATAATTTTGACGGCCCCTGTGGCGCGGTGGGCTTATACCCGCCTGCAACGCAGAAGGTTGCGGGTTCGATTCCCGCATGGGAGAAATGTTTGTGTGATCCACAGGTATTTGTTTCTGGTCTGGGTGGTTTTTCAATATCTATTATAAGTATGTATTTACAAAAGAAAAGTATATAAGTATTATATCCGTTATCCTAACCACCATATTACAAGCATTAATTTGCTTAGTTTGGGGTTAGGTGGCGCTGTGTGAAACGTCCTGAAATATTTATTATTTTGTTATTTATTTATTTATTATAATTTAATTTTGCATGCCTGACGGAATTTCGCATGTCTCAACATGGAGTATTTTATTTTTTTAAACAATAAGACATAAACTGTTCGTGAGCTAATAAATGATTTGTATTAGGTTGTGTAGCCAACCTATATGTTGCGATAAGCGGCATATATGTAGATATACATCCAAGTCTGTCACAAACAAGTCCCATTGACGAAAAATCTCTCGTAAAATGTGAACAGACAGCATTGATTGGAGGCCCCGCTCCGACAAGCGATTGAATTTATATTCCTGTAGGGAGGTCTAATTATTGCTTCCTTTGTGGATTTCAAACAATTGTGGTGTTTTTAATGTATTTCGGGAGGAAAGTCGGGGTTTTGTAAAATGGCTTTAAAAAATTTGGCTAGAATATCAAGAATTAAGAATGTCAACCTTTACATAGTGTTATGTTCAACGTCTCATCTTCATGTATTGCATAAACAGGGGACCGAGATCGCATCTCACGAGTCTCAAGACACAGGCTACAGCCTAGTTTGAGACTCATAGAAATAGTTGTAAGGAATGCTGAAACCTAGCCGTAACAATGTAATTAATTATAAGGAATGGCATGTAACTCCTTTTGGAAAATAAATCATTCATTTATTCATTTAATTTCCTTTCTAGGTAAATTTAGTGATTTATTGTCAACCGCACCTACACTCACCATCTGGGGAAGTGGTCAAACGTAGGCCTATCTAACTAGTAGTTCGCCGCGAACTGGGACCTCGCAGACCCAATTTCCCTCAAAATAGGTATATATACATGGGTAAAAATTATAAGTATATACGAAATATAAATGTATGTAAACTTTAACCTATAACATTCGTAAAAGGAAAGGAAAATGCCAAAATTGAAAGTAATGTTAAAACTCAAAATACGTAACGGATATATACATTACAAAAATTTTTATCTCTGTGACTATTTTATTGTTGTGATCAAAATTTCAATAATAATAAAATATGAAAGGTTATGTGTGTATTCACTTGCAGAAAATGTGTGTATTCACTTGCAGAAAATAATAGAATAAAATAATAAATATTACAAAAGTTTTTACAAAAATTCTCACAAAATCTTCATAGTTTAGTTTGTAGTAGCACTTGTTTACGAAGAAGTTGCCGATGCAGTGGACATTAGAAGAATTGAAATTGGAAAAAAATATCTAGCTTTACTTTATACAGCAAATTTACAACAGTTATTATATTGATATTGTAGCTAATTCTATAACGTTTTTGTCGTAGCAGCCGATGATGACTTAGACTTGGAGCGAGAACGCAGAGCTATGACAGTCACGCGTAATATCTAGGCTCGCAGGTTTTCAAGATGTATCTACAGCTACTGAGCAAGACGAAGTGTCCTTGTTCAAGGCATTATCAGACTTTTTATACGTGCAGCTCGTCGATCACATTTGCACTTTCCATCAGGTGGGATGTGATCAAACGTAGGCCTAATTATTAATTATTTTTTTAAACAAAAAACTTGTGGATGAACTTTACAAACAGGGATCTCAAGGCGCTGCGGATCCTGTACAACAATGCTTTCAGGATGCTTTTGGCGCTGTCTCGATACTACAGAGCGTCAGGGATGTTTGCAGATGTTAGAGTTAATGATGGTTTTAATGGCATAATGATATGTGATAAACACATAAATAACATCCCAAAAAGTTTCTTGCTCGTTCTTCTCATAGATATGCTTTTCGAACGAGCAGTAGAGTCTTAAAATACTTAGATCTAAATAATTGTAAAATTTACTTTCAAAAGTGAAGCACTGTAGCCTATAGTCCAGTAAAAGAAGAAATGTGGATCGAAAAGTCGAAAGCAGAAAAACTAACTTAGGAACTTTGTTTGGACTATTCAGAACATAAACATACTAAAAGTCCCCCACCCCTCCGAGGTGAGCCCGAGGGGGGAGGGAGGCCGAAGAAGGTTCCATTTTTAGGTTTTTTGCTTATGCCAATTCGAATGTAATGTGCCCAAACTCGACGAGTTTACTAATAGCCATTGAAGAGGCTCAGTAAACACCTCCTGGCTCCATCATCAGATCAGCTCAGTGGTACCAAATTATTGAACTGTCATCAAATTTCTAGACATTTGCAAAGTTTCATTCTCGGGCTCACCTCGGAGGGGTGGGGACTTTTAGTATGTTTATCTCCTGAATAGTCCAAACAAAGTTCCTAAGTTAGTTTTTCTGCTTTCGACTTTTAGATCCGCATGCCTCTTTTGGGCACTCATTGACTGGACTACTATTTGAATAAAAAAATGGGTTTTAAGTTTGATTAATAAATTTGAACATAATATCCTGCACCACCGGCACGATCATTAAAATTCATAATATTTTGAGTAAGTCAATATGGCTATTCACTTATCCGTTAGGGAACCGAACCTTGGACCGAATTATCAAAAATGTATGAAATGACGTATTACGTCGTATCGATTTTTGAAAATTCGGTCTTTGGTTCGGTTCCCTGACGGATAACTGAATATCCCTGCAGTCCTCATAATATTATAAATCGATAAACAATGTAATTTTGTATTCTCTATAACTCTACAACCCTTGCACCGATTTGGCTCATTTTTGGACGTGAGAATTCTTTTAGTTTGTACTACCTGTTTAAAAAGTTTTATCAAGACTGGATCATCGGTTTCATTGTAATAAAGCAATCTCTTTAACTCTTGAACCCTTCGACCGATTTGGCTCATGTTCGAACTTAAAAATTCTATGGATTTATATTACGCGTTTGCAAAGTTTCATGCAGATTGGACCATTGGTTTTCCAGTTATCGCGTAACAAACATACATACAAACATACACTTTAGCTAATATATTTGTGTCGCTTATAAAAAATGTGTATATGTTAGGAAAAAAATTATCTGCGCTCCAGTTTTGAAATAATCGTCAGACCTATCGTAAAGACTTTAAGTCACTTATATCTCTGCAACCCTGGAACCTATTTAGCTAATTTTTTCACTAAAATTATCCAATAACTTTCTTAACTTGTGTGTAAAATTTCATTTAATTTGGATTAACCGTTTTCAAGTAAACGTCGACCAAACTTAAGCACCAGAGGTCAAGCGTTAAACTGGTCCAAACGCAGGCATTTCGCGGCTTTCGACTCTAAGACCTCGCTTCGCTCGGTCGAATATATAAAAGGAAAGAGTAACTGACTGACTGATCTATCAACGCACAGCTCAAACGGCTGAACGGATTCGCTTGAAATTTGAAATATAGATAGGTTTTATGATGTAGATCTCCGCTAAGAGAGGATTTTGCCACGCGGGCAAAGCCGCGAGCATAAGCTAGTTAAGTATAACTTTTTATTAAGAAATATTTAATTTTCTGTTTTTTTTTTCATTACCTAAATAAATGGATTTTCTTGGCTTTCACACGATTCATGCTAATTATTTTAGTCATTATTTATCATATTCTTCTTAAACTAGTAGTTCGCCTCGAACTGGGACCTCGCAGCCCAATTTCCGTGGTAAACCTTAGACTTTAGGCCTCGACTAAATATATCCTAATACAAGAACTTTAACATTAATATTAAAACTCAAAAGACAAAAATTCAGGGAAATTAAAACTCAATAAACCTACGTACCGAGATTTTTAGAATATAATCCTTTTTAGAGTTTCGTTCCTCTGAAGGAAAAAACGAAACCCTAATTGGATCACTTGGTGATCCGTATGTCTGTCTAGACCCATTTATACTCTACATCCCGTAGAATTGTATATTTTTACCATAATACACAGGTCTATGGCCGCTTGGTACCCGTAAAATTAAACTTCTAAGTTAACGTAGAAAAATTACACCCGTTTATCCTTCAAAAACGTACCTACATTTTTTTGACCCTCTGAATAAATCAACATTCATAGGGAACTTGCCGTTACCATATATTTATGAAATTTGGCAGACTATAAGTACATATATTTTAAATTCGGGAAAACTTCTGAAAGCTAAACATTTGAATTAATTCATTTAAAAATGGCTCTATTTAAAGTACGTAAACATCGAAGTTAAGCAATATTATGTGCGTACGTACTGGATGGGCGCGTACGTAGTGATCTCAACATTTTGCTGACTTTTTTGGGGAGAGCCACCAGCGGCCCGCGATGCATTATGGTGTGCTCGTGCACCTTTTTTGTTGAATGTGCCGGCACAAACAATTACTCTAAGTTTTAAAAAGTTATGCAGACAGACTACTCAAATAACCTTACTGCCAGCGAAACAGCAGAGGCTCTCAACTCTAAGAGTTCGCTTTGCTCGGTCGATGATATATGTATGTATTCATATAAATTATGTATTTAAATTATATTTTATAACAAAACGATTCAGCGAGTTTTTTTATTCTATCACCACTTCCACAGACATTGTTACCTGCTTGTTATTGTTTATGGTCTCCACTTTCGTGTTTTGCCAGTGTTCGTAGCATGCCACACAGAATCCCGACCAAACTTCAAGAGTAGAACTGTCATCCCATACATTCACAAAACTACAATGTATGGCATGACAGTTCTACGCTTGACATTTCAGCGGGATCTCGTTTGGCATGCTACGGCCACTGTAAAATATTATTTTACTTGTCAGCGAGTTATAGTCCGGTACATTGTGTTCGGGATAATTTATACAAAATTTTAGGCAATGTGACGTAGAATAGAATGATACTTTATTGCATACCAAAATACAAGAAATAGTACACGACGTAGTTATGTCGTCACAATATATTTTATTAATAATTATGCCTATACTAATAAATCCAACTTTGGTTTCTTGCCATTAGCGATGGGCATAAAATAACGCTATTAATAAGGTTTTTATTTTAAATAACTATTTTACTTTATTTTTATTTTACTTAAATTAAATAACATTATATTTTATCGATCGAGCGAAATGAGGTTTATTAATGGATTTAAAAAACAGCACAAAACATCTAACATGTATGTGACACCTATCTCAATAGCAAACTTTAGGCGGCCGGACTATAATTGACGCAATTATTGGTATTACGCAATGTACTAAAAAATAATGTTATTGAAAATAAGATATATTGCTTGAAATTCTCGAATTATTGGACTTTATCGCTAATAATTCTTTAGCTTGATCTACTTGCCTGCTCTTCCTTGCCTGTAGGATCTTTCTAAACCTCCTCCTCTCCTAACAAATTGTGCAAAACATTATAATTTAGTCATCTTTATAACTCTACAACCCTTGGATCGATTTGGCTCATTTTCGAACATGAGAATTCTTTTAGTTTATACTACCTGATCGCAAAGTTCCATTAAGATTGGAACTTTGGTAACGTTGTAATTAAGCATTTTCTATAACTCTAGAACCCTTCGACCGATTTGGCTGATGTTCGAACTTAAAAATTCTATTGACTTAAACTACGTATTTGCAAAGTTTCATAAAGATTGGACTATCGGTTTTCAAGTTATCGCGTAACAAACATACATACAAACATACACTTTTGATAATATATTTATGTAGGTTATAAAAAATGTGTGTATATTAGAAAAAAAATTATCAGAGCACCAGTTTTGAAATTATCGTCAGACCTATCGTAAAGACTTTAAGTCACCTATATCTCTGCAACCCTAAAATCTATTTCGCTATTTTTTTCACTAAAATTATTCTATTAACCTATTTAACTTGTGTGTAAAGTTTCATTTAATTTGGATTAACCGTTTTCGAGTAAATGTCGATCAAACCTAAGCGCCAGAGGTCAACCGCTAAACTGGTCGATACGCAGGCTTTTCGCGGCTCTCGACTCTAAGACCTCGCTTCGCTCGGTCGATTATTTTTAATTTATCTGAAATCACATCTTTATCTCTGACAACTGTAATACAAACTATACATTTAAGGACCTTTTCCAGTAATCTCTGTAATAGTACAAAAATCGTTCGTTCGAATTTCAAACATCCTTCAAAATATCGGTTAGAATGACCTTGTGATATACATAGGACTTAAGACTTCTACATTCAAAATTCAACTTTAACTCAATCATAATAAAGCACAATTTTAAATGAAAATCATTAGTTCAAACAAATTTGAAACTTAAGTTATTAAGTATAAAATTTATTTTCCAATGAAAAATATAAATTAAGGTCACAGCTTAACCTAACAGACCTTAGATTTAGAGACTTTCAATTTATGTTTTAGATTAGAAATGAAGACTATTTGTGTTCAGAATCGTATCAAAAGGAGCTTAACTCTTTAGAAACTAGTTGGTGTAATTAAAGTAGTGAGGGTTTCCGTCCATTATACCAGTATTATACTAAAAATAATAAAGAGGGTACCTGTCCATTATACTAGTGTACTAAAAATAAATGTAATTAGGGTTTGTACTAAAATAGGTTATCCTAATTACACTTTTATTATAAATCAACTTGATGGCCTACGCTTTAATAGTTTTGTAGGGCCTTGGTTTAAATCTCAGTGTAGCTTAAAGCTTTCCCCTGAACGCTACCATGTTTTGGAGCGGCACGTAAAACTGTTGGTCCCAGCTAATTCCTATAAGATATGTAGGAGGTAATATCGAAACACCATATCTGAGGGTTCTACAGTTTTTGTATGAAAGCTGTAGCAGTAGAATAAAATTGGAGACGATTGGCCCCTCGATACCCATCCGAAGAGGAGTACGGCAAGGAGACCCTGTCTCTCCAACTATATTTATAGCAGTGTTACAACACGTGATGGGACAAATGCATTGGGAAAAAGCTGGAATAAAAATCAATAAGGAATATTTAAGCCATTTACGCTTTGCTGACGACATTGTCCTGTTCTCCGAGAATACAACCGAGCTGCAGTCAATGTTAAATGCTCTACATACCGCAAGTCAACAGGTGGGTCTAGAAATTAACCGCAGCAAAACCAACATTATGACAAACTATATAAAGTCCCCTGTATATATAGAAAACGATGTGCTTGAGTATGTCGATACTTATATATATCTAGGCAAACAAATATCTTTTAAAAAGCAGAGAAATGAGCACGAAATAGAAAGGAGAGTTTCAAATGTTTGGAAAAAATTTTGGAGCTTAAAAGAAATTATGAAGAGTGATATGCCTATAAAAATTAAACAAAAAGTTATGGACATCTGTATACTACCATCATTAACCTACGCTAGCCAAACTTGGAAACTTACTCATCAAGCAAAATCAAAAATTATATCATGCCAAAGAGGTATGGAGAGAAGCATACTGAAAATAAGAAGGATCCAAAAAATATCGCATAAAATAATTAGAGAAAAAAAAAGACGAAAATCACCGATGCTCTAATCCATTGCAAAAAAACTTAAGTGGCGTTGGGCTGGACACATAGCTAGACTCACAGACAACCGATGGACCCATAAGATAACATCTTGGAATGGTCCACCAGGTGTTAGAAAGAGAGGCAGACCAGCTGCCCGATGGACAGATGACATCATTAAAGTAGCCGGGAAACAATGGATGGAAACAGCAAAGGACAGGGAGACATGGACATCTCTAGAGGAGGCCTTCACCTTCGAGAACGAGGGGTTCTTACTTACTTAGATATATAACATACATAAAGCATAAGTAAAGTAACAATATATAAAGTAATAATAAGAAACGCATGTTTTGTATTTGTAAAAATTTTTTAGTAAGAAATATAAGGCTTTTTTATTTTTTTTTTATTTTTTTTTTTTTTATTTATTATTTATTTATTATGTAGGAGGCAGTCGTTAGGTCATGTTGCAGGCCCTGTAGTAATCTCGTCGACCTGAAACTGCAACATAAAGGTTGGCCACATAATTGTGATTTGGCGGTAACCTGTTCTATCGGAGTATAAACCCCAATTATTATTATTTATTATTATTATAAAAAGCTGGGCACAACGGTTTAACCCGCTAAACTGTACCTAGCCTATGTATTATTCCAGACTCTAAGCTATCTCTATATCAAATTTCAGCTCAATCGGACCACCTGTTTAGGCGTGAAAGAATAACAAACATACATCCAGACATTCTTACAAATTTTCACCTTTATAATATTAGTAAGATTTATTCTATGGATAGGTGGAACGAAATAACACCTAAATAGTAAATAAATAGTATTTAGAATGTATTTTGAGTTGTGAAGTCTAGACCACTTACTGTGAAAGAATATAAAAAGCTCGCGAGTGAGCTTCGATATTTTAACACTCTAGATCTGCGAGTGACAGGTGAAGTGGGGTCACAGTGCTAGCGGTTTATGAAATTAAATCTAATATTAAATCTAGTATTTTAGGTTTTAAATGATAGGTTAGTTTTTAAGGTATTTTCATTTATGTTTTTCTTCTAAAATATAACTTGAAATAAAAAACAACTAATGTCAATCTAATATTATAAACGTGAAAGTTTGTAACAATGGATGTCTGGATGAATGATTGTAACTCTTTCACGCCTAAACGGGTGGACCGATTGAGCTGAAATTTGGTTTAGAGATTGGTTAGATCCTGGAATAACACATAGGCTACAATTCAGTGGGTAAAACATCTCGTGGATTATAATAATATTATGACTTTATCTTTTAGTTAGCCTTTGGCCACTCGCGTAATGTTAGGTTCTTATTCTAATGAAGCAAAATTAAAACATAATTTATTCTAAAAAAATTATTTCATAATAATTTGTCATAATATTACTATATTGTGTAATAATATTGCGGGCGAGAACTAGTTCTTAAGATTTTTTTATTTTTTGAAAAGCTGAATTTATACAAGTTTGTAACCGATTTTTAGAACCGATTTTTGTTTTTAGTTAAGGTTGTAACCTTCAAGGCCGCTATAAGAATAACCACGCCTTGTCTAAAAGGGTGTATCTCTCTCACTTTCATAATGTCAGACACATCAGCCAAGTTATATATATATATAATGTACTTACTACGTATATAGGTTTACAGTTGACTGCACAGACACTTTTTATAAATAAATGTGAAAACTAGCTGATTCAAAAATACAATACGATACTTTTTATTGAGAAAAAAGCTAATACAAATGAGTAAGACTAAACTTATATTATTACCACGGGCGGCCTTCTCGCTTAGATCGATCTCTTCTAGGCAACCAGATTTCAACGACAACGGACAGGGGGAAGTAAATAAAAGCTTGCAAGAAAACAGGCTGGGGGATTGGATTACAACGGTCTTACGCTTCACAATGCCAAGAATACACATAAATTTAGTGCGGAAATGCTCTAACACTTTAATTGGCAACATTTTAAGTTAAAAATAAATCCAAGTGTAATCTAAGTCGTAAACTTAACAACCAGCCAACTAGCAATATCGCCAGCAATAAATACCTAGCGACGTACCAACCCCGCCCCCAGTTGCCTCACTGCTGCAGCTACACTATATCAGCCAGTATGGACTATGGTACTAGGCCAGCCAACTAGCAATATCAGCAATAAATACCTAGCGACGTACCAACCCCGCCCCCAGTTGCCTCACTGCTGCAGCTACACTGGACTCAGCCAGTATGGACTATGGTACTAGACCAGCCAACTAGCAATATCAGCAATAAACACCTAGCGACGTACCAACCCCGCCCCCAGTTGCCTCACTGCTGTAGCTACACTGGACTCAGCCAGTATGGACTATGGTACTAGACCAGCCAACTAGCAATATCAGCAATAAACACCTAGCGACGTACCAACCCCGCCCCCAGTTGCCTCACTGCTGTAGCTACACTGGACTCAGCCAGTATGGACTATGGTACTAGACCAGCCAACTAGCAATATCGCCAGCAATAAATACCTAAAATCTTACTAAACTCCCTTATTATTGTGTAGTTTGTATACGTGCGTGTGAAAGTGCATGTTATGTGTTTCTAGCAACGTTAAAAAAATGCTAGTAAATTTCTATATTTAAATTTACTGTCGTAATTTTAAACCGGAATATGAAATATCTATTTATTACTTAATAAAAATCATCATCTTTCTGCCTTTATCCCACAATAGGTGGAGTCGGCACAACACGTTTTTCTCCTCCATACTACTCTATTTTACGTCATATTATGTTCATTCACTCCCCTAGCACGCATATTGCAAATCCCTGCACACACAGTTTACGAAAACCATTTTCGGACGCCTTCTTCCCGATTTAGCTTGATTGCCCATACTGTCAACAAATATACAGCGAAGCAGAAAACGCTGAGCGTTATAAAATCGCAGCCTCTATCTAGTCGAGAGCGTAATATTTAAGGGCCGCACACTCATACATTTTTACTGTTACACTATTGAAGTATACCATAAAACTGGAGCAGTAAGCCTGAGGGAATACCCTCCCTTGTACGTGAACATATCAAAATATTGGTACTTGATATAAATTGTTTTAATATCGTAAAAATGCGAATATACTTGTTGTACTCTTCAGAGAGCTTATTCTGTTTGACGCTCTCTCGCTCGCACTATTTGACACGATATTTAGAAATATAAACTCGTAAAATTAACTTTTCGAAAATTCCTCAAGAGGAACCCTGCATAATATTATTGCACACATTTTAAAAGTGTTTTCAGTTTGATATATTAAAAAATGGCGTAGGGAGCAATATTTAAAAAAAAATTAATCGGCTTGCGGTGTTCGTATTTGTGATTAGACTCTGACAGTGAAAGTAAGGTTACCTGTTCTGCAAACCCCAATTTTAATTTGATGAGACATCTTTTAAATTGCACTTATAGAATCAATAAAAGGATAAAAATTCCGAGACAGCAATCGTCAGTTACAATTATTGCTAGTTTTATAGTCAAAAGCAATATCTACCAGAGTTATAACACAAACATAAAACAAAACAAACAAAAACACAAAAATAAATCAAACTTCACACCAATAGCTCAAAAAACTCAACCAACACCCATCAGCCAGTTAAAGTTCCGTTTTTGTTTGTGAAAATCCCCGAAATTCCTCATAAATCCCCGGGGAAGTTGATGGCAGGTGCACAATGGGTATCGGGTAACTTCTGAACACGAGTTATTTTTTATCACTTGTTCTCTAGTTTTTATTGCGGAGCGCGATTCAGCTGTGCGAATATAACTGGTGAAAAAGGTCATTCGGCTAGAAATCTTTGTGTATTTTTTATAGAGGTATTTCAACAGAACAAGTTTTTTTTAATGTGAAGACGAGCAACACGCTCTCCTGATGGTAAGAGATAACGCTGCCCATAATCAGTACAGTAAACAGTAACAAAATTTTACAATGATGTAGAAATTCTACGTACGAGCAGATGCACTGCGCCAACGCTTCAAGAGTCATAAGATGTTAAGATCCTTCAGCCCCGCAATTTCACTAGTATTATGCTCAATCATACGAAACAAAATATAGAAATTCTATTGTATTTTAATGCGAATCTCGTAAAATATCTCCACAAACTACACGATACAAGTATATACTACGAGTTCGTAGTCTCGTCTCGAGGCTGAGCATTCAAATGAACGCTACAAAACATCGCGTTGCTGTCGCATCGCTTTTATTTTTCAGATGCGAGTCACGGGTGACACAGTGTTTGTATTGTCAGTTGGGTAACTGCTTTCAATTTGTACATTAGAAATTCTTACTAATATTATAAACATTTAAGTTGGTAAGAATTTTTGTCTGGATGTTTGTTACTCTTTCACACCTAAACGAGTGGACCGATTGAGCTGAAATTTGGTATAGAGATTAGACTTTGATTAGACCCTGGCCTGGGATACCACATAGGCTATAATAGTAGTACAGTGGGTAAAACCGCTGGGTAATAATAATCACATTAAACTTTCGTGATTTGAACTCCTTTTTTTTAATTATGCAAATAATTATGTCATAAGGGGCTATGGCATAATTATTTTAATGTTAGTTCTATTTAGTCTTCTCGTGAACACAGCTCATTGAATCGGGGGTAAAATAATAATAATAATTGGGGTTTATAACAGGTTACTCTGCCAGAGTCAAATCAAAATGTATAGGTTGTGTGGCTAACCTATATGTTGCAGGGGGTAGACTTCCTTTGCACGACTAGCTGAGTACCCCAACAGTCCCATTTTACCGCCTGTGCAGTGATGCGCTAACATTACTGTACACTGTGACAGGTGGAGACATCTTATGACTCTTGATTTAGAAGCGTTGGTGCAATGAACCTATAATTTACACCATTGTAAAATCCTGTACGTACCGTGTACCCCTATGGACATCTATTTCAAAATCACATTTTTGTATACTAAGAATTAAGGAGACGCGCAAGACGCTCTACTGATGGTAAGAGTTAACTCTTGCGCGTCTCCTTATTTCTTAGTATACAGAAATGTGATTTTAAAATAGAGGTCCATAGGGGTACACGTCTGCACTTTTCATCAGGTGGGATGTGGTCAAACGGTGCGAAGAGGTCTCTATTGAGTAATAAAGAAAAAAACTTATGTGCAAGTATATGGGGGAGGTCTTTGCCCGAACAGTACTAGAGCAAAAAAATTGTACAGTACAGTAGAGGAAATTATCTTGTAAGAACCAACCTAACTGCGTAATATCCGCTGTGTCCACAGAGCTGGCAGGCTGCCAGGGTTTCGTTAGAGCGTTTAAGGGTGAATCCTGAGAGACAAAATTTTACGTGTCTTTGGGAATAAACTACCCGTAACATAAAAATTCTACCCAAAGTATTTTTTTTCTGTTAGTTTAAGGTTTAATCTACTTAATGCAAGATAAACATCAGCTTAAATTTAGCTGCAAGTACCTGAAAAAAAATGTAAAAGCCCTAAAATTTGATTACCATGGGGTGTCCCTTACACATTTTTGGAACAAAATATATTTTTTACACTAACTTATAATAGGAATTTAATTAATTGCTGTGATCTAAGCTGTAAAGGGTGAACTGTTATATGATTAAAAAAATACGCGAAGGCTGTACTCAGCAAAGTTTCAGAAAAAATAACAAATTTAGGTTTGTCCCCGGACAAAAAGTGATTCCCATGGCGCGCGACATAACTACCCACATTTCACAAACCACAAAACTTAGAAGCTTGTACGCCCGCTGTTGGCTAAGTTCAATTGCGCTCTAAACATCGTGAAGAGCGGTTGCTCCTCTCGTTGTTATAAACTGGATTTACGAAGGTGAGAAATTGATTACCGTGGTTTTGGTTCACTAGGTCATTGATTACCATTTCCATATTTAAAAATATTTTTTAACCATTACGGTTTTTTGACTAGGGTGTGCAGTTAGGAAAAGGGTATTGTTTATCATATATTTTATTTTTATTGGTCTATAATTGTGGTATTTAAAAATATTGACAAAAAACTATACAATTTTGATTTCCATGGTATTGATTCTCATGGCGTTTTACCACGGTGATCAATTTTCCCCTGAGTTTTCTAGCGCATTCTTTCACTTTTTACCCAACTACAGCGAAGCCGCAGTTATGAAAGTGATTTTGACAGTTTATATTTGTATATTTCATTATTTAAGATGTTTTTTTTTATATTGTATACATCAGTTTTTTTATATTCTACTATAGTATACAGCCGCTCTGGCTTATACGGCGCCATTATATCCCCACATTAAAATAAGTCGCTCAGCGAGCTATGGAGAGGGCTATACTCGGGGTTTCTCTACGTGATCGAATCAAGAATGAGGAGATCCGAAGACAAACCAAAGTCACTGACATATCTCCGCGGATCAGCAAGCTGAAGTGGTAATGGGCAGGCCACATAGCACGTAGAGCGAATGGCTGATGGAGTCGAAAAGTGTTCGAGTGCCTACCACGTACAAGCAAACGTCTACTCACAAGTGTGGCAAACGACCTTATTAAGGTCGCTGAAAGACGCTTGAAGCAGGTCGCTTCCAACACCGGTTTTATATATGGAGGTCTAAAGGGGAGGTTTATGTTCAACAGTAGATGTCTTGTAGCGTCCGTGGCCCAGTGGTCATACTTCCGGCTTGTAAGCCGGAGGTCCTGGGTTCAAATCTCAGTGTGGCAAAGATTTTCGCCTGGACGCTACCGTGTTTCGGAAGGCACGTAAAACTGTGGATCCCGGCTGTTTCCTATAAGATATGTAGGAGGCAGTCGTTAGGTCATGTTGCAGGCCCTGTAGTAATCTCGGTGACCTGAAACTGCAACATATAGGTTAGCCACACAACCTATAAATTGTGATTTGACTCTGACAGTGTAATTAGGGAAACCTGTTCTGTTGGAGTATAAACCCCAATTATTATTATTATTATTTATTATTATTATAGCTGAGATGATGTATGATGAAAAAATAAAACGAAACTATGGGCTAACTGCAACTTCAGTCCAGATTAACCTAACTGGCTCATTCTCATTTTAGCTCAAATTTGATGGTCACACGGTTATATTTCCTAAACGGTTAGAGAAAGAGACATGAATTTTGGATAGGTGGATAAAACATATATTAAGCTACAAAATAAATAAAGATTGTCATAATAGACGCAAAAAATAATACTAAAATTTAACAGGAAAGGTCAAAAACGGGGCCATTTTTCGTATTCTCATGGTGTCACACTTTCCGTTGCAGTGAATCATTTGGGCACTACTTTAACAAATTTCGGTGTATCTGTATATAACATATACCAAAATTTTCGCCAACAAATACTCTTTACGGTATACAGACTAAAAAAAGCCTTTCATTATTATTTTGAATTTAAAATGACGTAGTGCGGCGGTCACACGATTTTAGGTGCTTTAAATTTGCGTAGTTTAACAGCTGCTGTTAAACACAGTATCAACAATTTAATACAGAGTTCGATTCATTTCAATGATGGCCATGTTCTGCAATCGTAGAAGTAGGATCTAGGACTTATCGAGCCGTGGGAAAAATATAATTGCTAAGTTTCAATTTATTCATGTGTGTACCGATCACTTTCATGGGCAACATTTTTATGCATTGTATTTTAGTTATTTATATCAAAGCTAGCTTTTCGAAACGCCAAAATGTCCGAGATAAAGATGTAGTATTTAATTTTATACATTATACCTAAACTTTCCAAAATTTCACCAAAAAGGGATTTTTTCGTCACCAGCGTGGCATCACTTTCATAGCGTTTTTTACCATGAAGGTGATTTTTAAGCCACGAAAGTGATTTTTTTGAATTGTTTCCTTTTGAAAAGGCCTTTTTACCAACTAAAAAGTACTTTATCTGTTATGTTAGGGTTTTAATACATACATACCAAATTTCTGACTAATAAAAAAGTAAAGTGAAAGGTAAAGTAATATCTCAATTTACGCATATTTTCTTCTGTAGTGAGGTTTGTTGTTACGTAAAATGTCGTTTTATTGTACATTTTTGGTAAATTTAGTCTTTTAAAAGGGTTTTACTTGAAAAACTTGTGAAAAAATAATGACTGAATCACTTTCGTGGCGTCGAAAATTTCAAAACTGTTTTTCTTCGAAATGAAACGTACGATTTAAATCATTTATATAAAAGTTTACTCGTGTTATCCAGCTCTATACAAAATTATACATAAACGTTACATATAAGCAATAAATAAGAATTGCCATGAAGGTGACGATGAGAATCGATTCCATGAGAATGAGCCAACTAATGATAAATGTACAATCTGATGACAGCTTCTAGAGTGAATCCTGTCAGTGACTGTGACTGAGAACTTAATCTCATATTCTAGGACTATTTATTCAATATTTTTACATTGTTTAATACAGCAATATGTTGATTTTATATACGTTGAGTTTGGATCACCGTTTTTAATCATTTTTATTTTATATGATTAGTATGTAGAGGTCAATATTTAAATAATAACATAGAATTCGAACAAAATAGTTTTAATTTTGATTCCCATGCCACACTTTATTGATTCCCGTGGGATCAAAAATTTAAATTTAAATATCTTCTGAACAAAACAAGTTATAATGATGCCTATTTGATGGATGTGCTTATAATTATGGGAAATTTGATGTTTTACATGTAAAATTCAATAATACTTTGATTTAAAATCTGCCACGGAAATCACTTAAATACGCCCGATCTCAGGATTTACCCTTAAATGAATCAACAATTACTGATTACCGTCAGCCGCGCGAGTGACGTCACGGGATGGAGGTAGTGTAGATTATATATATTACTGTTTTAGTATACTAGCTGCTGGGATTAACCTATGGTTCAAAATCAAACCTAAAATCATTTATATAACTGACTAGCTTATGCTCGCGGCTTTGCCCGCGTGGCATAATCCTTTCTTAGCGGATGTCTACGTCTTAAAACCTACCTGTATGCCAAATTTCAACTCAATCCGTTCAGCGGTTTGGGCTGTGCGTTGATAGATCAGTCAGTCAGTCAATCAGTCACGCTTTCCTTTTATATTTTTAGATTAGTACGTAGAAGTAAGATTAATTTTATATATTTATATTATAAAGAAAACATAATACTAAAGCCTCCCTCCAGTTGGTATTCATTTTCTCTGCAATCATGTTTTTGCTAAATATTAAAAGCATTCCTCCGACTTACTGTTATAAAATACTATACAATCATCAATGGGGTAAGGTTGATAACTAATTAAAGAGGCATATCAATGGCGGACGATTTTTTTTTATCAATATTGGTTAGTTTCTATGTGAAGCGGCCGTTGATGGTAACAGACTAAACCTTGAAGGCGGATAAACTTCTCCCTGGCTTCACTGAAAATCATATTATGGTCCGTCTGTAGCGTCTGTGGCTCAGTGTTCGTTGGTCCGGCTTGCAAGCCGAAGTCCTAGGTTCAAATCTTAGTGTGGCAAAGATTTTGGACGCTACCGTATTTCGGAAGCCACGTTAAACTTTGGGTCCCGGCTGTTTAATATAATATATGTAGAAGGCAGTCGTTAGGTCATCTTGTAGGCCCTGTAGTAATCTCGGCGACCTGAAACTGCAACATATAGATTCGCCACATAACCTATAAAATTGTGATTTGACTCTGACAGTGTAAGTAGGGTAACCTGTTCTGTTGGAGTATAAACCCCAATTATGATTATAGACCCCAATTATTATATCGTAACACGGTCATAATGACCGCTTTGTCCAGAGTGGTAACTAGCAATGGCCGGTGGCAACATTAAACGTGACAAATTTGGGAGTATTTTAGTGATTTTATGGGTCATTTATCCTTGGGATGAACTTTGAAAAATGCAGAAACTTGGAACATATCATTTTAATCTAAATATATCTAAGAAAAGAGTGACTGATTGACTGATTGATCAATCAACGCACAGCTCAAACAGCTAAACGAATCGGACATTTACAAATTGAAATAAGTAATTTGAGTAATCCGTCGCGGCGGTTACTCAAATCTGAGTGCGAGAGTACATACAAGTCGGTCCTACTAGTGGTGCTTCATTTCTTTGCTAAGGACGTTTCATTCTGTAATCATCAAGGCCCATGTAAATAGTAAAAGAAATAACAAAAGTACAACTTGCATTTTATTTCTGCAGAGAAAAATATCTTTTAGATGAGTTTCAGCGAGATGGCGTAGCATTTCGTAGCAGCCTCGTAGCTCCGTAGCGTTTCGTAGCATGCTCTACGAATTAATCCTTGTTGAGGAGAAATTTTCATTGTCTTAATGATTTTGTTTGAAAATGGAGAAAATTTTATTAATTTGTATTTGAAACATGTCTTTTTTCAAACAAAAAAAAACATTTTAAATAATATTCCAATTTTTTTTTTCTAGTCCAATTCAAAATGATTAAAAATACAAAATATAGGAAGCAAAACTAATGGTAACTATTAAGTAGTGTGTTATTCCTTAATCTAAGCTACCTATATACCAAATTTTAGCTCAATTGGTTCAGCTAAGGCGGTAAAAAAACACGCATATTAAAGTAATCGGTGAACTTTACAAAAATCTGACAAATGGATTATTTTTTCCAAAATTATAAAATAGCACATATTATTTAAAAAAAACAACTCTTATAAGTTTCTTACTCGTTCTTCTTATAGAGGTGCTTTCTGAACTATAGTCTTACTATGGAATTATAAAAAATTGTAAATTGTTCATCAGACAAGGTCAAAAGCATTAAAATATATTATTTAGTCCGAAATTTTTTTAATAAAAAAATATTCGATACGTATTTTTTTGTTTGAGAATAATATAAAAAAAAATTGCTGATATATTTATAGCGCTTATAAGTTCGGTGATGGCGCGTGACGTCATATGTGTGTGCATTTAGTTTTTCTGTCCGATCCCCTATTGTAACCTATGCAAATAAATTAATTTGGAAGTCAATTTAAAAATAAAAGAGGTTCCATTTCCTCCGTCCAAAGTTTTCAAAAAGTAAAAGAACCTTATAAGGAAGCAGCTGGACTCACAGACAGACACTACTGAATATTAATATATTAGGAAAGTATGTCCGTCTGTAATATATTCGTGAACTCGATGAATACATTATACCTCCTCTTTTCCTTCGTTGTGTAATGAATTTAGTGTTATACGTTTTTTAAATAGGTATTAGTTTATAACAAGTAATTAAATTAAAAATTTAAAAAACCCCCAACGCAATACGTAATTCACCATTTTTTTGATGGCGGCCATCTTGGATTTTAAATTTTATATAGTGGGCTGTATTTTACTCGTCAAGCCCTTTCATTTGATACCTATATTGAGGGGGTTGTGGAAGAAAAAAATAATCCGCCATTTTGTAGCGGCGGCCATCTTGAACCGATTTTCACCAAACATAGCTAAGAACACTTTCGAATAATTCTACTTTCAAACAAAAAAAACTAAATCAAAATCCGTTCATCCGTTTGGGAGCTACGATGCCACAGACAGACACATACACACACACACACAGATAGACAGACAGACAGACAGACAGACAGACAGACAGACAGACAGACGGACAGACAGACAGACAGACAGACACGTCAAACTTATAACACCCCGTCGTTTTTGCGTCGGGGGTTAAAAATTAAACATTTTTATTTTTCTATTTTCATGGTGGCCGATGCAAGGCCACACGTCCATAATATTTTCGTATTAATAATAATATCTAAGTAGGACTAGGAAATAGGCTTCGGGACCCAAAGGTTGTTACGTTTGGGTTGTAATCAGGAGCTCCTGGATTCAAATTTGTTTGCGATAAAAATTTTACTTGGGTACCATTATATACCATTGGATAACAATTTTAATCGGCAACCAAATTTCGACGTGGTTTTAGGTCTCGTAAACTGCTGAACCGATTAAGCAGAAACCGACAATTTAATAAAAATAGTGTTTAAGAATTACATCCTTACTTGCGATTCTTTCACTAAAATAAATAAAAAATAAAATAAAAAAGCCTTTATTGCCAGAAAAACTTAAATAACATTAAGTACTTAAATAACTATTTCTATATTTGAGACACCTTATTGACACTGAACATTACAATGTATGTATATCTTTATTAAATGTAAGAAGTATGTCAACATCAAGTGAATAGATTGTTATTATCTGGCGACTTGCGATTCTTTCACTAAAATAAATAAATATAAATAAATAAATATTTCAGGACATTTCACACAGCGCCACCTAACCCCAAACTAAGCAACTCAATGCTTGTAATATGGTGGTTAGAATAACGGATATAATACTTATATACTTTTCTTTTGTAAATACATATACTTATTATAGATATTGAACCACCCAGACCAGAAACAAATACCTGTGGATCACACAAACATTTGTCCCGTGCGGGAATCGAACCCACTCGCACGTTATGATGAATTTTGAAATATAAATTCGTAGAATCAACTTTCTGAAAATGTTTCTCGTAAAGTAGCCAAAGCCTTAAACAAAACAAAGCCTTCATTACCCCAAAACAATTATGAATGAGTCAAAAATCAGCATAATTTACATTTTAAATGCAGATTACGGCGCGCCCCACATTTACATCATAAAAGTGAAACTTTACGTTAAAGGCCCCTTTTTGGACACACTACGTGAAGAAAACAGATACCGTGCAACCAATACTAAACTGATACCAGTTAAATTAATACTATTTTGAAAAAAAAAAAACAGTATCTACGACATTAAATAAGATGATGAAGACCAGTGAGTCGTGAATACGTACTACTAGACATAACATGAATAAAATTATCGAAGAATAATTGATTTGGTTAATTATAGGTTAGCTTTTGAACACGATATCTCGCGGGATCTAAGCGGCAATGTGGCCGTATATGGTAACAGCCTAAACCTAAAAGGCGGGATAAATCCTTCTTTGAACATCAACCCGGAATACGGTCATAATGCCCGTTTCACGGCAGTGTGACGTCAAACAGAATAATAATATTTTGCATTTTTTTTATATACATTTAAAAACGAAGTAAGAAGACGAGCAAGACGCTCTCCTGATGGTAAGAAATAACGTTGCCCATAATTAGTACAGTGCTACCCAGGATTTTACAAAAGGTAGTCTCCGTTTGTGTGATTTTCGGTATGAAAACAACATCACGAAAAAAAAGCAGTGTGCGGGGGGCCGATGATTAACTTTGATCGGCTCGTTCAAAATAGAAGGAACACTTTGGTTCAAAGACTTTTACGTGTGTTATGCAGCGCCAATGCGTATCGTCGGCGACAGCATACCTCCAGTAATGCGTTGAAGGTTGCTATTACGGTTGAGTCCGCTATGGTTTTATTGTATGGGGCGTAATATCTGCCTGCATTAATATAGCATGGTTTTGTAAGCAAGCGTCGACTATCAGCAGCTATCTGCAGCTGTTATTGTCTGCGAGAGCTTTAGTTCAGATGGTAGCAGACAAAACCTGGAAGGCGGGATAAATCAAACAAATCAGCGTCTGCCTCGGTTGCTACAGTATGGTCGGCTATCAGGAGCTATCTGCAGCTATTATTGTCTGAGAGAGCTTAAGTGCCTTATTATGGCATGAAAATTGCCTCAAGTACCTGAGTCTTATTGACGAGTGGGGTGAAGTATAAGCGGCCGCTACCGATTACGCGATATACAAGCGACTTCTTAATATAAGTGTTTGTTTTTTATATTTTTTCGGGGGTATGCTTCCTTTGCAGGAGGTCGACATGAGCAACCGAGCTTCGGTAGGCATTGTAGCTAGTTGAATTACTGGGCTGAAAAGTGAATCTTGAGTACCTAATAAACGTTGCACGCTTTATAATTCTAGGTGCATTAACCTAGAATTTTTTAATTATTGTAAAATCCTAGGTGGCACTGTACAGATTATGCGCAGCGTTGTCTCTTACCATCAGGAGAGCGTCTTGCTCGGTGATCCCTTCAGAGGAAGAAAAATAATATACTGCTCCGATTTGTGATATGCAATCCCAAGGAGGCTCATGCGTGTCGTAGCAAGACATAGCATTCACACAAAATGTGCTACATTAATAAATATTTCAGGACATTTCACACAGCGCCACCTAGCCCCAAGCTAAGCAACTTAATGCTTGTGGTATGGTGGTTAGGTTAACGGATTTCATTGTTCCATTGTTTCTCTAACGTCACCGTAGGCTCTACAGTCTTTGGCCGCGAATGAGTGATTCGGCGTACCCGCTGCCCCGGCATTATGGCGTCCCACAGGAACACCCCCAGGTTTTTTAGTGGGTATTCCCGCCGCGCCCATCTTCGGCGGGGGAGTCCCACATACCCCCCGCGCCCCCCGGCGTGGGGTGATGATGCGTAACGCATTTTTCCTGGGTAAAAAAAGGCTCTACAGTCGTTGGGTATAGTTTGTAGCTCGCTGCCGCTCATGGCTCTCACCACTAACCCTGAATTAGTAGCGTCCCTTTGATCTCGGCGCCAGGCGGCGTTTGATCATCTTCAATAAAAACATTCATAACCTTGTTACCAACTAACTACCTAACAAACTGTTCGACGATTGACCTACGATTAGACGACCTCTGTGGCGCGGTGGACTAATGCCTGCTTGCAACGCAGAAGGTTGCGGGATCGATTCCCGCATGGGACAAATGTTTGTGTGATCCACATGTATTTGTTTCTGGTCTGGGTGGTTCAATATCTAATATAAGTATGTATTTACAAAATAAAAGTATATATAAGTATTATATCCGTTATCATAATCACCATAACACAAGCATTAAGTTGCTTAGTTTGGGGTTAGGTGGCGCTGTGTGAAATGTCCTGAAATATTTATTTATTACCTCCATAGGACCAGAGATCTCTTAGTTCTAAGTACTAAAGATATTACAAAATCTAGCTCTGTAAGTTATTATTGTATACTTGTAGTTTGCAATAAGGTATTATTCAAATCAATTCAATGGACACGTCTCTCTCAGCTCAGTTAAACAAAATAAACAACAAGTGAAATTTAAAAAAACTTTTTAAAAAACAAGCTTTTATTATTATTACCATAAAGTACTCGTCAAGACGAATCAAATGAGCCCAAACTCGATGGGGTTACGTCGTTTTATTACGGAGTTCCTATGACCACCTCCCAGCTCCATCATCAGATCAGCTCCATGTTATAATAATATTGCATTGTCATCCGATTTATGCATGCATGCAAAATTTCAGCTAAATCGGACACCGGGAAGTGGGTCAAATTTAAGTTGCAATATTTGATTACAGACAGACAGACAGACAGACAGACAGACAGACAGACAGACAGACAGACAGACAACAGACAAGTGAAAGTAAATAAAAGCTTGTAATAAAACGAAGCGTTCGCATTATTTATATAAAGATCCCTTATTTAAATGAAATCTCTATAAAACTGATGTAAATCTCAACCAAAAGAGGGGACGGACTTTAACTATACTAATATCTGTTCGTTTGTTTGTACAACATTGGGAAA
Source organism: Hemithea aestivaria (assembly GCA_947507615.1). Taxonomy (NCBI): domain Eukaryota; kingdom Metazoa; phylum Arthropoda; class Insecta; order Lepidoptera; family Geometridae; genus Hemithea; species Hemithea aestivaria. Next base: position 11,485,243 of record OX382349.1, on the reverse strand, counting down.
AAAACATTTTTTTTATGCGAAGAAGTGAGAAGACAAGCAAGACGCTTTCCTGATGTTAAGAGATAACGCTGCCCATAATCAGTACAGTGCTACCTAGGATTTCACAATGATGTGAAATTCTAAGTGCACCAACGCTTCTTACTAAATAGTCATAAAATGTTAAGACTCTTCAGCCCAGTCATGTCACTAGCTACTGAGCACAGTAATGTTTACACATCACTGCTCAGGCGGTAGATTAACTGGTACTGTAGTGGTACCTACCTAGTCTACCTCCTGCAAAGGAAGTCTACCCACTGTAAAAAAGTTTATATTGTAGACTACATACAAAAAAACTTCGTTTTAGACGTTTTTTTACCCCCGACGCAAAAACGACGGGGTGTTATAAGTTTGACGTGTCTGTCTGTCCTACTGTGTGTGTGTGTGTGTGTGTGTGTGTGTGTGTGTTTGTGTCTGTCTGTGGCATCGTAGCTCCCGAACGGATGAACGGATTTTGATTTAGTTTTTTTGTTTGAAAGTAGAGTTAGTCGAGAGTGTTCTTAGCCATGTTTGGTGAAAATCGGTCCAAGATGGCTGCCGCTACAAAATGGCGGATTACTTTTTTCTTCCACCACCCCCTCAATATGGGTATCAAATGAAAGAACTTAACACGCAAAATACAACGCACTATGACAAATTTAAAATCCAAGATGGCCGCCATCAAAAAACCGTGAAGTACATATTTTGAAAGCGTTGCGTTGGGGGTTTTTTAAATTTTTAATTTAATTCCCTTGTTACTTATAAATCCGGGAGTATTGACTAGTGAATGAAATCTATAAGTATATTTATAGAACCAACCGAACCGCGGATATTCAAATCGGCTCAATAAATAAGGCGGCCATTTTGTACATAACTCTAAGATAGTGGGCGCTGGGTGCTGGGGTGGAAATCGCACATTTTATTGCAATTACTTTTGTAAGCAAATTGGGTTTTGCTTTATATATACTTTTATTATTATAATATTATTATTTTTCTAATATTATAATTGTGCACGACGAGCGTAAATATTATTAGTAATAAGTACCTATTATTTTGCACCATATATTTAATGTTTAAACCATGTAAAATCAACAGTTAACAAATAAGAATTCATTTAAAATGTAACTTATTTTTTATATAAATCAGCGCTAGCGGAAAATAATGGAACTAATCTAATGTGCGATAACGAATGTAAATTGTAGTAATAGGTATCTTTTGCTCTTTATATTTAATTTCTAAAGCATGTAAAATCATCTAAAAGATAAATAGAAATTGATTTAAAGTCTATTATTGTAATAGTAAATTATTTTTCATACAACCTAACGCCAACGGAAAGTAATGGAACTAATGTCTTAGAAAATGTCGTGAAATTGTAATATGTTTTGCAAACAGTTTTAGAGCTTATAACTTAGAAATTAATTTTAAAATGTTTATTCTGAATATTATTAACTTACTCTGTCATTACTTGAATTATTATTGAATGTAAAATTACGTAAAAATTACATAGGGAAAACAGCGCCATCTCTTGTAGAGTAGCAAAATTGCATTAGAACAATTACCTAATCGGGTTCATATTATTGATTTTATTAGCGTCATCTGTTGTGAGAGCTAGAAAACTTTATATTTGCTAATGGTAACATTTGATACTGCCATCTATTATGAAGTAGCGGGAGATTTAATATTATAGGTTTTTTGTTATTATTAAATTATCTAGCAAAACAGAAATGCATGTCCTTATAAGGTAACGTTTTGCAATTTGAACTTCCGGCCATAAACAATAAAACAGATTTTTGTAAATTACTGCAAAACTAATTAAGATATCGGTAATATGTAAATTGTATTGTAATCTAGATATGTTTTAACACCTTTCTGCCAAAAATTAACCTGTAAAGTTACTTATCGACCGAGCGAAGCGAGGTCTTAGAGTCGAGAGCCGCGAAAAGCCTGCGTTTTGACCAGTTTAACGGTTGACCTCTGGTGCCTAACTTTGATCGACATTTACTCAAAAACGGTAAATCCAAATTAAATGAAATTTTGCACACCAGTTAAATAGGTTAATAGAATACTTATAGTAAAAAAAAGCCAAATAGGCTTCAGTATTGCAGAGATATAAGTGACTTAAAGTCTTTAAGATAGGTCTGACGATAATTTCAAAACTGGTACGCCGATAAATTTTTTTCTGAGCTATTAACATTTTTTATAACCTACCTAAATATTTTATCAAAAGTGTATGTTTGTATGTATGTTTGTTACGCGATAACTTGAAAACCGATGGTCCAATCTTGATGAAACTTTGCAAACGCGTAGTACATATCCATAGAATTTTTAAGTTCGAACATGAGTCAAATCGGTCGAAGGGTTCTAGAGTTTAAGAGATTCCTTGATTACCACGTTACCGAAGTTCCAATCTTGACGGAACTTTGCGAACGGGTAGTACAAACGCAAAGAATTCTCATGTTCAGAAATGAGCCAAATCGGCCCAAGAGTTGCAGTTAAATCTTTTATTAATAATGTAACCGGGATATAATTGCGATTCACTGTCTTAGGAGATGGGAACATTTTGGTAGGTAGATAAACGCAGTTTGAAATTAGTTCGAATAGTACGGACCGTTATGTAATTGCGATTCACTGTCGTTGAAGATGGGGCATTTCGGTAGTTTGATAAACGCAATTTCAAATTAGTACAGATATTAGAGTTGACCATTATAGATTTGCGATTCATTTTCTTAGAAGATAAAAACATTATGTAAGGTTGATAATCGCAATTTCAAATTGGTACAGAAATTAGGGTTGACCATTATAGTTTTGCGATTCATTTCTATAAAAACACTTACATTTTGTTAGGTTGATAGACACAATTTCAAAATGGTTCATAATTTAGAGATAATCATTATAGATTTGCGATTCACTCCCATAAAAGACAGTAACATTTTGTTAGGTTGATAGACGCAATTTCAAAATGGTTCATAATTTAGATATGATCATTATAGATTTGCGATTCACTCCCATAAAAGACAGTAACATTTTGTTAGGTTGATAGTCGCAATTTTAAAATGGTTCAGTATTTTGAAAAGACCATTATAAGACCATTTAATAAGGCTGCAGCCTTTTTAATTATTAAATACACAATTTCATCTTGGGCATATTAGCTTTTTCGCTGGCAGTAAGATATATTATTATTTGTGTAGCCTATCTGCAAAACTTTTTAAAACTTAGAATAGTTTGTGCCGGCACATTCAACAATAAAGGTGCACGAGCACACCGTAGTGCAGCGCAGACCACTGGTGGCTCTCTCCAAAAAAGTCAGCAAAAAGTTGAGATCACTACGTACGCGCCCATCCAAATACGTACACGCATAACATTGCTTAACTTCGATGATTACGTTCTTTAAATAGCGCTATTTTTAAATGAATTAATTTTATTAAAAACTAGCAAACCCGGCGAACTCCGTTTCGCCACCAATTGGCTTCGTTTGAAATTTTTCCTAAATTTTCTTTGCTATAAACCTCACGGAGCTCGAGACCTTTCCAACGAATGCAAAACTGTGGAAATCAGTTCGTGCGTTCTGGTGTTATAGCGTCAGGGAGGAAAACCCGACTTATTTTTATATAGTAGATTAAAAGTTTTCAGATTTTTTCCTGTATTTAAAATATATGTTAAGGTATGCCAAATTTCATAAACATAGGGTAACGGCAAGTTCTCTATGAATATTGATTTATTCAGAGGGTCAAAACATTTTTTGAAGGATAAACGGGTGTATTTTTTCGACTTAAAGTTAAAGTTCTTGTATTAGGATATTTTAAAAAAAGTCTAAGGTCTAAAGTCTAAGGTTTAACGGAAATTGGGCCGCGAGGTCCCAGTTTGAGGCGAACTACTAGTTTAGAAATTAGAGAAAAATAAACATGAAGTGGAGGGGAAGGGTGAAACGGGAGATGGGATGTCTTTATAAACAGGCTGATCGGCCCAAGAAATTATAGTTTGCTCTGAAATCTTCAAGTGAAAAGTATACCAAGTGAAAATAGTGAAAAGTATATAGGTATATAGTTAAATGTAAAGTAAAGTATAGTCGCCACCCTGCTTCACTCGCCCACACTCAAAAAGGTGTAAGAATTCTTTTTTATTTTTATCACCCCTCTCCGGCTGGTAGAAATTATTTTCGTGGTACACGGCCCGCCCTATAGGGTAATGCTGTCTGACCGCGAACATTGGTCCTTCGGTAGCCGGATCCCTGACGGCGCAGCTGGAAAGTGCTGGTGTGTTGAATATTAAGTTTTCTTTACACAATGGACAATTCGTGCACTTTGTAAATAATATTTTGTGATAAATTATATTGGACATTTGCGAAATTTAATTTGGACTTTTGTGTGTGTTTAATATTTTATTTAAACCTTTTGTGTGTATAAATTATTTTATTTGGACTATTTGTGTGTGTTGTAAATATATTTTCAAAATTTGTGTTAAAATTAATGGGACATTTATTGCGAATTTTTATGTGGACTTTATTATATGTGTTTTAAGTTATTTTGGACAATTTATGCTTCTCGTTAATATTTTCTAAATTATTGGACATTTGTAATTTTTATGTGGACACTTATTTTAGTTATTATGGACATTTGCTTATTTACTGTGGACTATATTCTGTGTGTTTTTGTGTAAAATCTATGCGCGTAAAAATATCGCGTTAATTGCAAAATAATTTTATGTAAATGGAAAATATTTAAATGGAAATTATAATAATTTAATTGTGGACATTAATTTTAATTTGTGCGAATGAACATTATTAATCTTGTACAAATAAATTTGTGTAAATAGACATTAATATAATCTGTGTGTGCAAACATTTGAAAAAGTGCGCGAATAATTTTTGTAATAAAATCTCTACGTAAAAAAACTGTACTATCGAACTGTGTACGTAAAGTAAATAAGACTGAGTGTGAATCAATCATGGTGGTTACGCGCAGCGGTAAATCTGTAGAAATTTCCCGGACGGCCCGGATCGGGGCACAAGCCGCCATGGCGGATACTGAACTCGTCGGGACAGCCCAGAACAGGGCACACGCCGCTACGGTACAAGATGCTGAACTCGCTGGACCATCTCGAGCATTTGCTACTTCAGCGGATGAGACGACAGGGAATATTGGCGAATCAAGAGAAGAACAAAACACAACAGAGCAAGCTATCAAACGGACAATGGATATCTTCTTCTTCTTAGTCGTTTTCTTCACAAAGTGAAGGTCGTGTCTAGTCTGCAGGATTTGCCATCACTCTTCGAATAACACTCTGCCAGGTTGTTCTATCTGTCGCTGATCTCATGGCCTGAGCCACTGGCATGCCGGTAAGGGATTTTATTTGGTCCGTCCATCGCATCGGAGACCGTCCGCGAGGTCTCTTTCCCTCAACCTTACCGACTACCAACAACTTTTCGAGGTTGTCTGGATCTCTCCGAGCAATGTGGCCAAAGTAACTCAGGATACGCTGGGAACAGATACTAGAGAGCCTTGTGGTGATTTTAAGCTGGTTGAGAACAGATACGTTGGTCCTACGGGCTGTCCATGGTATACGCAACATACGCCGCCAACACCACATCTCAAACGCGTCAATCCTCTTCCTGTCACTTGTTCTAATCGTCCAGGACTCCACACCGTAGAAGAATATAGAGAAGACCAGTGCCCGCACCAGTCTCACCTTCGTTGTATTAGATATGTTTCGATCTTTCCATATGCGGGTGAGTTTTGTCATAGCTGTTTTGTCATAGCTGAATGGATATAACCTTCAGCAAAAGAAAAACTATTTCAAGAAAATCTTTAGTAACGCAAAACAAAGAATTAGAAGAAATAGTTATCAAACGAAAGAAGGCCGAAATGAAACTAGAAGAAATGAAGAAACAACATGAACTAGCTAAGAAATTAGTAGAAATGGAAATCGAAGAAATGAAAATGCAACATGAGCTAGAGGAAATAAACATAGAATACGAACAAGTTACAAGTGTTCATGAAGGTTCAGAACAGGAAGATTTTTATGAAGAGGAGGCATTCGATTCACCCTTCAATCATCCGGCCATGGAATACCGACTAGGCGTTCAAGATGAAGTTTCATTTGGACAACGGGGCTACAAAGAGCTTCGACCTGCGAGTCTGACGTCAACAGAGTATAATGATGTCAAATCCTTGGCAACGGCACGAAGGAAGAAAGAATACGAAGCCTATGAGGAACAAGAAAGAAAAATGTACCTGAAAAAAGAAAATTTAGATATAAAAATGAAAAATGAAAATCCAGACGTCAAGATGGAAAATGAAAACAAGCCTACAAGTGAAATGAAAACAGAAATTGCTTCACTGGCTACAGCGCTCACTCAAGCACTGAAAAATTGTACAAGAGATCCCGGAAAACATATTCAGGAATTACCGATCTTCAATGGACGAAGCGATCGCTGGCTGAGCTTCAAGGCGGCATTCAGAGACACAGAAAAAGTTTTCACGAAAACAGAAAATATAAGCAGACTACGAAAAAGCCTACGTGGACCAGCAGCCGAAGCAGTCAGCAATTTATTCATCGGTACTCCTGAGCCACAAGAAGTTATAGAAGCTTTAGAAAGAAGATTTGGCCGACCAGAAGGACTTATCCGATGTGAAATGGAAAAATTGAAAATCCTGAAGAAAATTACAGACAACCCTCTGGATATTTGTATTTTTGCAAGCAAGATTACCAACACAGTTGCTACAATAGAAGCCCTGCACAAGCCACACTATCTGTATAATCCAGAAATGCTTCACATCATCGTCGAAAAATTAACACCAATCCTGAAAAGCAAGTGGTACGATTTCAACGCGAGAAATAAAGAAGACATTCCCGAACTAAAGAAAATATCTACGTTCCTGAATGAAGAAGCAGACAAATGTGGGCCATATGCTCCATTAGAAAACATCAAATACGAAGAAAACAGAAGTTTCAACATAAATAGAAAATCAGAACACACATATACAACTACAGAAGACAAAAGCTATGAAAATTCCGTGAAAAAGAAAATTTGTCCACTATGTACCAAAGATCACAATCTCACTGACTGCAGGAAATTCACATCGTCAGATATTAATCAACGTTGGGAAATTGTGAAGAAAATCCGGGTCTGCTTTAACTGCCTACGAGATTCACACCGCCGAGAAAATTGCAAGATCAAGCCATGTGGGAAAGAAAATTGCATACTGCCACACCACCGACTGCTACATCACCTGAAATCTAATAGTGTGAAAAATGACGAGCAAGAAAACACAGCAAGCCCGGAAGTCACCACTACAGCCAGCATAAAAGAAAATGTACGAGCCTACCTGAAAATTCTACCTGTGAAACTCACTGGCCCGAGCAGCGTCACAATAGAAACCTACGCACTACTGGACGAGGGAAGCACCGTCACATTAGTAGAAGATTCAATTGTCGATGTGCTGGGAGTCAAAGGCCGTACATCACCATTTCAAATACAAGGAATTGGAGGCCACACCAGAAAACATGAAAACAGCTACATGGTCGACCTGAAAATAAAAGGAATATTCGATGAAGATTTCCACACGCTACAAAAAGCAAGAACAGTGAAGAAATTGAACATCACCACACAAACAGTAAAAGAAAAGGACATAGAAGATTGTGATCATCTACAAGACATTAGTTCACGCCTCACGTACAACAAAGCTACGCCGAAAATCTTAATTGGACAGGATAACTGGGATTTGGTGGTATCGAGAGAAGTGCGAGCAGGACACCGTGATCAACCCGCTGCGTCGCGCACAAACTTAGGATGGGTAATACATGGTCGCCGTACAACAACAAGCGAATCTACAAATTTCTGCGGCCTGCTGTCCACACAAGAAAAAGAAATTACTCAACATGGAAAATCAAAGATTGCCACCGGCGGGAGCGACGTCAACACGACGAAAACATCAAACAAGAGGAAAAAGAAAAAGCAGCGACGACGACCTCGACGCCGGCGTAACGTCATTACAAAACAAGAAAATCACCCCATAAAAGAAAATAAAGAATCAAGAGTACTACAGATAAGAAGCAAGAAAAATCCAGTAAGAAGAATAAACAAAGAAATCGGCAACGTCGAGCACAGAAAATTACAAGAAAAACGAAGTTGTATGCCACTGAAAATGAAAAATCAAGATTTCCTTCAAACAAGAAAATCAGAAAGAAAGAAAATTCAAAAATCACGACAAATCAACGATCATGACTAGTAAAATATATATATAAACATGTTTAAAAAAAAAAAAATGTACAAAAAAGAAAAGTATAAACATGTTTAAAAAAAAAAAAAAAAAAAAAAAATGTAAAAAAAAGAAAAGTATAAACATTAAAAAAAAAAAAAATATATAAATATAATGTACATAAAAAAAAAAAAAAAAAAAAGTATTAAAAAAAAAAAATATATCTTCATTTAGGTTTTCTACTGAAAAAATCAAGATTTACAAGAAAGAAAATTGAAGAAAAAGAAAACCAAGATTAGAAAAAAGAAATTTAGAAGATAGAAATTGAAGAAAACGAAAAATCAAGATTTAGAAGATAGAAATTGAAGAAAACAAAAATCAAGCTTAAGAAGAAAGAAAATTTAAGATAAAGAAAAATCAAGATTAAGAAGAAAGAAGATTCTCTAATCAGATGAACATCTAGAAGAAAGAAAATTAACAAAAATTTGAAACTCCAAAACACATCACGTCGCCATGAATCATGAAAAAAGAAAATGAAGAAAACATCCCCTACCTCAACACCGGCGGGAGTGCACAGCGCACTCTATAAATAATACGAGCAAAGAAAATATGAAGCTACAACAACAGCAAATCGAGTTACCCGAAACATGGATCGTGGGGACTTCACCCATATATGATGGCGAGGTTCCAGACGGCAGAACTACGACGGCGTTCCATGGGTACACTCTACGGCAGCCAACCAGCATCAAAAACCACAATGGACATTAATAGGCGGGATTACCCTACTGGTCGTGAACGTGCGCTAATCACCCTACATCGTCGTGACACCGGAGCGGAGAAATCGCAGAGCTGCGACGGCGGGAGAATGTGCACGACGAGCGTAAATATTATTAGTAATAAGTACCTATTATTTTGCACCATATATTTAATGTTTAAACCATGTAAAATCAACAGTTAACAAATAAGAATTCATTTAAAATGTAACTTATTTTTTATATAAATCAGCGCTAGCGGAAAATAATGGAACTAATCTAATGTGCGATAACGAATGTAAATTGTAGTAATAGGTATCTTTTGCTCTTTATATTTAATTTCTAAAGCATGTAAAATCATCTAAAAGATAAATAGAAATTGATTTAAAGTCTATTATTGTAATAGTAAATTATTTTTCATACAACCTAACGCCAACGGAAAGTAATGGAACTAATGTCTTAGAAAATGTCGTGAAATTGTAATATGTTTTGCAAACAGTTTTAGAGCTTATAACTTAGAAATTAATTTTAAAATGTTTATTCTGAATATTATTAACTTACTCTGTCATTACTTGAATTATTATTGAATGTAAAATTACGTAAAAATTACATAGGGAAAACAGCGCCATCTCTTGTAGAGTAGCAAAATTGCATTAGAACCATTACCTAATCGGGTTCATATTATTGATTTTATTAGCGTCATCTGTTGTGAGAGCTAGAAAACTTTATATTTGCTAATGGTAACATTTGATACTGCCATCTATTATGAAGTAGCGGGAGATTTAATATTATAGGTTTTTTGTTATTATTAAATTATCTAGCAAAACAGAAATGCATGTCCTTATAAGGTAACGTTTTGCAATTTGAACTTCCGGCCATAAACAATAAAACAGATTTTTGTAAATTACTGCAAAACTAATTAAGATATCGGTAATATGTAAATTGTATTGTAATCTAGATATGTTTTAACACCTTTCTGCCAAAAATTAACCTGTAAAGTTACTTATTTAGAAATTAGAGAAAAATAAACATGAAGTGGAGGGGAAGGGTGAAACGGGAGATGGGATGTCTTTATAAACAGGCTGATCGGCCCAAGAAATTATAGTTTGCTCTGAAATCTTCAAGTGAAAAGTATACCAAGTGAAAATAGTGAAAAGTATATAGGTATATAGTTAAATGTAAAGTAAAGTATAGTCGCCACCCTGCTTCACTCGCCCACACTCAAAAAGGTGTAAGAATTCTTTTTTATTTTTATCACCCCTCTCCGGCTGGTAGAAATTATTTTCGTGGTAGACGGCCCGCCCTATAGGGTAATGCTGTCTGACCGCGAACAATAATCTTTTTCATATACATATTATGTATTCAGGTATTGCACACCACCGCCTATTATTGTTATTATCTCTTCTGTTTTATTTCCAGGTTGCCTGTAAGAATTTGCCTAGTGATAGGATAAGACCGCTGATTAATTCATCATCATCATCATCAGCCTACGTTCGTCCTGGACATATGCCTCCCCCATGGCACGCCACTCAACTCGGTCCTCTAATTATAATATTTATTTAGCACCAAAGATATCTAGCTCAGTAAGTTTTTTTAAATGATTTGATACGGTTTAAAGTTTATTCTATTCTATACTTCAAACGACTTCATAGGTTCATGACTACAATGGCTTTTCACACGAAGGGGCTTGAAAATGTTTGTATGGAGCCTAGCATATCTACTACAGGCCTATTGGGGTACATTATATTATTTATTTATGCGTACATTACTTGTTATAACCTCCTCATAAATACGAGTAAACGCAACAAACGTCTTGGCTATTAGGCTTTTGTACTTTAGAAATCAATCATAGTAGATGTGCATGCCAATATAGCTAACATCAATACCAACAAAAACTATTTTGTCACCCACCCTTGTAAAGTGTCATGTTTTGGTGCTATTAAGTGTCAAATTTGATCACGTGACTCCCATCTTTAGGCTTTCGTAGTTTAAATAGTGGTGTTTGAAGTTCATTGTATGGAGCGTAATATACCGGCAAAAAACACTTAATTCTCTACGCTACTTTACAATTTTTAAAGTAGGTAACCTACCTGTTATAAATTGTATTAATCGATTTTTCAAAATTCAAATAAACACAAGTCATTAGTTGAAATAAAACTCCTATTCTGCAAGAAACCAACCACAAAACAACGATTATTCTCATTTCATACGAAACGGCAATATTTCACAAATCTCAGCGGAAGTTGGTCAATAATAATGGAAAGAGTTGAGTGGAAATAATGCCTTCTTAATGTACTGGCACAGTGTCTTTGAACCAGTAGGATATTTCTTTTAAACATCAAATTCGCCTTGGAATTGCTGTGCCCCGCTTCTTTTATACAGAGAAGTAAGAAGACGAGCAAGACGCTCTCCTGATGGTAAGAGATAACGCTGCCCATAATCAGTACAGTGCTACCCAGGATTTCACAATGATTTAAGAATTTTATACACTGCACCAACGCTTCTTACTCAAGGTTCATAATACGTTAAGACTCTTCAGCCCAGTAATTCCACTAGCTACAGTGCTCTCCTACCGAAGCACAGTAATGTTACCCTTGCCATGAATACAAAAGATATAATCTAATTATGTCAGCGCGGAGGATATTGATGAGTTCTAGTTTAAATACAACCTTATTTTGAAATTAATACTGGCGATGTAGTGGCCAGTGACACTCCTTGGATCAGGAGGTGGATGGATGGTAGATATAATTTGTTAAAACGGTCGAGCAGTCGAGTTACTATTTTAATTTATGGTTTTAATTTTGTGAAGAGATTTGGAGGCGTCCATCCACCTTTAAAGTATTGGCTGATCCAAAACATAAATAATATCCACCGTCTCATCGCATTTCCTGTCAAATATTTAAAAATATTTTAACCTCCACATTTTAACGGCCAGACTCCTAAATTCACCATCATAATGAACATCGAAAAATTCGTAACTAGGTAAAATTTGTTTTTTCATAATCACACAGAAACACGAGATATATCTTAAATATATTTAAGGAAAGAGTGACTGACTGATCTATCAACGCACAGCATAACCACTGGACGGATTGATTTGAAATTTGGAACACAGATAGGTTTTATGACCTCCGCTAAGAAAGGATTTTCCCACGCGGGCAAAGCCGCGAGCGTAAGCTAGTAATTAAATAAAACAGAAAAATAGTTTAGAAATAGGACGCAGTTATTGAAATGTTTGAATGTAAGCGCATAAAATTGAGAAAGTGTAGTGGAGAGATAGATTAAGTACCTATACATATATTGTATGACCTAGATTTAAGTTAGTAATAAATGCACCTTTGAACGGAACACACGTGTTTGTTACTCATCCTATCGCACCCGACAATACAAAAGTATGTTTACCTATAAAAATACGAAAATTTAAAAAAATGCGTTACTTTTCTTGTTAAAACGTTACTTTTGTACATGATGAGGTTACTTTTGAAGATAAGGCGCTGGCAACACTGGACTGGCCGTGCCCCAGATTTATCAATCAAAAGAAGCAAAGTTGCTGCGTCTGCTAGTAAAAGTATACCTTCTGTAAATAATACTTACACTGTGGCACTGCGTAGTATCGGCAGTAATATTGGTACGATTTGACCCAGTTCCTCGAGAGGCGAGTTATATCTACTTACAGGCAATATACAGACATACTGTTTACCAAGAGCTTTTATATATATTTTCAAAATACACTATATAACATTAAAGAATATTTAGAGTTTGATTACAATCAGACATTTATACCAGATACCTAGTGTCTATACCTACCTACAAGAAACTAATATTATGTACTATATACTAGCCCCTTTACAGCTATAAGTATGATTCATATAATTATTAATGTATGTTTTATTTTTCTCAGGAAAAATATTGACGAAAATTTTGTGCAGCGCACGACTTGATGTATTTTTTATGTTAAGACTGTAAAAGCACTTTATTTAATAAATGATTATCTTATCTTATCTTATCTTATTTTATCTTATCTTATCTTATCTTATCTTATCTTATCTTATCTTATCTTATCTTATCTTATCTTATCTTATCTTATCTTATCTTATCTTATCTTATCTTATCTTATCTTATCTTATCTTATCTTATCTTATCTTATCTTATCTTATCTTATCTTATCTTATCTTATCTTATCTTATCTTATCTTATCTTATACATATGAATAATGAAAAAATGAAAAAAAAAAAATGAAAAATATTTATTTTCCAAACATCTTATGCTTAACACCGTAACATTGTATACACTATAGGAGAAAAATGTCTAAATATCTAGCTGAGGATACAATTCAAAATTAAATGTTAGCGTTTGACCACAATCTCGCATGAATTTTGTGCAATAATGTGACCGTAGATGGTAACAAACTAAACCTAAAAGGCGGGATATATTATACTTATACCTACCTATACTTACCCTGGCTTTACTGAACATCATGCCGGAACACGGTCACAATGCCCGCTTGGCGACACGGTTTTGTCCAGTGGGTGGTAACTAGCCACGGCCGAAGCCTACCACCTGTATAGCAAGTGAAAAACCGCACATAATTTTAGTCATCGGTGCGGGAATCGAACTCGGTGATCCAAAACATCTGCACCACATAAACAAGTAAATTTAAAAAAAACTTTTTAAAAACAAACTTTTATTATTATTACCATTTAGCACCAAAGTACTCGTCAAGGCGCCAATGAGTTGAATCAAATGAGCCCAAACTCGATGTGGTTGCATCGTTTAATTACGAAGTTCCTATGGCCACCTTCCAGTTCCATGTCATAATAATATTGCATTGTCATCCGATTTATACATCCATGCCAAATTTCAGCTCAATTAGAAATCGGGAAGGGGAATTAAATAATGTAAAAAAAACCCCAACGCAACGCATTCAAAATGTGTAATCCGCCATTTTGTAGCGGCGGCCATCTTGGATCGATCCACCAAAGCTAAGAAAACTCTTGACTAACTTTTTCAAACAAAAAACTAGCTCAAAATCCGTTCATCCGTTCTGGAGCTACGATGCCACAGACTGACAGACACACAGACAGAAAGACACGTAAAACTTATAACACCCCGTCGTTTTTGCGTCGGGGGTTAAAATGGTGTAACCAGTAAATTCAGACCATGTAGCCACCCTATGTTCACTTGACCCGCTCCCAGCTCACCGCGACCCTCTCTAGCGGGTCACTTCACCCGCTGCGTTTGAGAGCTTCAGGTTTACAAGTGCCGTTTATATATAGTTTACACCTGAATGTGCATTTATTTATTGTAGGTACTAGTGGACCTGCGCGCACTTCGTAGCGCCTAATAGACAATGATCAGCGTTTCTCTACATCTTACTAATATAAACTAGTAGTTCGCCGCGAACTGGGACCTCGCAGACCCAATTTCCCTCAAAATAGGTATACATGGGTAAAAGTTATAAGTATCTACGAAATATAATTGTATGGAAACTTTAACCTATAATATTCGTAAAAGGAAAGGAAAATGCCAAAATTGAAAGTAATGTTAAAACTCAAAATACGTAACGGATATACATTAAAAAAATCTTTATCTCTGTGACTATTTTATTGTTGTGATCAAAATTTCAATAATAATAAAATATGAAAGGTTATGTGTGTATTCACTTGCAGAAAATAATAGAATAAAATAATAAATATTACTATAGTTTTTAAAAAAAATCACAAAAAACCTTCATAGTTTGTAGCACTTGTTTACGAAGAAGTTGCCAATGCAGTGGACATTAGAAGAATTGAAATTGGAAAAAAATATCTAGCTTTACTTGTGTTATATAGCAAATTTACAACAGTTATTATATTGATATTGTAGCTAATTCTATAACATTTTTGTCGTAGCAGCCGATGATGACTTAGACTTGGAGCGAGAACGCAGAGCTATGACAGTCACGCGTAACATCTAGGCTCGCAGGTTTTCAAGATGTATCTACAGCTACTGAGCAAGACAAAGTGTCCTTGTTCAAGGCATTATCAGACTTTTTATACGTGCAGCTCGTCGATCACATTTGCACTTTCCATCAGGTAGGATGTGATCAAACGTAGGCCTAATTATTAATTATTTTTTTAAACAAAAGACTTGTGGATGAACTTTACAAACTACAACTTTTTTACACTTTAAAGAATATTCACGAGCACTAACTGAGTACAATCTGGCGGTACGCAAAGAATATAGGAAATCATGGCAATCTCACTGTCAGGACATTAACACTGTACCTGAAGGCTCGAGATTAGTAAAGGCAATGTCTGCAAGCAAGAGTATAACTTTAAACACTGTTAGGACCAGAGATGGAATGCTAACAGAATCAGGTATAGAAACTTTGAGGATCATGATGGAGACGCATTTTCCCGACTGCAAAATTCATGATCGCACAGACACAGATGATCCCATGCCTGCAGTGGAGCAAAATTTGCGAACTGTAAAAGCAGACTGGGATGTTGCCAAGAAGGTAGTAGAAGAGCGTAAACTCAGATGGGTTGTGCAAAACTTTCAACCATATAAATCCCCAGGACCAGATGGCATATACCCAATACTACTACAACGGGGTCTTCCCATAATAGGTCCGCACTTATTGCGGCTGTTCAAGGCCTGCATAGCCTTTGGGCACATTCCAAAGATATGGAGGAAGGTAAAGGTAACGTACATTCCTAAGCCAGGTAAAGGAAGCTATGAAGAGGCTAAGGCGTTTCGTCCGATTAGTCTCTCATCATTTCTTTTAAAAACCCTGGAGAAACTCGTAGATCAATACATAAGGGATGGGCCTCTAAAAAAGAAACCATTTCATAAGCTACAGTGTGCCTACCAACCTGGAAAATCAACCGAAACTGCGTTGCACCACGTAGTCACTAAAGCTGAAGAAGCTATTGATGGTCAGGAAATTTGTGTGGCGGCTTTCTTAGACATTGAGGGAGCTTTTGACCGCACAACATTCGAATCGATCATGAAGGCCGCCAATGAACACGGCATTAACCCTACCCTATGCAGATGGATTGATTCCATGCTGAGGGGTAGGAGAATATGGGCATCTCTATTAGGAGATGAAATTCATGCAACAACAACAAAAGGCTGCCCTCAAGGAGGGGTATTGTCACCTACATACACTATGGTGTTTGGTGGTAAACTCCCTCCTTACAAAATTGAACAGTGGAGCATGCTATGCTGTGGGATACGCAGATGACATAGTAGTAATGATCAATGGCAAATTTCCAGAAACTACATCGGGACTTTTGCAACAGGCTTTATATATTGTGGAAGAATGGTGTGTTGAAAACCACCTTACCATCAATCCAAGCAAAACTACGGTTCTTCCATTTACAAGGAAGAAGAAACTGGGTAGTCTGAAGAAGTTACTACTATTCGGCAAAGAGTTGGAATGGTCTACCGAAGTGAAATATCTTGGTATGACCCTAGACAAGGAGCTTACATGGAATCTGCACGCCAAGAAGGTGACAGATAAAGCCATGAGGGCTTTTAATATGTGTAGATCAGCTTATGGTAAAACTTGGGGACTTAAACCCAAGATACTAAAGTTTATCTACACTTCAATGGTGCGCCCAATACTTTCCTACGGTAGCGTGGTATGGTGGCCTAGAACCGAACTCGCAGTGTGCAAAAGAACATTAAGCAAACTTCAAAGGATGGCCACTATGGCCATAACAGGAGCGTTTAAGTCCACGCCAAGTATGGCTCTTGACATAATTTTAGACTTAAAACCTCTTGATATATTCATACAACAGGAGGCAATGAAAGCCTTATACAGACTCCAAGCGGTAGGAGTTCATGACCTCAATCGGCCAACAACAAGGCACACAAAAATGAAGCTCAGTGAAGAGCTACAGAGGAAGATGAACATGATTAGCGACGTAATGCCGCAGATTAAAATCTTCAAAAGGAATTTTAAAATACATGTCCCCTCAAGGGAGGACTGGAAGCAGCAGCTACGACCACCAGACGCAGACTGCAGCATATGGTACACAGACGGTTCAAAAACTGGATCTGGTACAGGAGCAGGTATATACTCAAATACTTTCCAACTTTGGAACAGTTTGGGTCAATACACAACCGTCTTTCAGGCAGAAATGTATGCTATCATAGCATGCGCTCATGAGAATATAAATAGGAATGTAAAAGATAAGACTATCTACATTCTCAGTGACAGTCAAGCATCACTAAAGGCCTTAAATTCCTGCAGGATCAGCTCAAGATTAGATGCTGTTAAGGCCCTAAATAAATTAGGCCACAGCAACAGAGTACGATTAGTTTGGGTACCGGGCCACGTTGGAATACTAGGGAATGAGAAGGCTGATGAGCTTGCCAGAAGCGGATCAGCAAATGCTATGCATGGACCAGAACCATGTATGGGTCTGCCAGCATGCACAATCAATACGGCCATAAAGGAATATGCTGATCTAAAACACCGGCAAGTTTGGGAAAACAGCGAAGGGCTGATACATTCGAAGAAATTCCTAGGTAACAGCTACAGAAAAGCTTCCAAATATATACTAAATAATGGAAGAAGCAAAGGACGAGCTATCATTGGTGCCTTAACCGGGCATTATGAAACCAATGACATGCTTTTCAAAATGAGGCTGACTACAATAAACGATTGTAGAGCCTGTGGCGAGGTCAAGGAGACAATGGAGCACATTCTATGTGAATGTGACGTATTGGCTACGGAACGCATGAGGCTCCTTGGGAATGCATTTCCCAAACCAGAGGAGTATAGGTTTCTTCCTCTAAGTGGGACCACCGCCTTAATAACCCACTTCTTCCATGAGTAAGAAACGATAAGGTAGGGGTAAACACAATAGATCCCAATGGGTCGACGTGTTGCTGGTTATTTGCCAGCCCCCGTTAAAGATAGATAGATAGATAGAACTACAACTTTACAAAAAACGGATCCAGTACAACAATGCTTTCAGGATGCTTTTGGCGCTGTCTCGATACTACAGAGCGTCAGGGATGTTTGCAGATGTTAGAGTGAATGATGGTTTTAATGGCATAATGATATGTGATAAACACATAAATAACAATCCCAATAAGTTTCTTGCTCGTTCTTCTCATAGATATGCTTTTCGAACGAACATTAGAGTCTTAAAATACTAAGATCTAAATAATTGTAAAATTTACTTTTAAAAATGAAGCACTGTAGCCTAGTCCAGTAAAAGAAGAAATGTAGATCGAAAAGTCGAAAGTAGAAAAACTAACTTAGGAACTTTGTTTGGACTATTCAGAACATAAACATACTAAAAGTCCCCACCCCTCCGTGGTGAGCCCGAGGGGGGGGGGGGGGGGGAGGCCGAAGAAGGTTCCATAGGTTTAGGTTTTTTGCTTATGCCAATTCGAGTGTAATGTGCCCAAACTCGACGGGTTTACTAATAGCCATTGAAGAGGTTCAGTAAACACCACCTGGCTCCATCATCAGATCAGCTCAGTGGTACCAAATTATTGAACTGTCATCATATTTCTAGACATTTACAAAGTTTCATTATGGTACGACAACCAGAAGTTGGTCAAATATTACTTATATAAGATTTTTTTACCGACTTTGTATGGAAAACTAATTTCAGCATCTTAAAAATAGACCATGTTTGGAAGCTCATAGCTGGACAACGATTGGATATAGATAAAAAGTGTTAAAGCCAAAGTTGTAGGAAATTTTAAAGCTTTTATAATGTAGTACAACAAAATATCGTACTACGCCCAGTTTTTGACATTTAGGCAAAAAACCTAAAAATGGGACCTTCTTCGGCCCCCCCCCACCCCTCGGGATCACCTCGGAGGGGTGGGGACTTTTAGTATGTTAATCTCCTGAATAGTCCAAACAAAGTTCCTAAGTTAGTTTTTCTGCTTTCGACTTTTCGATCCACATGCCACTTTTGGGCACTCATTGACTGGACTACTATTTGAATAAAAAATGGGTTTAAGTTTCACCCGCACGATCATTTAAATTCATAATATTTTGAGTAAGTCAACATGGCTATTTACAGTATTTACTTATCCGTTAGGGAACCGAACCTAGGACCGAATTATCAAAAATGTATGAAATGACGTATTACGTCGTATCGATTTTTGACAATTCGGTCTTTGGTTCGGTTCCCTGAAGGAAAACTGAATATCCCTGCAGTTCTCATAATATTATAATCGATAAACATTGTAATTTTGTATTCTCTATAACTCTACAACCCTTGCACCGATTTGGCTCATTTTTAGGGTTCCGTACCTCAAAAGGAAAAACGGAACCCTTATAGGATCACTATGTTGTCCGTCCGTCTGTCTGTCTGTCTGTCTGTCTAGACCCTTTTTCTCAGGAACGCGTGGAGGTAACAAACTGAAATTTATAGGAAATACTAAGGTCCATTGCCTCTTAGAGCTGTGAAAATTTCAAACTTCTAGGCCAACGCAATCAAAAGATATAGTCTAATATGTCACAAATTTCAGCATATTTTCGACATTACCAAATAAATCAAAACCTACGGGGCACTTCCCGTGAACTCAGAATCTTGAAATTTGGCACGAAGTAACTCCTTAGAGCACAGATAAAGGAAAAATTGCGAAA
Organism: Hemithea aestivaria; assembly: GCA_947507615.1. NCBI lineage: Eukaryota > Metazoa > Arthropoda > Insecta > Lepidoptera > Geometridae > Hemithea > Hemithea aestivaria. Next base: position 11,465,669 of record OX382349.1, on the reverse strand, counting down.
ACCATAAATTTTTATTTGCATCATATGAAAAAAATATTTTGAATAATTTTATACCTACTACCCCTTTTCTCATGAACGCGTAAACGTATTAAATTGAAATTCATATCAAATACTTAAGTCTATAATACCTTTAAACTGTAATAAAATCAAACCTCTATGTCAACGCATTCAAAAGAAACAGCAATTTAAGTCGCAATTTTAAACTCGCAACTACTCTCAAAAAATCAAAACCTACAGGGTACTTGCCGTGAACTTAGAATCTTGAAAATTGGCACGAAGCAACTCCTTAGAGCACAGATAAAGGAAAAATTACGAAATCTGTACATTTTTAGTTACATCATATAAAAAAATATTTTTAATAATTTCATACTTACTACCTTATTTCTCATGAACGCGTACAGCTATTAAATTGAAATTCATATCAAATACTCAAGACTATAATACCTTTAAACTGTAATAAAATCAAACCTCTATCTTAACACATTCAAAAGAAACAGTAATTTTAGCCGTATTTTTAACTCGCGACTACTCTCAAGTGGATCAAAACCTACAGGGTACTTGCCGTTAACTCAGAATCTTGAAATTTGGTACGCAGCAACGTCTTAAATTATAGGCACAGGAAAAATTGCGAAAACTATAAATATTTAGTTCCATCATATAAAAAAATATTTTTAATAATTTTGTATTTACTACCCCTTTCCTCAAGAACGCGTACAGGTATTAAATTTAAATTCATACCAAATACTCAGCTTTATAATAACTTTAAGCTGTAAAAAAATCAAACCTCTATTTCAACGGAATCAAAAATAACAGCAATTTTAGACGCATATTTTCAAACTCACAAGTACTCGCAAGGGAATCAAAACCTTCAGTACATAATATTATACCCACTTTTCCTTAGGGTTCCGTAGAAACCCGTAGGTTTGTACGGAACCCTCGGTGCTCGAGTCCTACTCGTACTTGACCGGTTTTTGGACGAGAGAATTCTTTTAATTTGTACTACCTGTTTAAAAAGTTTTATCAAGACTGGATCATCGGTTTCATTGTAATAAAGCAATCTCTTTAACTCTTGAACCCTTCGACCGATTTGGCTCATGTTCGAACTTAAAAATTCTATGGATTTATATTACGCGTTTGCAAAGTTTCATGCAGATTGGACCATTGGTTTTCCAGTTATCGCGTAACAAACATACATACAAACATAAACTTTGGCTAATATATTTGTGTCGCTTATAAAAAATTTGTATATATTAGAAAAAAAATTATCAGCGGTCCAGTTTTGAAATAATCGTCAGACCTATCGTAAAGACTTTAAGTCACCTATACTGCCGTGCAGAGACTAAACCGCAGTATTCGACATTTTGCCGATTTTTAGTTATATATGCCACCTTATTGCGCACAAAATAAGGAATTCAGCAATCTAACCCATTTGTCAATTAATAAATTTTAAGGTAGTAAAAACCTTGATTGAAAATAGATACTGCGTGCCACTTTTGCGTACTTTTTATCAAAACACTATTTAAAATACAGTAAGAGCATTTACGTCTTTTTCGACCTATAGTGTCTCTAGTTAAAATGCAGTAAACGTATTCACTATAACGCATAGTACTGTTTTTTAAACAAAAACCAAAAATGATGCATTAAACGAAAATGCAGTAACACGAAAATGTACTGAAAAAAATAATACTGCATTGTGTTTTTCTGATAACATTACTGACAAAATTGCAGTAAAAATTTTTTTTACTGCAGTATGGTTGGTTATGTAACAAATTTTAAAATTATAGCTACTACTGAATTTGCAGTTTAAGCTCATTTTGCCGCATTTTAATCGGCATTTTGGATTGTTATTCTGGAATTTACTTCGTTTGTTATAGATCATACTGCGATTTAGTATGCATCTGTCCTTGATTTGTCGAGTAGTTAAAGTTTCAGTCAGATTAGATTTGATTTAATTTACATTACATACAACAGTTTTATTTAACAAACAGGTTTATTTGTCAAATCTAATGGCGTATAGTCATTCACTCAGATAGTACACAATTTTAGTATTACAATTATCAGACTTCAAATATGCACAAGCAACAGCTGTAGAATAGTCGGTAATGGGAATAATCCCAATATTTCGACTCCTTAGTTCGATTTTTTATCATAACAAGTAATACCTAGTCAGGTCATAAATTCTGTCACATGTTTAATATAAAATTATTGGAACAAGTTTATTTATTATGTAACCATTTATATACCAAAATGAACTTAACAAAACATAGATTCTTATGACAATAAAGTTTATTCAAAATGACCTCCGTGATTTTGAATACAGGCCTTCAATCTGCGCGGCCAGTCGTCTATCGCAGCACGAACGAGGTCCATGTCAATATCGGCTGCTGCCTTAATCAAGGATATCTTGAGTGACTCCAAATTGGGATGAGGCTTTGAGCACGCCTTTTCCTCCAAGTGTTGCCATATCTTGTAATCTAACGGACTCAAATCTGGACTGGAGGAGGGCCAGTCTTCGTGCCGGATGAAGTCGATTTCACGCGCCGCCAGCCAGTCTTGTGTGCTCTTCGCTCTATGAGCTGGCGCCGAATCTTGTTGGAATACCCAGTGCCTGTTATTGAACATGGTATAAGAAACAGGTTCCACAAGGTTCGTCAGGACTGTATTTTGATACACAACTGCATTCGTTTTTACACCTTTCTCACAAAAATGTACCTCTGTTAAGCCCCAATAAGAAACTCCCAACCATACCATGAACGAGGATGGAAAATGACCTCGTTGGACACGCGGAATGCGGTTGCTCGCTTCTTCACTACTGTGTGCGTACACCTTATCATTTTGTTTGTTGTAGCTCTCTTCTACGGTAAAAATTTTTTCATCCGAAAAAAGAATTTCTCGATATTTTTTTCTCGCGTACCGCTTCAACAAAGCGCGGCATCTCTTCAGTCTCAGGTCCATTAGACGAGCATTTAAACGATGTCCTGTTTTTCTTCGATATGCCCGAAGCCCTAAGTCTTCATTTAACACCCTTTTCACCGTGGTTCTGCTTAACCCCATCTGAAGGGCCAACAGTTTGTGCTTACGTTTGGGATTTCTTTGAATTCGCGCCTTCACAGCTTTTATCACTGCTGGAGTCCTAACAGACCGAGGGCGACCACTTCTTGACCTGTCATCTGCACTAGAGTCTTCATTGTATCGTTTGATGGTACGATAAACGAATCTTTTGGTTATATTCAAATTTTTCAGTATGTCAAAAATTTGAATTGGCGCGTAACCGCAACGATGCAACGCAATAACTGCAACACGGTCTTCTTTAAGCGTCCACTCCATATTTAAAAATGAGTAAAATTCTAAAAAGTATACATTTTTATTTTCATGAACAATTCGAAATTCGAATTCAATAAACTTTTTTGTGGCCAGCATTCTAAAAGAAAAGTTTTTACTGTGTGACAATACTTATGACCTGACTAGGTAGTGTTGAACTAATGAAAAAAAGTTCCGTTTGGTTCATTCTAATTGTAAAATAAAATGCGCAACAAACATCAAAGTGTTTAAAGCAAAGGTTTCTTAAGACAAAATTAAACTAAAGAAAAAATAACAACTTAACCCAGTGAAAGCGGAGAACTTTCTACAATAACAAGCATGGTTAGAAGGAACTTTAGAAATACCAATAGAATTGCCTTCTGCTTAAGGTAGACATAGTTAAGCCTTTTAACACCAAACTACTTAAAACTCAAAAATTATGACATATACATATATTTATGATAATCTTTTTTATCGGTGCATCTGGAAGCAATTCAGATTTTCATTTTATGAACCGCCAGAATACCCTTAGCATAAACAATACCATTTTTTTATGTGATGGAGTAGAAGACAAACAAGGCGCTCTCCTGATGTTAAGAGATAACGCTGCCCATAATCAGTATAGTGCTACTTAGGATTACACAATGATGTGAAATTCTAAAAACACTGCACCAACGCTTCTTTCTCAAGAGTCATAAGAAGTTAGACTCTTTAGCCCATTCTCATAGCAATTTTGCCATCTCTTCAAATTTCACTATTAGAAAGACTCTGCAGATATAATAAAAGATAAGTTATGTGCAAGATGTGTTTAATAAATAAATATGGTTGCTAAATGGTACCAAAGTCATATGACAAGATAACGAATATAACTGCTTAGGATATAACCGCAGCTCCTCAATGAAGAAGATCCTCGTACAGGATCTAAACGGTCGGCACGAAACCGAAGTAAATTCAACTAAGTTTATGCCATTTATTTACAAAGATGAATTTAAATACTCATGAATCGTTGATTATAAAAACTGCTTAAAACATATTAATAAGTGGCAATCGTCTAAAGAAAGGTTTCTAAAGCTGTTACAAATACAAAACATACTTACGTGAAATTATAGAAACAACCTCGCCTGTAATAGAGAAACCTCAAAGTGGTACAATAATTTGAACAGGAATAAAGAAGTGAGCCACCAAGTCTTAGAATTCGGTTTGTCTGATTTCCATACCATAATTATTTGAAAGTATAATCCATCTACAGTATAAACTATCTGAACTGAATTTGGAGACAAAATTCTGACAAGAAAAGACTGAAAGCATTAATAAAAGTCTGAAATCCAACTTAGATTAATAAAATAAATAGAAACTAATTTATGTTGCATATAAACCTGCACATTTAATTTAATAGTTTTTCAATAAATAACATACTGCTGACAAATTTATTCAAGGCATAAAATTAAAATGCAGTTAGTTCAGCTGGATACTGCAAATTAGTTGGTAATGTATTATAAAAATCAGACATTTTGCAGTAATGTGTATTATTGCTGCATTTTAATTCGTTAATGTATACAAATTTACCTGTAGTAACTGACACCATTTTCAAAAAGTATTTTTTTCTATATTATAAAACAAATATTTTAAGTATTTTTTGTGCTTATATTATACTACTGTGGTATCTTGTTGCGATAGCAAAAAAATATAAATTAATTTTTATTCATAAACGTCAAAAAAACGGCTTCAAAACGTTTTTCGCGATTATCTCGAAACCGCGATTTTGCACTTACTGCGTTTTAGTCTCTGCACGGCAGTATATCTCTGCAACCCTGTAACCTTTTTAGCTAATTTTTTCACTTACGTTATCCAATTAACCTCCTTAACTTGTGTGTAAAATTTCATTTAATTTGGATTAACCGTTTTCAAGTAAACGTCGACCAAACTTAAGCATCAGAGGTCAAGCGTTAAACTGGTCAAAACGCAGGCATTTCGCGGCTTTCGACTCTAAGACCTCGCTTCGCTCGGTCGATAAACGCGAAAGTTTGTTAGAATGTATGGATGTGTGTTTGATACTCTTTCACGCCTAAACTGGTGGACCGATTGAACTAAAATTTGGCATAGAGATAGCTTAGACTCTGGAATATCATAATAATATATAGGCTACTGTACAACGGGTAAAACCGCTGGGCGCAGCTAGTATAACTAATAAAAAACTATCTATTAAAAAAAATTTAAATCCGATGCTTAGTTTTAAAAATCTAAGCATACATTGGGACAAACAGACAGCGGCCAAACTTTGTCTTTGTTTTTTGTACTATTCAATTCAATTCAATTCAAAGCATTTATTTCGATAAAAAATCATATCCAACACAATTCAATTCATAATAAATAAAATATATAAAGGAAAAGCCAATGTATGTGTGATCGCAATACTTGTATGCCAGCCCAGCGAACTGCTTTGACGATCGGCGGGTTCGAAGCGACGGTCGTTCCAGCCTCAGGATGGGCCGGGACTCAGGAGCTCGCCGTCTCGACCAGCGTACTGCGGCCTTGGTGGCCGTTGATTGTTGATTAAGTGATGATAGATGACCTAGGGGTGGGCAATCTGACCTGCGGTGCGCTCGCGCCTCTCCGTGAAAATGAAAATCCGTCTGGTGGTTGACCTTATTTATTCTCCCAACTCCAAATCACAGACGTTTTATCCACCAACCCACCGTCCTGGACCGTTGACACCTTCCGTTATTGATTTTGATGAGTAAAATTCCAATTAATTTGACCACCGTGATAATTTGGCACCCGGAGCCATGACAGGCAGAAGCAGAAGAGAAAAAGTGATCGAATGAATGATTGACCATAGATAATGCGATATGAAATTGTTATGTTGCGTCCAAACTAATTAAGGTGATTCTAGACGATGCGAGTGACTGTGGGTTGGTTTAACATTGATTGAATTAAGGTTAAATTAAAAATAAAATGAAAAATGAAAAACATGTTAATTTCAATTAACATTCCTGCCCAGGCCAGAAAGAATGAAAGATTCCATATCATGGATCTGCAATGACCTTCTGAAACATGAATGTGAATTGATGAACTGATACTTATAGTACTAATCTTAACTTAGGTACATACACAACAATAGGCTAAGTAACTGTAGGTAATTTACATAATTTGATAACTGGTCGGATTAACTCACCGACCTGAGTTTTTAATTTGACCGATCTTACAATATTATCTGATCCCTTGAATAATTCTATGACCCTACCTCGTCTCCACTGGAGAGGTGCTGAGTTTTCATCTTTGATTAACACTAGATCGTCTAATTGAATACTATTCCCATGATTGTGATACCATTTATTGCGACTTTGCAATGTATTGAGATATTCTACATGCCATCTAGACCAAATTGACTGATACATCTTTTGAATAGTTTGAAACCGTGATAACCGTGAAACCTTGGTATCTGTCCAGTGACCCTCTGGTAAAGCTACTAATGGTTGACCTATAAGAAAATGTCCCGGTGTTAACACTTCCAAATCACACGGATCGTCAGACATGGGTACGAGCGGACGCGAGTTGAGTATGGCCTCTATTTTAGAAAATACAGTTGAGAGTTCCTCAAAGGTTAAAATAGTCTCACGTACCTCCCTTTTCAATAGACCCTTTGCACTCTTGACTGCAGCTTCAAACAGACCGCCCATATGAGGAGAAGCAGGTGGGTTGAACTCCCATCGTATATTCTGCTTAATGAACTCCTCCTTGAGTATGATCTCATGGTCTAGGAGAAACTGGTTGACCTCCTTCAGGTAAGTATTTGAACCAATAAAATTCGTACCTCGATCTGATCTGATGAGTGAAGGTAGTCCTCTGCGACTAACAAACCTCGTGAATGTAGCTATGAATGCCTCCGTTGACAGCGAAGAAACAACCTCCAGGTGCACTGCCTTAGTACCTAAACAGACAAATACACACAAATAAGCCTTGATTGATTTAGCATTTCTTAATAGACTGCTTTTGACTAAGAATGGTCCCGCAAAATCTGTTGCGACCCCTGAAAATGGTCTGGCTGCTGTGACTCTATCAGCAGGCAGGTCCGCCATGAATGGGGGTTGAATTGATGGATTGAACCTGAAACAAACTGAACAATGTCGAATGATCCTTGAAACCTGACGTCTGATTGAAGTGATCCAGTATTCTCTTCTTAGAATAGCGATTAGAGCATTTGTTGCTGCATGACAATATGACCTATGATAATATTCTATGAGTAATTGACCCCACCTATGATCCTTAGGTATGAGATATGGATGCCTGGCTCCATACGTAAGTGACGAATGTTTGAGTCGTCCTCCAACCCTGATAAGACCTTCTTTGTCTATAAATGGGCTGAGTTTCTGTATTGATTTGTTGGCTAATACCTTTCCCTTTGATAATGACTTGATTTCCTCTGAATATGAAGTTGATTGAATGATCTTTATCCAATGCTTATTGGACTCTCGTATCTCTTCTATAGATAGAGTGGTATTTAGATTCCTCTTCTCTTTAGGTAATCTAACATTCCTGCAAAACCTGAGTACGAACGCAGTGACGTTGATGAGCTTCCTATATGAACTGATTCTTGACAGCAGGGACTGTTCCCATGGTTCCACCAATGTTGTAGTATGAATGAGCCTTTTGAATCCGGGTAACTGTTCAGGCATGGTAACTGTTGAAATTGGCCATTGTGATTGGTCCAGTGTTAGCCAATGCGGTGACCACCATTGGTTTGAATGAATGAGATCTTTCGCTGACATACCTCGTGAAGCTATGTCGCTGGGGTTGAATTCTGAGCGGCAATGCCGCCATGTGATGAGACGCCTTGATTGCTGAATCTCTTGAACTCTATTACATTCGAAAGTTTGAAGCATGTGCGGTTTCGAATTCAACCATGACAAGACTATTGTGCTATCCGACCATGCGTTTATACTGTCCAACTTGAGAGACTCCTCATAAGCCTCTGATACATGATTCAACAACTTGCAGACCAGATGAGCCGCACTCAACTCGAGTTTGGGTATGGTTTGAGTAGTTTTCCTGGGTGCTACCTTGGATTTGGCTAAAAGAAGCCGAACCATCGTACCTCCACTTGAATCCATAGTGCGGAGGTAGACACAAGCTCCGTATCCTTGCTCTGAGGCATCTCCGAACCCATGAAGCGAATATGACACTGCTCCTGGTTGCGAAACGCACCGTGGTATCTGTAAACTTGATAGATGACTGATATCTTGAATAAGGTGCTCCCATTGAGCATTGAGTTGTTGACTTATGGGTTCATCCCATCCGAGTCCATCCGTGAAGAGTGTCTGGAGGAAAACCTTGAATCTAAAAATGACAGGTGCACAATAACCACATGGATCATAAAATCTTGCTATTGTACTGAGTATATGGCGTTTGGTGGTAGCATGACCTGTAGGTACATTGACCTTATATGAGATTGAATCTGATTGAGGATCCCATTGAATACCTAAAACCTTGATGAAGCTCTTATCTTCATTATCAAATTGATGTGGTTGCTCACAATGATCATGTGGCAGATCTTGAAGTAACTCTTTACAGTTGGATGACCATTTCCTTAATTCATAGCCGGCACTGGCCATGAGCTCTGTCAATTCCGATTTTAATTGCTGAGCCTCAGCTATTGAATCAGCGCCCGTGAGTATATCGTCTACGAAGATATCTCTGGTGATGATGTGTGATGCCCTTGAATTAGGGTGTTCTGCCGTCCAATCCTTCGCCAGTTGATGTAGCGTCCTTATTGATATAAATGGACTTGATCTTAATCCATATGTATTAGTATTTAATTCGTATACCTTGATTGGGTTTGATGGTGTGTCTCTCCACAAAATGAGTTGGTATTTGCGGTCCTCAGGATGAATCCATGTCATTCTAAACATCATCTTGATATCCGTAGTGAAAACAATTTGGTGACGCCTGAAATTGATTAAGATTTTAGTGACATCTGTTTGAAGAGGCGGGCCACTATAGAGACACTGATTAAGTGAAACTCCAGAGGAAGTTTTTCCACTCCCATCAAATACTACTCTTAATTTATCCGTGCCCTTTTTGAAGATACCATGATGAGGTATTACATAATGTTCTGAATCAAATGAGAAGTTCGACTCGGACATATGACCTAGAGTTTCATACTCTTTCATGAATTCCTTATATTTTTGAGCAAATATTGGGTTCCTTTCCATTTTCCGTTCTAATGATTTTAACCGTTGAATAGCCAAGCCCTTTGATTCACCGAGTACTGGCTTGTTTGACATTAATGGTAGTCGTACCATATATTTCCCATCAGGCATGCGAGAAGTAGTAGAATTATACAACCTTTCACATTCCAAGTGGTCCGGATGAACAGGTGGTGCGGAAGGAGGCTCTTCCAATTTCCAGAATTTTTCAAGAACATCCTCGAGCCGCGTTGCCAGAAGACCATAATCCTGAACTGATGACATGGCCACCTCAGTGGAGTGCTGGTTGATCTCAGCTGATGCTTGATGGGGCGGGATTTCGCCCATGATGACATATCCAAAGCATGATCCATATGCTGACAAACCTGGAATGTTAAGTGGAACCTTTGAGCCATCAAGTACATAATTGATAATGTCTGTCCCGATGATTAGATCTACGTCTTGCGGCTGATTGAATCCTGAATCGGCAAGAACTAATTTTGAACCCAATTTACCCTGACCATAGAAATTAAATGAAGGTATTTCCCCAGTTAAGGAATACATGACCGCTGCCGTGGTACTTATGATAGGTACCATCTTTCCTACCGGCCTTATAACCAGTTTGACCATTGACCCCGGTGACTTGACTGGTTGTTTACCTACCCCATAAATAGTATGAGTGTTATACTGTTGGTGCAATTGTAGCTGATCCACCAATGATTGTTTAATGACTGAGACACTAGCTCCCGTGTCTAACAAGGCCCTGGCCTTTACATAAGTTCCATTGCCTGACTTGACAGCGACTATCGCCGTGGGCGAAATAGACGTGGGCAATGAATAGTGAGTAGCCCCAACAGTGAGTGACCGTCAATCTGTTAAACCATACCGAAGCTCCGTGAACTGACGTTGAGCCTGTTGTGCTCGGTCCCCTACAGCAGGGCGTGGCCTGTGTGATTGAATGGGCTGAAGCTGTGGTTCCATGTCACTTGTGGACGGTTGAACTACCGTTTGAGATGATGTACTGCTTTGTTGATTGGAATGGGACCTTGCAGCAGTAGAAGAATTGTCCGGCTGATTATTTCCTGACCTTAATGGTTTCCGTAAACAGATGAGTGAATTGTGATCGGGTGATTTGCAATACAAACACCAGTTGGAGTGTTGACAACTCTTGGCATAATGATTCCTTAAGCACTTGAAACAGTGCCCCGACGACCTGGCCCATGACTTCCTGTCCATAGGAGTCATGCGTTTGAATTGTTCGCACCTATAAAGTGTGTGATCGGCCTCATGACAGTAAGAGCATGATGTTGAAGTCACCTGGTATGTATGACGTGATCCTTGAGCCCGTGGAAGCGATGAGTGAGTGGAGCCCCGTAGCGTTGAACCTGATGCTCGCGGAGGAGATGATTTTCCTCTGGGTGATGGAGACTTCCTGGCGGCCGTCGCCCAGGACTGCTCGTTGACCGATTGAAGAACACGGCATTGCTCGTCCAGTAGATCCATAAGTTGATCCAATGTGGGCAAGTCGTCCCTAGACTTCCCATGGCGCTCCTCAAATAGCGATCTGATACGTACTGGTAACTTCTGCAATGTGATAAAGAGTATGATATAAGACCACTCCTTGACCGGTACCTTGAGTGCCTCTAAGGCCTGGATTGATTCCCTTAACGGATCATATAGATCTGTACGTAGTGAAACGTTGCCCTGAATGACGGGTAGATTGAGGACGCGATCTATATACATGTCCAATAACAAGCGCCTATTTTGATACCTTCCCTTTAAAAGGTTAAGGGCGACCTCATAATTTCTTTCGTCCATTGGTAACTGCCTTATGATTGAGAGGGCTTCTCCCCCTAATGAAGCTCTCAAATAGTAGTGCTTTTCAGCATCTGATAGATTATCCCGCTCATGAACGAGTGACTGAAACAAATCAATAAAGGGTACCCACTCAATTAAATTGCCTGAAAATTTGGGCACTTCAATTAGGGGTAAACGTGCTTTTACCTTGGATGATTTGTGTGTCGACTCCTTGTTCTCCGACTCTGTTGACGCACACGTTAATTGATCTACCTTGAGAAGCAACTGGTTAATTTCTGTAAATTGCGTATTAAATTGACATATATCCTCCTCGGATAGTTCGCCGGTACCAATGACTAACTCATAAGCCGATATGAACTCACTGTAATATCTATCAAAATGCCGTTTTGCCACCGATTTGGCGATTCCCGAGTCACTGGACTGGATTGTAGCCCCAAAGTCGTTTAACATTCTATACCTACTACGAAACTGAATTATGTGGGCCTTTCCAGCCATAGTTATTAATGAATTACGTGTAAATTATAAAACAATGACCAAAATAAATAATTTTGTTTGATTATCAACTTCAACTTCTTTTAATGGCCCGTTGATGTAGCATTGCCACAATTTGCCAATGTCGCCGTGGATAGAGAGAAAAATAAACGAAGGAGTTTTATCAGTTAAATAAAAATATGACCGGTTTTATGAGGCCACAACAGAGTTGAGTACCTGAAAAGAGACGTCACAATATATATAATACATGCAATATAATATTATATTATGTGTTAACATGTTAGTATAAATATTAAGATATATACCTTATATTATAAGACAAATCACAAATATATATATACCTACAAGTATTAGAGTTTAATCTTGTTAATTTGGATAAAGTTAGCTAGGATATAAACAAAAGGAGTAAAAACTAAAGACAATATGTTATTTAGGGATACAGGACGGGGGATATCAGGAGGGAGGTAATCGTAAAAAGAGGAGAGAGATTTTGGACAATTGAAAAATATGTGCTCCGCGGTGCCCTCATCAAGTCCACATTCGCATAAAGAACTGTCCCTTATCCTAATTTTAGCAAGGAATACCGGAGTACAAGAATGACCCAGCCGCAGTCGACAGATGGTAGATGTAACCCATTTCCGATTGTTTTTGAATTTAAAGAACCAGGGTTTTGTAGGAATTGATGGTTGGAGGTTGCCATAAAATTTTCCTTTAAGAGATTTTGATTTGTGCCAAAACATTTCCCAATTTTTTAACAAATTTTGTTGACAGGATGAAGCAAGGTCTGATGGATAAATTTTAAAATGGTCTAAATTCCCAATGTTTGCTGCCTGTTTTGCACATGAATCAACTGACTCATTTCCTGGAATCCCCATGTGTCCCGGAATCCATGCCAGAACAACATTTATACCACTTTCATGACACTTATGTAATGTTTCCTTGATTTTAAAAATAATAGGAGTTCTATTCCTAGTTTTAAATGGGTTAGCTAGGATTGCCTCTAAACAACTCCTAGAGTCTGAAAAAATTATGGTTTTATCTAATTTATGGGACCATATATAGAGTATAGCTTCCAAAATTGCTATTGCTTCTCCAGTAAAGACAGTTGTAAGTGGAGGACATTTAAAACTCAAAATAACTTTATACCTAGGAATCCAGACGGCAGAGCCTGTGTCACTATCCAAAGTCATTTTCGATGCATCTGTATATATAGTAAGCCAACCGTCCCAGTCATTGTGAATTATTTTTTGAAATGCTGTTTGGGCATCATCTGTGTTTTTAGTAATGCCAAAATCAAGTAATATTTTAGGGGTATATATTAGGGCTAGATATGGAATATCCGAAAGGGGATTACTATAAGTGGACTGAACGACAGGGCAAGGTAGTTGGTAAATTTTCATTAGGCTGCGCACAATACAAGGGATCTTATATTCAGGCATATATCCAGAAAAGTTGTAATTTCTGGAAAGTAATTCAATCTTAGGAATTAGAGGGTGATTCGAGAATTGGAAAAGTTTAAACAGGAATCTGTCACTGAGGAATTGGTTACGTAGGTGGATAGGAGGTTCAACACATTCCACCTGCATGGCATTGATTGGCGAGGACTTCATGGCACCTAAAATAATTCGCAGACATTTGGATTGGATTTGTTGTAATTTATTGAAACAGATTCTATTTGCCGTATTTAAAAGGAATGTGCCATAGTCCAGATGGCTTCGCACTATAGCATTATATAAGAGTTTCTGGGAGTAGGGATGAGAACCCCACCATACACCAGATAAGGCTCGTAAAATATTAATATTCTTTTCACATTTTTTGACAACATTATTAAATTGGGGGACTCCGTTTAATCTGCAATCTAACCACACACCCAAGAATTTTGCGGAATCTTGCAGCGGAATGCTTTTTTCATTAACTGTGAGGTTTATGTGAGGAACTACTCTTTTTCTCGTGAAAATTACAGTTGAACTTTTATTTACCGAAATGGATAAGCCATGATCAGTCAACCAATCCTCAAGGTATCCAAGTGCTGTATTCAATCTTGTCTCTGCCACTTCAATTGACCCAGAGGATACATAAAGGGCTAGGTCATCTGCATATTGAAGTACTTCACAAAAAGAATCCACAGTAGAATCCAGATCTCTTGTGTAAAGGCTGTATAAAAGAGGACTTAAAACCGAACCCTGAGGAAGCCCTTTCCAAATGGTTCTTGCAGGGAGTAATTTATCTTGGGATCTAATTCGTATTGTTCTTGGCATAAGGAGGCAGCATATGAATCGTACTAGCTTCGCGGGAATGCTCAGCTGTAACAATTTGTTTCTGAGCAGAGGAAGAAGCACGTTATCATACGCCGAGGCAATATCAAGGAACACAGCCACCAGGTACTCCTTGTTATTAAAAGACTGGAGTATATCTGTTGTTAAAATGGCCAGGCTATCGAACGTCGACATTCCTTTACGGAAACCGAATTGGGATTTAGCGAGGAGACTCTTGTTTTCGACCCACCATTCCAGTCTATTTTTTATTAGTCGTTCAGCAATTTTAGCCATCACTGAAGATAATGCAATGGGGCGATACGAATTAGGATCTGAAGGATCCTTACCGGTTTTTAAAATTGGTATAATTATCTGGGTATTCCAGGCCTCTGGGATAATGCCTTGATCAAAGAAGATATTTATAAGATTTAAGAGATATAGTTTGGTTTTATCGGAGCTTTTAACTATGAATGAATATGGTATTCCGTCTATCCCTGGTGAGGAATCCACTAGACCATTGATGACTAATTGGAATTCAGGGAATGTAAATACATTGTCGAAACTAGAGGGTGAAAAATTGTTGATAGGGGGGGCCATGGGCAATGGAACAAAGGGAGGAGCTAACCTAGAAGCAAATTCTTCCAACCAGGAGGAATTGTCGCAAGATGTGATATTTGGAGAATTACAATATCCGCGATACCTACGAATTTGCTTCCATATAAGGGAGGGAGGAGATGCAGGTGACAGTCCTTCACAAAAAGATATCCAGCCTTGTTTCTTCTTTTTGGAAAGAGTTTTTCGAGTTTTAGCTGCGGTTTTTTGATATTTCAAGAAGTTTTCCCTAGTCATGCTTTCATTATAAACCATTTCCGCTTCCTTACGGCATCTAACACTGTCAGTGCATTCGCTGTCCCACCAGGGAGGGGAAGCTAGAGCGCATCTACTTTTTTTTAATGGAATATTACTGTCAGCACTTCCAATAATATCCTCAATAAACTTTGAGTAACATTCTAGGGCATTCTCTGGATTAGGTGAGATTAATGAATCTATTTTAATGTCAAGATCAAAAGAGTACATACTCCAATCAGCACGGGAAATGTTATATTTTAATAGTGGGTTAACGGAAGATTGGGGAGTGACCCGATAAGGGAAGTTAATTACAATCGGAAAGTGATCACTGCCATATGATAATGGTAAGACTCTCCAAGATAGGCTGCAAGCAAGAGAAGGAGAACAGACAGTGAGGTCAACAGCACTTTTTGGATTTTGCGTAGGCAGAACTCTACGAGTAGGGGATCCATTATTAATGACACACACATTAGCTTCATCGAAGATTTCTAAAAGAGAGAGAGAGAATAGGTCACATCGGTCAGATCCCCAAGAAGTATGATGGGCATTAAAGTCTCCCATCACTACAACAGGGCCTGGAACTGATAGTATGACAAGAAGTATATCAGGAATAAGAGAAGAGTTAGGATGGGGAATATATATAGATATAAATGAGGTGTTACAGGCCCTCACAGCGACAGCATTAAATTCTGCACTATGATTGGGCAAGGTGAGCTGGGAAAAGGGAAGAGGATATTTAATAAGCAGGGCACACCCTGCATACCCATCCTGACGGTCATCCCGAAGACAGGAATATCCTGGAAATCTGTAATGAGTTCCAGGAACCAACCATGTCTCAGAAATGGCCACCAGAAATGGGGAGAATGTATTAGTTAAATAAAGTAATTCAGTTTTTTTCCTGCGGAGACTTTTGCAGTTCCACTGCACTATCAGGGATTGATCCATTATGATTGAAGAGGGATGTGAGCTGGCATATCATTTCGGCGACGTTGGACGGTATTCCAGAGTTCTGGGATAAAATATTAATTAATAAAGAAAGTAGCTGCATCAAGAGCTGGTTTTGAGGATCTTGATCTGATTGAGAGGATTGGGCTAAATTTAGGGCATGGCCATTTGGCAGTGTTGATGGCTCTGTAGCCACAATAGCATTATGAGCTAATTTGTCGTAGGACTTTCCTAGGGGAGCTCTAGGGCGCCGCTGAATATATACAGTTTTTCTGTAAGATTGATTTTGATGAATAGATGGGGGGGAGGTTGGAGATGAGGCCAGAGGAGCAGACAAAACTTCGTTAAAGGGGCGGGGAATTTTAGGGACATGGGTCACTGCCTCGACATATGAGATACCTTCTCTTGACATTGTTGATTTTATCGCTTTCTGCCTATCCTGCTCTGGGCAGGACAAACTAGTGGAGAAATGACGCCCAGAGCAGCTCAGGCAGGTAGCCTCCGCTTCTGTGACATCACATTCATCACCACAGTGGGGTTGAGCGCACCTATAACATCGAGGGGCAGACCTGCATTGCACTTTTATGTGCCCAAATCGGCAGCAATTCTTGCATTGAATTGTGGGGTAAATATATGGTTCCACCTGAAGAGACGAATAGAAGGAATATATTTTCTCTGGCAAATATTGACTCCTGAATGTAAGAACAACAGTCTGAGTTGGCTCCCAGGATATATCCGCTCCATTCCTCACTTTTCGGTTTAACCGCCTAGCCTTTAATATAGTAGCAACCCTATTGCCTGACAACTGTATAGATCCTACAAAGTCTTCCATGGACATGTCCACTGGGACACCCCGTACTAATCCCATCCTAGTTACATTGAAGGTCGGAATGAAAGGCTCATATTTATGCTGTTTTACAATGGGATTCTCCAGAAACTTATTTGCCCCTGATGCAGTTTTAAAATTTATTGACATTTTATTTCTGCCTATCTTTTTTACTCCATCCTGGCATACATCTTGAATCTTGTTTAGATGTAGAAATTGCCCAAACGTAATGGGTTTCATTGTCGTACCTGCGGCTGGGTCAGTCACTGTACGCGACACGTGGACAATGTAAGGACCCGCGTCTGTTTCTAAATAACATCTTATACCAAGGACAGACATGGCCGGGTCAGTATACACCGTTTGAATTGAGGCAGATGCTAATTCTATATTACCAATAACTTTCTTAGGGCAAATGTTAGTCTGGTCGTCTGAATGACGCTTTTTGGGTGTGCTAATAATGGAAATCTCCATTGGCGTCGATGAAGTAGGGTCAGGCGGAGCCGGGTCCGGTTCAGGGGAAATGGCCTCCATTTCCCCTGATTTATGGATAGTTAGTACACTAACTACTTACCACCACCTCAAACACACAAAATGGCAAATGACTCTGTAGAAAAATCAAGGCAAAAAAGCCAATTTTTACACAAATGAAACCGAAACTCTCTAACACGTGTATCCACTCTCACACCGAGTTCGTTTGATTATCGATTTATCGATCTAAATTGACAGACACTTAACTTGACACTGACAATTGAGTTTGACAGTGACAGTCGAATTGACTTGAAGTGAATGAATGAGTTAATGTCCATAGATTAAAGTCTTTAGCCAATAGTGAACACGCAGTAGTACCAACCTCACCGATGAAAGAATGAACTGACGCCACCTTTGGTTGACCTTACACTGACCGATTGAAAAGATGGCGGTTTTGACACTTCACTTTACCTATTTTTCACTGATTTGAACTTTGAACACTGAACACTGTATGTCGCCCCGCGACTTTTTCCGATGAATTTTCTTGATTTCTTGATTGAAGCGTTGATTCCCCTCGTGGGAGCCACCAAATAATGATCGCAATACTTGTATGCCAGCCCAGCGAACTGCTTTGACGATCGGCGGGTTCGAAGCGACGGTCGTTCCAGCCTCAGGATGGGCCGGGACTCAGGAGCTCGCCGTCTCGACCAGCGTACTGCGGCCTTGGTGGCCGTTGATTGTTGATTAAGTGATGATAGATGACCTAGGGGTGGGCAATCTGACCTGCGGTGCGCTCGCGCCTCTCCGTGAAAATGAAAATCCGTCTGGTGGTTGACCTTATTTATTCTCCCAACTCCAAATCACAGACGTTTTATCCACCAACCCACCGTCCTGGACCGTTGACACCTTCCGTTATTGATTTTGATGAGTAAAATTCCAATTAATTTGACCACCGTGATAATTTGGCACCCGGAGCCATGACAGGCAGAAGCAGAAGAGAAAAAGTGATCGAATGAATGATTGACCATAGATAATGCGATATGAAATTGTTATGTTGCGTCCAAACTAATTAAGGTGATTCTAGACGATGCGAGTGACTGTGGGTTGGTTTAACATTGATTGAATTAAGGTTAAATTAAAAATAAAATGAAAAATGAAAAACATGTTAATTTCAATTAACAATGTGTAAAACTATGTAGTGATATTAATATTAAACATTTAATATGAATCAATTAATGCATTATGGCTGCATAGCCTAGTAATATAGGCATCATGCTGGGTGCACTAAACCAATTATTCAGTGCCGGTGGCGATATTCGTAACACGTTGTTATTGTGCTGGTGGGGTGGTCTACCACCCCCACTTTTGTAGCATTATGTGCAGTATGGAATCTCTTGAAACATCATAAATTTATACTTCGTATGTAAAAATTAAAGTGGAGATGGGCAGGACACTTGGCAAGACGGGATGAAAACAGGTGGACCAAGGCTACGACAACATGGTACCCAAGGCAAGGACAGAGATCTCGTGGCAGACCACCAGCCCGATGGTCAGTCGATATTGTCAAGTATGTCGGAAGGAACTGGATGAGACGCGCACAGGATCGGAAGGTGTGGCGTGACCATGAGGAGGCCTATACCGTGCAGTGGGTGGATACAGGCTGAATAGATAGATAGATGTAAAAATATTATGTAATTGTTGGATGTGAGCCGGTGCACGAGACGAGTCCTAGAATGGAGACCCAGAGCTGACTCTAGAGGACGAGGTCGGCCTCCACAACGCTGAGTGGACGACATTAGGAGACACGCGGGATATGACTGGATGCAGAGGGCACAAGACCGCCGGAAATGAATAGGAGGGGAAGCGACGTAGGCACGTCCAACAATGGATCCCGAACAGGCTCCTATGATGATGATGTTGATGTAAAAACTAAATAGGCCTACGTTTTTTCACATCCCACTTGTTGGTAAGTCGTGATGCGGCACAGAATGAATCACGCAAGATGTCTTGAAGTTTTTCTTGCCTTGACTTGTATCGCTCGAGAAATACGGATAACGGCAATGTCTTCCAAATGCTACAATTTCTACGTAAAACTAGTGAAATGACTGGGCTGAAGAGTCTTAACATCTGACTCTCAAGTAAGAAGCGTTGGCCTAATGAGCTCGGTCGGTAGCACTGTCCTAATTATGGGCAGCGTTATCTCTTACCATCAGGACAGCGTCTTGCTCGTCTTCTTGCTTCATTGTATAAAAAGACTTACCATGAAACCATACTGTTATTAACCCTAAACCTGCATAATAGAATGAAATCAGCGTCCTCTGTCAGAGTGGCAGCGACGTGCTGGATTCGCTCGTAATGCATGGAGACTAATTATTACATTTGCTACACATATAACACAATTTGATCAATTTATCGCATTTAAGTTATTAGGGTATTAGCAATTGGTGTCCACCGTTTACAGGTAAAGTGCTACTACCTACTACCTATATTTAACAAGTAGACCCGCGCGCACTTCGTCGCGCTTGATAGAAAATTATCACTGTTTCTCTACTATATTTTACATACAAATACATATTATAAACCTTCCACTTGAACTATTCTACATATTAATGAAAACCGCATTATAATTGTAGTCTTACAGATATAGGTACACATAAGGACAGACAGACAGACAAGGGAAGCAACTATATACTGAAATCACTAATTTCAGCTCAATCATAGAGACGTTGACAAAAATGTATCTTGTCCATATGGTAGATAATTAATTATTTTTTTTTTTAATTATTAAAATTAAATTACCTCAAAAGCTATGTTTAAAGATTTTACCCCATTTTTCTTCTTGCTGAGTCTACATTGATATAGTTTCAAAGAGAAAAGTCTCTTGTGTGATTTTCCAGCTACCTTATTAAATTTCATGTCAATCATCAATTCATCCGCTGAAGTAAAACGACCATAATATTATAAACTTCACACACTGTTGTATATAAGTGATGAATAATATTATTTTATAACAATAATTAAAGAATTATTACTATATTTCAGTGATGAAATAATTATACGATTTTTAAAACTATCGCGAGTGTTCTCCATAACTAAAAACAAAAACGGCACAACTCACGTCTAATGAGTGAGCGTCGGTTACTGCAGGCGTGAACTCCTGATGAAGGACATCGTAATTGTCCGAAACCGTGGTCGAGATATTCTCGACAATATTAGACGTGAGTTGTGCCGTTTTTGTTTTTAGTTATGAAATAATTATATTACTATTTCAGTATAACAACATTATGAAATGAACGTTATTCACGTTAATTGAAGGTCGTAAAGTATGTCCCGTGAACGTGAAATACTACAATGTACGGTGACATTTCCTATCAGATAGGACACTTGCCAGCTCAGTTTAGTTACCCATTGCTAGTTGGAACTTTTGTACGGTTTCTTTTTGAATATTTATTACTAAATCTGTCTAGCGGTTACATTTTACTCGTTGAAAAACTTATCATGAGTTATTCGAAGATCTAGGCTAAAATATACTAGCTGCGCCCAGCGGTTTTACCCGCTGTACTAATATAGCCTATGTGTTATTCTAGGGTCTAAGCTATCTCTATACTAAATTTCAGCTCAATCGGTCCACCCGTTTAGGCGTGAAAGAGTAACAAACATCCAGACATCCATTCTCACAAACTTTCACATTTATAATATTAAGTAAGATATCTACCAAATTTAATCACAATCGGATTAGCAGTTAACACGTGAAGAGGTAACGAACATACACCCCCAAATCCTTTCTTTCGCATTTATAATATTTAACCTGAATATTTTTTCCTCACCTTTGACCACAATTTCTCGTTATTATGCGGCCGTAGATGGTAGCTTACTAAACCTAGAAAGCGGAATAAATCCCTCCCTGGAATGGAATCACGGGATGACTTAATCCTGTAGAAAAACCAGGTTAAAAAGTAGCCTATGTATTTCTCCAGTACCAGGATATTTATCTATACAATGAAATAAGAAGACGAGCAAAACGCTCTCCTGATGGTAAGAGATAACGCTGCCCATAATTAATTCAGTGCTACCCAGGATTTTACAGAGGTAAAATTCTGGGTGCACTACGCCAACGCTTCTTACTTGAGAGTCATAAGAAGTTAAGACTCTTCAGCCCAGTAATTTCACTAGCTACAGTGCCCTCTTACCGAAGCACAGTAATGTTTGCACATTACTGCTCAGGCGACCTAAAACTGCAACATATAGGTTAGCCACACAACCTATGAATTGTGATTTGACTCTGACAGTGTAAGTAGGGTAACCTGTTCTGTTGGAGTATAAACCCCAATTATTATTATTAATTATTTCATTTCATTTCTCACAAACAATTCCCACAGCCAATTTTCTCTCCAAGTCGTAAAAATCCAAAACAAATATTTAAAACGAAAGTCATATTTTTGTAATAAAAAGCGTATTTCCAAAGAACGTTCCGCCTAATTAAACACAGAAGTAATTAGTGTGTTTTGACGCCGAGAGTAATTGTGCGGAAAAGATACCATTGAAAAATTAAAGGCATTGTGGAGAGGACATCTATTGAAATATTACTATTTTTTAATATTATTATTTTTTTCTGGTCTGGATGGCTTTCAATATCTATTATAAGTATTTATTTACAAAAGAAAAGTATATAAGTATTATATCCGTTATCCTAACCACTATAACACAAGCATTAAGTTGCTTAGCTTGGGATTAGGTGGCGCTGTGTGAAATGTCCTGAAATATGTATTATTATTTATTTATTATTACTAGTTGACTCGCGTGACTTCGTCTACGTTCGTTGAAAAATACTTTATGAGTTTTGTGCTCGTTCTTATAGATGTGCTTTTCGAACAAGTGCGAGTAAATATTAGAATAGAAAACTCTTTATTGTTCACACAAATACAACAATATAAACTTAGAACTAAGGTTACACAGAAAGAAGTGTTACAATTGGCGGTTGGTAATTGGATATTGGCGGCTGGCGGTTAATATTATAATAGATCTATAAATAGTAAAGTTATAGTAATTGGGGTTTATACTCCAACAGAACAGGTTCCCCACTTAGACTGTCAGAGTAAAATCACAATGTTGCAGTTTCAGGTGCGTTGAAGATTACGCGGCCTGCAACATAAGTTAACGACTGCCTTAACTTATTTTGCAGGCCGCGACCCACAATTTTACTTCCCAAACACTGCAGAAATCTTTGCCACACTGAGATTTGTTTGAGAAATTATGTTATATACGTTTCTTCGTTATATTACTTCTTGCTCTTTATTTTTGTGTATCTGTGTTATTAATTATTGTTGTTTTATCTGTGTTATTAATTATTGTTGTTTTAGATATGTCTCTGCTTCATTATTTTTTTTATTCATTATAGGTAAGCCTTTGACCGCGATCTCGCGTGATGTGAAGCGACGATGCGACCGTAGATAAAAAAGAAAAGAAAAGAAAAATATTTAATTAAGCACAGAGACACAAGCACATAGAAAAAAAATAAACAAGAAAAGCAATGTACTAGGGAAGTACACTTTTCGACCCCATCGGCCTTCCGCTCTGCGTGCTTTGTGGCCTGCAACGAACTAGGGAAGGAGAAAAGAGCAAAAAATATCACATGAAATAATATTAGATGGTAGCAGACTACCTAGAAGGCGGGATAAATCCCACTGCTTCACTGAACATCATGCCAGAATATGGTCACAATGACCGCTAAATTAAATATTTTTCTTTCTTTCTTTCTTTCTAGAACCTCTCTCCGTTTGGAATCGGTAAAATGTAGGTAAATTGTGCTGAGTATAAAGCAACACAATGTGAGTGTAAAGTTAGGGCAGCCGCAGTTTAAAGGCGGACCGTTTTTATATCCACCTGGAGATAGGGTGACTTCACTACACTAGCCAACTTTAGGATTCATACAAGAAAATTTTTAAGTTACATTTCATCATTATCTCCCTGCAATTATCCCACATTATGTAGGGTCGGCACAACACGTCTTCCTCCTCCATTCTACCCTATCATCCGTCATATCTTCATTCACTACCCTAGCATGCATATCCCTGCACACACAGTTCATCCAAACCTTTTTCGGACGCCCCCTTCGCAAATTTCCACCTATCGCCATATTCATGGACTTTTTGTTCACATGATTTTCATCCCTCCTCATAATATGTCCATACCAGGACAATCTTCCACTCTTCTCTTTCGCTTTAGTTACATAATTATTTATTAGCTTCATTTCATTTTTCTTTTTTTTATTAGCTGCAGGCTTCATGTGTTTATTATAGGACATCCAGCGACGGAAATGCCTGATATTAATCAATTATTTTGAATTTTGTAACAGAAAAGAAGATTTTAAAGGTTTTTAAAGGGAAATTGACAGTATAATTGTTAATGTTTATAGTTATAAAAGTAATAAAACTCCTATCGTCTGGTTCTCGCGTCGCTTTGGAGTTTGTGAATCAGGACCCAGTGACGGAAACTTTATAACTCTTCTAGGGGAAGGTCTGGCCCTAATTCCGCAATTTTTTTTTTTTTTTTTTTTTTTTTTTTTTATACAAGATAGGCCTACGTTTGACCACATCCCACCTGATGGAAAGTGAAAATGCGGTCGACGATGGATCACGTAAGATGCCTAGAAAGGTACCTATTCACTCGTGCCTTGAAGATACCCAAGTTGTACCGCTCGGGAAACACGGATGACGGCAAAGTGTTCCAAACGCGACCAGTTCTCATTAAGAACGACGAAGCAAAACGCTTGGTGCGGGCAGTAGGTAACGCCACTAAGTAAGGATGCCGCTTTGCCGTCTGCCGCGACGTACGTCGGTAGAATGGGCTTGAAGGAATTAGTTCGTGTAATTCCTGCGCACACTCTCCAAAATGTATCCTATAGAAGACCGATAACGAGGCGACCATTCTACGGTGTTCAAGGCTCTGCAGCCGAGATTCCGTGATTGAACTATATTGAACCTATATTCCATGTTTTGTCTATCTTTCTATCTTTTTTTTTATGTAATGAAGTAGAAGACGAGCAAGACGCTCTCCTGATGTTAAGAGATAACGGCTGCCCATAATTAGTACAGTGTTACCTAGGATTTCACAATTATGTGAAATTCTAGGAGCACTGCACCAACGCTTCTTACTCAAGAGTCATGAGATGTTAAAACTAAAGAGTAATTTCACTAGCTACAGTGCCCTCCTACCGGAGCACAGTGATGTTTGCACATCACTGCTCAGGCGGTAGAATAACTGGCACTGTTGGGGTACCCACCTAGACGACCTCCTGCAAAGGAAGTCTACCCCCGGTAACGGTTAACGGGGGCTGGCAAATGAACCAGCAACACGTCGACCCATTGGGATCTATTGTGTTTTCCCCTACCTTATCGTTCCCTACTCATGGAAAAAGTCATGAAGGAAGCAGCAGTTCCGTGTTTTAACTCAATCGATTCATGAATTAATACAATCACAAACGAAAACAAGTGAAATTTAAAAAATACTTTTTAAAAACAAGCTTTAATTATTGTTATCATCTTGCATCATAAAGTACTCGTCAAGACGAATCAAATGAGCCCAAACTCGATGGGGTTGCGTTGTTTTATGACAGAGTTCCTTTGGCCACCTTCCAGCTCCATCATCAGATCAGCTCGATGTCATAAAAATATTGCATTGTCATCCGATTTACACACGCATGCAAATTTTCAGCTCAATTGGAAACCGGGAAGTGGGTCAAATTAAACTTGCAAGATTTGATTACAGACAGACAGACAGACAGACAGACAGACAGACAGACAGACAACAGACAGGTAAAAGTAATATAAAGCTTGTAAAATACAATGAAACTATTTATCATGGTCACCCTATCTTTATCCGCAAAAGGCTGCATTTTTCCCTTTAAAACGTATCCATTTTATTGTCACCTTTCACCGTCACTAAACCTAACTTTGTACCTAATACCTTCAGCTTAGTACTGTTTCCTACCCTCATTTACATCAAACTATTAAGAACCTTAATTCTTAAGCATAAGCACTAAAATCGCATGTAAATTGACATGCACTTACGTCTTTTTTACAAACGTATTTTTATCTTTATTAAAAGCTTTGCATAAACAACCTTACTACCTTGAAATAAGGATTAGAATTGTATGAAAATTTACTGGCAGTTACGTCTTTTAAAATACGAAATTTTAGCTTTAGTATGCATTAAAAAGACAGACTATTTTGATTCTTATTGCTAGAATGTTAAGATAAGTTTTTCTTTGTCAGTATTCTCAAAGCAGTGCCTTAATGTGTAAAGTTGCAGTGATACTATAAAATAATAGTTTGAACAAGAATAATAAAATTTTAACAAAAGAATACCAACACCTTAATAATAATTGGGGTTTATACTCCAACAGAATAGGTTACCCTACTTATACTGTCAGAGTCAAATCACAATAAAAAGAAGTCAAAAGTCAGTCAGTCAGTTTAAATAGATAAAAAATAAAATAGATATTATATTATACTGCAAGTTTTTCCATTCAAACTTAAGCTAAAGTTAAGATTAAGTTAAGTAACTTAAGTATAACTTAGCATGTGTTTAAGTTAACGCCTGAAGGAATTTTATCTCATTTTCACTACAGCGTTTTAGCTCAGAATGTTATAAAAATGGAATCCATGGATGTAAGTAACTTCTGAAATAAGGTTTCTAAAATAGATGAAGCACTCATAGTAAAACTGTTGGTTTGTGCTTTATACGTTCTCTACACATATGTGAGATAAAGGAAAAATTAACTAAAAGGGTTTCTTGTTGTCTACGAAACCCTAAAAATATTTGAGAAAAATAACAAATTTATTAACAAGTGAATTAAATTAAAAATTTAAAAAACCCCCAACGCAATACGTAATTCACAATTTTTTTGATGGCGGCCATCTTGGATTTTAAATTTTATGTAGTGGACTTACAGATGTAAATACACCGATTTAAAACGTTATATTCCAAATCTTGTGGTATAATACTCCAAATACACAATTTCAAACAGTTTAAAACTCTCCTACAAATATAAAAAAAAATATTTTATTCTTCGTTATTTTGAGCAATTATTGAGTTAAAACCTACTACGTTAACATTACAGCAATGCCATGTCGCCAAAGTAAAAAAATCCTATACCCCTGCAATAAGTAGGTAAGTAAACCTACCTATAGTAAAAATATTATACAACATTAATAAAAAAGAAGCAAAACTAATATAATAAATCACCCTCAAAACAACAATAGCAAAATATTAGTTAATAGAATTTTAATAAAAGTTTATAGAATATCAATAGAGAGTAAGTACCTATTTCCTACAATATTGTCGAGATACCTACAACTGATTACGATATCGTAACGAGGCAAGAGTGTGAGTTTAGTTAAAACCGAATTAAAATTATTAGGTATACCTAAAGTAGGTATATTTATTATGTGGTTATCAAAAAAGTTTTTAATTCTATTCAACCTATAGTTTTTTATTACGAACACAGAGCTTTCACCGTATCAATGTAGTTTTTATAACTAATTCCTATCTCTCCACTTGGTCGGACGGACCAAACTAACTGAACTTACGGTACCTACTTGTAACGCCTATATTTAATATCAGTAAGTACTCAATCTCGATGCGACGTTGCCAGCTTTCAACTCTATATACACGGTAAAGAGTATCTCTTTACCGTGGTGCGGCGCCGGCACTGCTCTTTATGTATGTGTGTGAGTGTACGTAGTTATAGGTAGATTGCGAGTGTGTGAAAATGCGACGTTGCCGTTTGGTGCTGCGCCCGCACTGCTCTTTATGTATGTGTGTGAGTGTACGTAGTATAGGTAGATTGCGAATGTGTGCATTTGGTTAGATTGGTTAAGTTACAAACCGAATTAAATTATAACAAGCTTTTATTTGACAGAAAACAGACAGGTGAATGGTCTGTTGTCTGTCTATCTGTATTCAAATCCTAAACGTTTGTTTGCGCGCGTGTAGCTTAGGTGAGAATGTGTGAATTAGGTGAAAATGTGAAGAAAGTGTTCATCCCGTTGTGGATGTAATGACAAAAAACAAAAGTGCTTAGAAGGGATACATCATGTCGGTAACAAATGTTACAACCAGTATAATTATTCAGAACATACAGATTACGTTGAAGACATTAATTAGATAAAAATATGTTTTATTTTTAATAATTTTATCAGTAGGTTTAGTACAACACATACACCTACCTATTATTATGCTGATCACATCAGAAAAAAACTTGTAAATACAACTTATGAATACGTACCAGCTTACTTAAATTTTATTATATATTTTCATTACTATCGCACATGCTTTTTATTCAAAATTCTATGATCATTCTATAGAAAATCCGTCTAATCGCTTAGCTACCGCTATGAGTTCAGCGCTACCGATGCTCATTCAAACGGCTGCAGTTCCGTGTATATAGCTTTATTGTAATGATTAAAGATTTTTTAGAAAGCTGATGAAAGAAACTAAATATTTTATAATAACCTATATTTGCATTATCCTAACGGTTACCAAGTTATATACATAAGAAGAAATTTTTTTTTTAGAAATTATGTTTTTTGGAATTATTTCCTTTCTTACTTACTTCACATTAATAGTTCTTAGAAATAAAATGATGCTTATTTAATAACCTTTCATTTGACACCCTACTTAAGTAAATCGGTTTAGTAGATATTGAAATAACCCGCACAATAGAATAGGCTGGCGGCCATCTTTGTGACGTCATAACTACCCCCTCTATACACTTAGGAAGTGACTACCGCACTTTTCGTGTTCAGGAAAATATGACAAATAAGTACATACCAATAATCTGTATGGCGGAGATGTGTCCCACGGAAATTTTATTTTTTTGTATTGGGGACCGTACTATATGCAAAATTCGTAACTCAAATAAAAGCTTGTAATAATTTAATTCAATTTTTAACTAACAATAAAAAAAAAATATTCACACACTCTCACCTCAACTACACACACATACGTAAATGATTTGATTACAGATAGACAGACAACAGACCCTTCACCTGTCTGTTTTCTGTCAAATAAAAGCTTGTTATAATTTAATTCGGTTTGTAACTTAACCAATCTAACCAAATGCACACATTCGCAATCTACCTATACTACGTACACTCACACACATACATAAAGAGCAGTGCGGGCGCAGCACCAAACGGCAACGTCGCATTACATACACACTCGGAATCTACCTATACTACGTACACTCACACACATACATAAAGAGCAGTGCAGACGCCGCACAATACGGCAACGTCGCACGACTAGGGCGGATCCAGGATTGGGCCCTGGGGGGGAAGGTGCAAAAATATTATTATAACGTTAATTACAAAATGTGTGAGTTTTGCTCGCTCTGAACAGTTAAAAAATTCAAATATTCTTTAAAGATATATGCAAAATTCGTAACTCAAATTAAAGCTTGTAATAATTTAATTCAATTTCTAACTAACAATAAAATAATAATAATATTCACACACTCACGTCAACTACACACACATACGTAAAAGATTTGATTACAGATAGACAGACAACAGACCCTTCACCTGTCTGTTCTGTCAAATCGCACCTCTCGAAGAAGAAAGAATTAACCCTAATTGTGACTTTTTGTTTTTATTGCATAATAAAATCAAGAAAAATCCGATACATATTGTCAATTTTTTTCATAAATTTATCTCAAAAAATGAGGGAATTATTAAAAAAAAACTAAACTTGTACGACACTGAAATCAAATATAAATACTCCATAAAACTGAAGTTAATTACTTTTGCGACCACACTATTTACTAGTTTTCCATGTCAATAACATCATAAATACACTTACATCAATCTTGTATGAACATTTTTACAAATATCTTTACATAACTACAGATAACTCCTTTTTAAAGAAATTTTCGTAAATATATTGTCGTGCAATTACAGTTACCACATTCTTCTACGAAACATTTATCAGCCTTCATCACTTTAACTACTTGTTACTCACTTCTTTCACGAAACTTTAGTCAGAATTAAAATAAATAAGTCTAATTGTTTACATCTTTTATTAAGAAATAGTTGTATAGAGATTGGTTTTTATGTTATTGGAATCCAGCAGCACACGTATCTGTGTAGCCAGTTATGTAAACTGGGTATCATTACGCTAAACGCAGATCATAGTTACTCATTCTGCCCTGCTTCAGCTTGAAATCTGGAGAGTAGCGGGATTCAAGGCAAATGATGAGTTAACCAGTCATGAAAGAAAGTCTCGGCATGCAAGATCGTACCCGTAGCGACTGGATGGATAAGAGGACCCAAAGGACATCCCCGGAGGGTTTGAGTGACCTCGCAATTCTCATTCTAGTTTCTCTCGGTTGACGTAGTATAAGTTTTGATTTCTAATGACCTGTAGCGCAAGATCTCGTTCCACTTCAGTTTCTGTGTTCCATGTCACTCTATAAATCAATGACTAAGAGAACGGTTTCACAGCTTCAGTTATCCCTTTCTCTAAAAGTGCGCCTCTCCAACATTCAACGTCTGCACTCAAATTTTCCACTACCACCACTACTTTGAATCTGAAAACCCTGCTCTCTTGTTCTTCATGGAGACGTTAATAGGTTTGCCGTCAGATGTGTATTTGTCAGATTAACCGGAGGCTCACTTGAAGACAAATTCAAGCCACATGTGTGGGATGCATTTACGCCCGTGATGAACTCGGCAGTTTATATGGCTCTCTTTTTACGGAATCAAAGCGTCTGAATGCTTCTGGCCTCCTTCAATGTTTGTTATACCTATATCTGATTATAACTAATCAGAGGTTCATAGAACGCAGTGGAATCATGTGAATATGCTGGCTTCCAGCCGGAATACCTGCGATAGTGTTAAAGACATGAGCACCAGGGCTCACTCCGATTTTGATTAGCCTTCAGCCTAACACACCAACGTGCAGCCTGTTTTAAAAAAAGGCAGTTGTGCTGGCCCTTCTAACCACTGGTGTATCTGTCACGTTCATGAAATGGAACGTCAATCGCGACGAATGATCTCTTGTGTGATCAAAAATTCGGGTCTTGTGCTGGTAAATCTACTGTTGATCTGTTTTGCATATCACTCACTTCTTGGATAAGCAGATAACATCTAGCGGTAGAGCTAATAAAGACGGAAAGAAAAAATGACGACGGGGGGTGCGATGAATAAAAGTTATTTGCTATTAAAAGAATTTTATTTTTTATTTATTATTTATATAGAGAATAGGGCTGCGTTTGACCACAGTCTCACCTGTTGGTAAGTGATGACGCGGTCGAAGATGTGACACACAGACCTAGTAAATACCTATTAACCCTCGATTTGAAGACTTCTAAGTTGTAATTAACAGGAAACACTGAAATAATGATTTAATGAAACTTCTCCTTTCCAAAATGTATGTTTGTAGATAGCTAATCACGTTCAGATACTGGAAATTTCTCTCATTTTTGCCTTTTACTTCTGTAATTACATCAAGTCTAGACTCAATAGACTGTCAGGAAGTTGGGTATTTTGGCAAAGGTGCAACATTACTTCATCCGGGACATTTGTTTTATTTCTATCATAAAGCCGATCCTATATGTATAGAATATTGTTTTCGTCTTTGGGATGATACTCCCAAATACCAGCTTCAGACTCTGGAGTCGATTCAGGGGAGCGCCAAAAGGCTCGTGAGTGACCAAACGCTAGTGAATTCTAAGAGTTTTGAACACTGTAGAAGAGTCACCCCTTCTAACCGTTTTATTAAGATTCGTTTCGGAGAGTAGCGCAAGAATTACACAAACAAATCCTATCCCGCCCGTTCCCGCCATTTATTAAGCCCGTTTCAACTTCGGAAGTCAGGGCTTCCAGCAATTCGGCATCCATACCTAGTGGCGCAATAACTGATCGTATTTGAAACACTTTGCAGTCATTCGTGTTTCCTTGTGTCATAGACTTTGTTTTTACTCAAGCAATGTTTGAAATTGTTTTAATCATCATTAACATACTTCATAAATGAAAAACAATGTTATAATTTAATAAAAAGACATAATTATGACACTTTTCCTGTCATAATACTAGACTTAATCATTGAATACAAATGTATGAGTGGATGAATATTTCTGATTTATTTGCGCCAAAACGGCTAAGTGGATCTAGATGAAATTTTGCACAGATATACAATATATCCTGAAATATTACTTAGTTTACTTTTAAAGCTGTAAAACTACTCAACATAGCTGGTATTAAATTTATTACGAAACCTTTATGATTTTTGGTATAGTACAACAAAAGCTACCTTAAAATACATAATCAGTAATATTTACAAGATCTTTCTACAAAATTTTAATAAGTTAAAAGTTTTACACATTAATCCCTTATACTGGAGTCATTTAAAGGCTGTTTTTTATTTTGTTATTTCTTTTGTACTGAGAAACGACTAATATTTTATAAATTAAATGATTGGAATAACGTAATATGTAAACATACGCCAAAATGTCTGTAATTTTTTTCGTTTAAAAAAGCGCTTACTTGAAATACATTATTTATTTGAATATATTTTTCGAAGAAAAAGGATGCAATGCAATTCATTTTACGCAAAAAGACCGAGACAAAGTTTTCGTGGAAAAACGTCGTAAATCATACTTACGCGTGGAGTTTGTAACGCCACCATACGCTCAGAAAGTCGTATCTGCAGTTATGTCAGCATTATAGTTTCCGTTCCATGTTAATAAAGTAATATTTCTGTTAACTACATAAATTAATTAAAATGTGTCGCTGAAAATTAGCGTAAATCTATTTTTTAAGATTTACTCCATGACGATTAATTAAATTGCAAATTGTAATACATAGGCCAATCGAGGTTAATTTTAGCTATTTTTTGCTATATACTAAATTTTTCTCAGGTTGCCGATGATTTTTTAAATCAGTTTTTTGTTGCTCCTGTTAAGTTGGTGTTTTTCAGTTACGACTTTCTTCCTCGGGGGGTGCGAAATAATAGCTTGTTATAATTTAATTCAGTTTGTAACTAAACCAATCTAACAAAATTCACACATTCGCAATCTACCTATACTACGTACACTCACACACATACATAAAGAGCAGTGCGGGCCCGCACAATACGGCAACGTCGCATTACATACACACTCGGAATCTACCTATACTACGTACACTCACACACATACATAAAGAGCAGTGCAGACGCCGCACAATACGGCAACGTCGCACGACTAGGGCGGATCCAGGATTGGGCCCTGGGGGGGAAGGTGCAAAAATATTATTATAACGTTAACTACAAAATGTGTGAGTTTTGCTCGCTCTGAACAGTTAAAAAATTCAAATATTCTTAAAAGATATATGCAAAATTCGTAACTCAAAAAAAAGCTTGTAATAATTTAATTCAATTTCTAACTAACGATAAAATAATAATAATATTCACACACTCTCACCTCAACTACACACACAAACGTAAAAGATATGATTACAAATAGATAGACAACAGACCTTTCACCTGTCTGTTGTCTGTCAAATAAAAGCTTGTTATAATTTTGTTCGATTTCTAACTCTTTTTAATATACTACGAAGTAAGAAGACGAGCAAGACGCTCTCCTGATGGTAAGAGATAACGCTGCCCATTATTAATACAGTGCTACTCAGTATTTTACCAAGGGGACGATTCTGGGTGCGCTGCACCAACGCTTCTTACTTGAGAGTCATAAGATGATAAGACTCCTCAGCCCAGTAATTTCATTAGCTACAGTGCCCTTCTACCGAAGCACAGTAATGTTTGCACATCACTGCTCAGGCGGTAGAATAACCGGCACTGTTGGGGTACCCACCTAGTCGACCTCCTGCAAAGGAAGTTTACCCCGGTAAAAGTAATAATAATATTCACACACTCACCAAAGCTACACGCACACAAACAAACGTTTAAGATTTGATTACAGATAGACAGACAACAGACCATTCACCTGTCTGTTGTCAGTCAAATAAAAGCTTGTTATAATTTAATTCGGTTTGTAACTTAACCAATCTAACCAAATTCACACATTCGCAATCTACCTATACTACGTACACTCACACACATACATAAAGAGCAGTGCGGGCCCGCACAATACGGCAACGTCGCATTACATACACACTCGCAATCTACCTATACTACGTACACTCACACACATACATAAAGAGCAGTGCAGACGCAGCACAATACGGCAACGTCGCACGACTAGGGCGGATCCAGGATTGGGCCCTGGGGGGGAAGGTGCAAAAATATTATTATAACGTTAACTACAAAATGTGTGAGTTTTGCTCGCTCTGAACAGTTAAAAAATTCAAATATTCTTAAAAGATATATGCAAAATTCGTAACTCAAATTAAAGCTTGTAATAATTTAATTCAATTTCTAACTAACAATAAAATAATAATAATATTCACACACTCACGTCAACTACACACACATACGTAAAAGATTTGATTACAGATAGACAGACAACAGACCCTTCACCTGTCTTTTCTGTCAAATAATAGCTTGTTATAATTTAATTCAGTTTGTAACTAAACCAATCTAACAAAATTCACACAATCGCAATCTACCTATACTACGTACACTCACACACATACATAAAGAGCAGTGCGGGCCAACACAATACGGCAACGTCGCACGACTAGGGCGGATCCAGGATTGGGCCCTGGGGGGGAAGGTGCAAAAATATTATTATAACGTTAACTACAAAATGTGTGAGTTTTGCTCGCTCTGAACAGTTAAAAAATTCAAATATTCTTAAAAGATATATGCAAAATTCGTAACTCAAATTAAAGCTTGTAATAATTTAATTCAATTTCTAACTAACAATAAAATAATAATAATATTCACACACTCACGTCAACTACACACACATACGTAAAAGATTTGATTACAGATAGACAGACAACAGACCCTTCACCTGTCTTTTCTGTCAAATAATAGCTTGTTATAATTTAATTCAGTTTGTAACTAAACCAATCTAACAAAATTCACACAATCGCAATCTACCTATACTACGTACACTCACACACATACATAAAGAGCAGTGCAGACGCCGCACAATACGGCAACGTCGCATTACATACACACTCGGAATCTACCTATACTACGTACACTCACACACATACATAAAGAGCAGTGCAGACGCCGCACAATACGGCAACGTCGCACGACTAGGGCGGATCCAGGATTTGGCCCTGGGGGGGAAGGTGCAAAAATATTATTATAACGTTAACTACAAAATGTGTGAGTTTTGCTCGCTCTGAACAGTTAAAAAATTCAAATATTCTTAAAAGATATATGCAAAATTCGTAACTCAAATTAAAGCTTGTAATAATTTAATTCAATTTCTAACTAACAATAAAATAATAATAATATTTACACACTCACGTCAACTACACACACATACGTAAAAGATTTGATTACAGATAGACAGACAACAGACCCTTCACCTGTCTTTTCTGTCAAATAATAGCTTGTTATAATTTAATTCAGTTTGTAACTAAACCAATCTAACAAAATTCACACAATCGCAATCTACCTATACTACGTACACTCACACACATACATAAAGAGCAGTGCAGACGCCGCACAATACGGCAACGTCGCATTACATACACACTCGGAATCTACCTATACTACGTACACTCACACACATACATAAAGAGCAGTGCGGGCGCAGCACCAAACGGCAACGTCGCATTTTCACACACTCGCAATCTACCTGTAACTACGTACACTCACACATACATAAAGAGCAGTGCCGGTGCCGCACCAAGCGGCAACGTCGCACTTAAGACAAGGGCGGATCCAGGATTGGGCCCTGTGGGGAATGTGCAAAATATTATTATAATGTTAACTACAGACAGGTGAAGGGTCTGTTGTCTGTCTATCTGTAATCAAATCTTTTATGTATGTGTGTGTAGTTGAGGTGAGAGTGTGTGAATATTATTATTATTATTTTATCGTTAGTTAGAAATTGAATTAAATTATTACATGCTTTTATTTTAGTTACGGATTTTGCATATTTCTTTTAAGAATGTATAAATTTTTTAACTGTTCAGAGCGAGCAAAACTCACACATTTTGTAGTTAACGTTATAATAATATTTTTGCACCTTCCCCCCCAGGGCCCAATCCTGGATCCGCCCTAGTCGTGCGACGTTGCCGTATTGTGCGGCGTCTGCACTGCTCTTTATGTATGTGTGTGAGTGTACGTAGTATAGGTAGATTCCGAGTGTGTATGTAATGCGACGTTGCCGTATTGTGCGGCGCCCGCACTGCTGTTTATGTATGTGTGTGAGTGTACGTAGTATAGGTAGATTGCGAATGTGTGAATTTGGTTAGATTGGTTAAGTTACAAACCGAATTAAATTATAACAAGCTTTTATTTGACTGACAACAGACAGGTGAATGGTCTGTTGTCTGTCTATCTGTAATCAAATCTTAAACGTTTGTGTGTGTGCGTGTAGCTTTGGTGAGTGTGTGAATATTATTATTACTTTTACCGGGGTAAACTTCCTTTGCAGGAGGTCGACTAGGTGGGTACCCCAACAGTGCCGGTTATTCTACCGCCTGAGCAATGATGTGCAAACATTACTGTGCTTCGGTAGAAGGGCACTGTAGCTAATGAAATTACTGGGCTGAGGAGTCTTATCATCTTATGACTCTTAAGTAAGAAGCGTTGGCGCAGTGCACCCAGAATCGTACCTTTGTAAAATACTGAATAGCACTGTACTAATAATGGGCAGCGTTATCTCTTACCAACAGGAGAGCGTCTTGCTCGTCTTCTTACTTCGTAGTATAAAATTCTTTTTTTATTGTTAGTAAGAAATCGAACTAAATTATAACAAGCTTTTATTTGACAGACAACAGACAGGTGAAAGGTCTGTTGTCTATCTATTTGTAATCATATCTTTTACGTATGTGTGTGTAGTTGAGGTGAGAGTGTGTGAATATTATTATTATTTTATCGTTAGTTAGAAATTGAATTAAATTATTCCAAGCTTTTTTTTGAGTTACGAATTTTGCATATTTCTTTTAAGAATATTTGAAGTTTTTAACTGTTCAGAGCGAGCAAAACTCACACATTTTGTAGTTAACGTTATAATAATATTTTTGCACCTTCCCCCCCAGGGCCCAATCCTGGATCCGCCCTAGTCGTGCGACGTTGCCGTATTGTGCGGCGTCTGCACTGCTCTTTATGTATGTGTGTGAGTGTACGTAGTATAGGTAGATTGCGATTGTGTGAATTTTGTTAGATTGGTTTAGTTACAAACTGAATTAAATTATAACAAGCTATTATTTGACAGAACAGACAGGTGAAGGGTCTGTTGTCTGTCTATCTGTAATCAAATCTTTTACGTATGTGTGTGTAGTTGACGTGAGTGTGTGAATATTATTATTATTTTATTGTTAGTTAGAAATTGAATTAAATTATTACAAGCTTTAATTTGAGTTACGAATTTTGCATATATCTTTTAAGGCTGGAGTTGGTTGTCAAAACGTTTTCGTAAATGTCATATATTTGTCACTTAAATACCGCAAAAGTTTTACGCGCTGCATGATATTTTTTGAATTGTTGGCAAATTTCAGCTATTTCACAGAATAAGTATACTAAAAGTACAAACCAGAAAGATACTCTTTACTTTATTATATTATTATACGAGTAGATACCCGTTTGAATCTGGCGAAACACTCAGTTACTCAGTTGTCTATACTCAGTTATAATATTTAAATCGGTCAAAATTAAAATTACTCCAGAACTGACAAACACATTAATAAAAAAATATATATGCATTATGCATAGAGCACCAAGAATTTTATTTAAACAAATATAAATCATTTAATTTACAATTAATTACTATTCAAATTTATTACGATTCAAATTATCAATCATTATTTTAACAATGACCAAAGAGAGCTAGTTATATCTACAAAAGTGCACATTTCAAGCCTTATAGATCTTCTCACACACAACTGAATTCACATCGCTTCGCCAATAAGATATCTGCCAGCTCGTACGAATGCATCGCATCACTTGTGTAAGAGTTCAAACTCGTAAGTGTATCTCAATAAAACTGGGTATAATACGCAATAATTGTATATACCTATCTGTACTGTAATAATCTTTGAAGTCAAATTAATATACATATTTTATATACAAGCAGAGCCCGCGAACTCGGCCCTATAAAATACAAACTTTTCTTAGGACGTTAACTCTTGACCAAGATCTAGGTTAGCAGTAAACGATGATGCATGTATAAATGGAATCAATTGAATCCGAAAGGAACATAATAATTTATAAATTTCAAGTGCCATTTGGATCCAGCTTAGATATTCCATTTTGTCATTACAAACAGACCTTTCAATTGCATGTTTAAATATTGATTTTATTTTTGAAGCATTTTAGGGATCCAAATGAATCCTGAAAGAAACCTTTTTCAATCAAAATTAAAAAATTTAAAAACCCCCAAGGCAATACTTAAATCACAATTATTTGGCGGCCATCTTGGATTTAAAATTTTGTATAGTGGGTTGTATTCTACTAGTTAAGCCCTTTCATTCGATACCCATATTGAGGGTGGTCATACAGACAGTTTAAGTATAATATTAGCAAGATGTTTTTTACTGGTTTTGATTTTTAATTAAAATATATTTAGTATTTTAAATAGGAGTATTAATTGTCTTCTTATCCTTACTTCTCTTCTAAACATTTATTAAAATTTTATAAAGATCTCTGCTGCTGACTGTTATTTCACAGGGAATGTGAATATTATTATTATGCTTATTGGCTCATTCAATCTTCTTTATTTTGTTCGAAAATTGTATAATATTATACCTTACGGAGTAAGCGCGGTAAAGATACAAAGTGACAATGTATTTTTCATCCCCCTATCTCGGAAAGTGTATTTTTGCTCTTCGATATCTGACTGGAAAAGTCCATTTTATCCTCCAGAGGGTAAAGTAAAATTGAATTTAGAACATCGTGTGCACCGAGTTTGTTGGTCAAAAACATAATTAAACCTATTTACTTCCACCTCTATGCTATGGTGCCGATTTTATCATAAAACTTTTTTAAATTTGTTAAATACTCGGAATCAGAACCTCTTTGGTGAACTTTTTTTTTATTTGATTTGCGCCCGCCACGTATCTTGCCAGTAAGTTACTTCTTTTGTAACTTTTTAGGTTACTTTTTGACTCTTTATGTTACTTGTTTAGATTAAGTAACTTTTGCAGGTACTTATCCGACCAGTAGTCTTTTTCTAAATGAACTAAATATGGTATTTTTTTCCTATAATAGCCTATAATAGTAAATAATAGTTTAGTTGATTTAGCACTGTAAATAAAATAATCTTTTTTTTATAAATTTAGTTGATTAAGTAGAAAGATTTAAAAATTTTTTTTTTTAATACATGCCAATTTTTTATTTTATATTATAATAAACCGAAAATGAGGAAATAGTTGCTGAAATGTAGATATGAATAACTAAGCGCATATACATAAACTAAAATTGAATAATTGTACATATTTAAATTGAATTGGTAAACAAATAAATAGAAATAGGTTGAATAGGTTATATCTACCTATATATTATGTATATTAATACATGAAAATTTAGAAAATAACTTTTCTTTTTTAATCGTTTTTTTTTAACTTGATGAGGTAACTTTAGACGATATGGCACTGGCAGCACTGCGCACCAAATTCTTTTTGCTCCAGTTGCCAATAAAAAAAAAAGAATTTCTCTTAGCTCTCTTTATTTCTTCGTTGAGGAGGGATGAAAAATTATGTGTCACACTCGAGTGCAAAGATTTTTGACCTTGTGCTCTTATGCTCTGTTGATTCCCTCGCTTACGCTCATGATTCTAATTATAAAATCACTCGCTACGCTCGTGATTTAATTTTAGAATCCTTCGATTGCTCGGTCATACAAACTGAGCACGCGGTAAAAAAGCAACTTTGCACTCTTGTATAACAAATAACTATTGTTTCTGTAATAATATAATATGCTTCGGAACCCTATATAAACTTGGTTTTACACGCTCTTAGAGAAGAATGAGTACTTGTCAAAATGAAATAAATGAAGATCATGTTTTTGTTGGTGTATTTTTTAGGAACTTAATTCATTTTGAACAATTATTGAGTTTTTTAGAAAATTTGCAAATACAGTGGCGCCAATTAACAACATCAAATTATTTTAGTTACTTGAAAATCAGCACAATATAAGAAGCCTTGTGGAATTATTGTGAACCATCGAGGAAATATCCAAGTGAACTAACGTGGATTTTTAAAAATACAACAAAATATGTTTCACTAAAAGTAGAGGGGTCAAGATTTTTTAAAAATAATTTTATAGGTCTTGTTTGTGTTATTATTTCAGTTAAAATGAATATTTGACCGAAAATAAAGTAATATAAGCGTTAAACCACAACAGTGGCGCCATCAATCTCACAAGTCTATTACTTTTTGTACAGAAATATTTTTCAAGGAGTCCTGTTACATCACATAAAAATGCATAATTTGACATAATTTTTCTTTTCTCATAAAATATACTCATAATAAAATGAAATTAGTAAAGTAGTATAAAATTAGAACGTAAAGATACATAATACCTAGGAATTACATACATGATGTTATATAATAGCATACTCATCTAGCTTTAATTCATTATTATCTAAATTATTATCAAACAAATAAAAATGTTATCTCCTAAAAAATATGTTGTATTTTTACTATAATAAATATTTTTTAAATACGCCTCATTTAACTCTCAAAAAACTTAAGAATGGTGTCGTACTAATTAAATAAAATTAGATAAAAGCTTATAAAAAATAGATTTGTCGTAAACTTCAATGACAATAATCTTTAAAAAATACTTTTTTATCCTTAATTTTAAACTAGAGAAAATTATGAAAAAATATTATGCGAGCTGACAGTTGCCATATGTTTTATTATTTACATAATTTTTGAATATTTTTGCGGATTCTATGTCAAAGTGACATAGATCTCGCTCTGGCAAGGGCCTGACGGGTACTGAATCAAAATTCCAAAAGGTATTGACAGGCAGCTTACATTTATTGTTTTTTAAAACCAAAGCACAGTGTTATAAGGATGAAATTAGAATTGGTCTTTTTTACGATATGGCTGCTTAGTAATGCGAAACGTACGTTTTGGTTATTTATTTTTTATGAATTTTGCTTAAAACTAGTTTTTTTGTAAAATAAACTCTAACTAGTAAAAAAATCGATTGGGAAACGTGTTAAGTACACTTTTGGCTCACGAACAAACCATTAATGTATGCAAATAAAACTACGATATGGCATACATTTCCAAAGAGACGATTGAAAAATTGTCAACATTGGCGATTTTTTTCTCAAAATCCATTAATAATTTTGGAAAAGTAACTCGGGACTTTAATAGGCTCATCTATTAAGCATATGTGATATTTATTGTGACGCTGTACAATGAAGCCAATTCATACAATTTCTAAAAGCGTAAGTATCGATTCGCGCGTTTGTAGAATTCCCCAGTCTTAAGAATATTTGAATTTTTTAACTGTTCAGAGCGAGCAAAACTCACACATTTTGTAGTTAACGTTATAATAATATTTTTGCACCTTCCCCCCCAGGGCCCAATCCTGGATCCGCCCTAGTCGTGCGACGTTGCCGTATTGTGCGGCGTCTGCACTGCTCTTTATGTATGTGTGTGAGTGTACGTAGTATAGGTAGATTCCGAGTGTGTATGTAATGCGACGTTGCCGTATTGTGCGGCGTCTGCACTGCTCTTTATGTATGTGTGTGAGTGTACGTAGTATAGGTAGATTGCGATTGTGTGAATTTTGTTAGATTGGTTTAGTTACAAACTGAATTAAATTATAACAAGCTATTATTTGACAGAACAGACAGGTGAAGGGTCTGTTGTCTGTCTATCTGTAATCAAATCTTTTACGTATGTGTGTGTAGTTGACGTGAGTGTGTGAATATTATTATTATTTTATTGTTAGTTAGAAATTGAATTAAATTATTACAAGCTTTAATTTGAGTTACGAATTTTGCATATATCTTTTAAGAATATTTGAATTTTTTAACTGTTCAGAGCAAGCAAAACTCACACATTTTGTAGTTAACGTTATAATAATATTTTTGCACCTTCCCCCCCAGGGCCCAATCCTGGATCCGCCCTAGTCGTGCGACGTTGCCGTATTGTGCGGGCCCGCACTGCTCTTTATGTATGTGTGTGAGTGTACGTAGTATAGGTAGATTGCGAATGTGTGAATTTGGTTAGATTGGTTAAGTTACAAACCGAATTAAATTATAACAAGCTTTTATTTGACTGACAACAGACAGGTGAATGGTCTGTTGTCTGTCTATCTGTAATCAAATCTTAAACGTTTGTGTGTGTGCGTGTAGCTTTGGTGAGTGTGTGAATATTATTATTACTTTTACCGGGGTAAACTTCCTTTGCAGGAGGTCGACTAGGTGGGTACCCCAACAGTGCCGGTTATTCTACCGCCTGAGCAGTGATGTGCAAACATTACTGTGCTTCGGTAGAAGGGCACTGTAGCTAATGAAATTACTGGGCTGAGGAGTCTTATCATCTTATGACTCTCAAGTAAGAAGCGTTGGCGCAGTGCACCCAGAATCGTACCTTTGTAAAATACTGAGTAGCACTGTATTAATAATGGGCAGCGTTATCTCTTACCATCAGGAGAGCGTCTTGCTCGTCTTCTTACTTCGTAGTATACTTATTGAAAAAAATTGTTAGTTAGAAATCGAACAAAATAATTATAACAAGCTTTTATTTGACAGACAACAGACAGGTGAAAGGTCTGTTGTCTATCTTTAATCAAATTTTTAACGTTTGTGTGTGTGCGAGGTGAGAATGTGTGAATATTTATTTTTATGTGTGTGAATTTCATTATTATTTTATTGTTAGTTAGAAACCGAATTAAATTATTACAAGCTTTTATTTGACAGACAACTGATAGGTGTAGGATCTGTTGTCTGTCTATCTGTAATCAAATCTTTTTCGTTTGTGTGAGTGTAGTTTAGGTGAGAATGTGAGTGTGTGAATTTTGTTAGATTGGTTAGTTATCGAATTAAATTATTACAAGCTTTTATTTGACATTAGAGTTATGAATTTTGCAATTTTTTTTTGCAGTCTCAGCAAGCTTCTCGCTCTTATGTTATTAAGGATATTGGAATTTTTTAACTGTTCAGAGCGAGCTCAACTCACACTTCTCGTAGCAAACATTATAATATTTTTGCACCTTGCCACTTGCTGACGCAGCTCAAACGAGTTTGGGTTCATTTGATTTGTCTGAAAGAGTAGGAGTAATAATAGATTGTTTTTATTAAAGGGTTTTATAATTACAAGCTTTATATTACTTTCACCTGTCTGTTGTCTGTCTGTCTGTCTGTCTGTCTGTCTGTCTGTCTGTAATCAAATCTTGCAAGTTTAATTTGACCCACTTCCCGGTTTCCAATTGAGCTGAAAATTTGCATGCGTGTGTAAATCGGATGACAATGCAATATTTTTATGACATCGAGCTGATCTGATGATGGAGCTGGAAGGTGGCCAAAGAAACTCTGTCATAAAACAACGCAACCCCATCGAGTTTGGGCTCATTTGATTCGTCTTGACGAGTACTTTATGATGCAAGATAATAATAATAATTAAAGCTTGTTTTTAAAAAGTATTTTTAAAATTCACTTGTTTTCTTTATGATAATATTATTTTTTTCAAAGAAGGAGCTTTTAAACTTATTACTCCTTTGTTTTTATAAATACATTAGGTAATCTCTGCTCTTGGTGGACTGATTGAGCTGAAATTTCGTATAGAGATAGCTTAGAACACATAGAGTATAATATTATATAGAACAGCGGGTAAAACCGCTGGGGGCAGCTAATATGGACATAAGACACCTATTGCGTCTCGAAAAAATCAAGAAATGTAGTTATAATTACAAAAAAATGTTTTTTAATTCCAAAGGTTTTAAATGGTGTTTTACGGTGTTTTTGGGTATTAAATGGGTTTTTTGGTAACTAACCGATAGGTAAGATTGGTTATATACCGGCCTCACATCTATAAGTGGACTGTATTCTACTTGTTAAGCCCTTTCATTTGATACCCATATTGAGGGAGTCGTGGAAGAAAAAAGTTATCCGCCATTATGTAGCGGCGGCCATCTTGGACCGATTTCCACCAAACATGGCTAAGAACACTTTCGACTAACTCTACTTTCAAACAAAAAAAAACTAAATTAAAATCCGTTCATCCGTTTGGGAGCTACGATGCCACAGACAGACACACACACACAGACAGACAGACAGACACGTCAAACTTATAACACCCCGTCGTTTTTGCGTCGGGGGTTAAAAAACAAAACCAAACTAAGATAAAATATCTATTAGATTATAGTCTAAATTAGTTTTCTGTATGTTTGTAGTGTTTCAATAAAGAGTTTTCTTTTCTAAAACAGGCGGTCTTATTGCTAAAAAGCGATCTTAGACATATGGCGGTGTAGGTGTATTTAATGTAATTACTAATTAGGTACATCACATCATACTATCTTACTATTATTATTTTTTTAAGAATAGAATATATTTTTATATAGTAAAGGGCAAGCTGCCATACCTTGAAATGTACCCTAACATCTGTACCTAACTTTAAGCAGTTATTGACAATAAAAATATATTCTATTCTATTCTATACTATTATAATTAACGTGAAAATTTTTAGAAATGTGTGGATGTCTGGATGTGTGGTGTTGTTACTCTTTCTCGCCTAAACGGGTGGACCGATTGAGCTGAAATTTGGTATAGAGATAGCTTAACGACCCTGGCTTTAAGACCCTGGAATAACACATAGGCTACAATAAAGCATGTAAAACCGCTGTGCGCAGCTAGTCTTTATTTAAAACCGGATACCTAACTTTTTGAAACGTAAGTTGGTATGATTTGAAAGAAGTAGAAGTTTCCAACAGTCCAGCTCCAACATCCGACATTTCAAATGCAAAACTTACAATTCAAAACTTTGTCTTTTGACTGAAAACTTTACAACTCTGATTTCCACATGAAATGTAGTGAACCTAAAACGAGAAGTCTGACATAAAGGGTTATTCAATCCTGGGCGATATTCTACCACTCTGGATAGCGTACCTACATTATTGTGCTGGATTTTTATAATATGAAGTTTTGTTTTGTTACCGCAGTGCAGCGACGAGACTAATACAAAATAGGTTGGTAATAAGAGGTTTTTTAAAATTTATTACCTACCATGTATAATATAATAGTTGACTGCAGCACCAATTATATCCCCATATTAAAATAACAACTGCTCCATAATATCAACAGCTT
This sequence comes from Hemithea aestivaria, assembly GCA_947507615.1. Classification (NCBI taxonomy): domain Eukaryota; kingdom Metazoa; phylum Arthropoda; class Insecta; order Lepidoptera; family Geometridae; genus Hemithea; species Hemithea aestivaria. The sequence goes on along the minus strand of OX382349.1, from coordinate 11,421,134 downwards.
AAAACTAATTTTTTTTTTTAATTAATTGTAATTATTATTATAGGTTGTGTGGCTATTTGCCAGCGTCCAGGCCAAAATCTTCGCCACATTGAGATTTGAACACAGGGATTACAGAAACATCCGTCTACTGAGCCATAGACTTTGCAAATCTAATCTCAATTTTGTCTTTGGGCGAGATGGGGCGAGGAAATTCGTAGGGTGGCTGAGAATGGGTGTAGGAGAAAGACGGACGTTTGAGTTGAGTGGCGTGACAAGGGGAGGCCTATGCGCAGCAGTGGACGAACGTGGGCTGATGATGATGATATTTCAAAAATCATCGTGCGTATAATAGAGTCGCTCAAGACGACGTCATTAACGTCTGTAATTTTATTATGTTGCATAACACAATTGCTAGTGTTTTTACGCAGGCGTTCAAAATGGCTATCACCTGTTTTTATTTTTTTATGTTAGAGGCAGACAGACAAGCAGACGGCCCACCTGATGGTGAGTGGTTACCGTCGCCTAAAGACGTCTACAACAAAGCGAACCAATTGGATATAATTCTGGAACGGAATAGAAAACTACCACGAGCGTCAAGATGGCGGGACCAAGTCTTGGATTTGCATGAAACATATACCAATATTTAGTACCTATTTAGTACTATTTAGTACCTCCGATCAAAAAATTAGTACCTCAACAGAAAAGCTGCGGCACAGCAAAAACCTTGGTCCCGCCATCTTGACGTCAAGATGGCGGGACCAAATTGATCCGCTGCTTTCTGGAAGTTCTAATGAATTAAAATATTTAGTACCTATTTAGTACCTCTCAAATATCTTTTTAGAATTTTTATAACTTTTACGGTTTTAAAGATATTTAGCAAAAACCTTGGTCCCGCCATCTTGACGTTTTTAAAAAAACGTTTCATATCTAAACGCAAAGTTTTTCTTAAATTATTTTCTGGTCAATATTTAGTACCTTTTTGGTACTAAATATTCGCCTTTCACAAGTTTGTGCCTGTGACTCCGTCTGCTTGGAATAAGCATTTTTTTATTCCCCATACAAACTTTTATGCTTTTCTGGAAGTTTTGATGAATTAAAATATTTAGTACATATTTAGTACCTCTCAAATATCATTTTAGATTTTTCGTAACTTTTACGGTTTTAAAGATATTTAGCAAAAAGCTCCAAGCTTCTTTGCGCCCTGTTAAAGTATGAAATCCGGAATAAAAACAATCATATGTTTTTTTCAGGGTCTCAAACTATCTTCTTACCTAATTAAATTAATCGGATTAAAAAAAATTGTATGTTTTTTCTAAGTAGGTTTGTTAAATGTGTGTATTTTGTTAGTTAAAATATTAATTACTTAGTGATTATATTAACAAAGATCATTTTTCAGTATACATAATATGTATAGGTATTTCAGTCCGGGCAAAATGGACATCAGAATTATTATTGGTATAATTATTAATAATAAACTGCCAAAAGTCACTAGCAATTCTAGGTGTCCTAGAAAAGTTATTCCATGTCATATTTTCAATTACTAGTGTGTACGATACTAGATTTTTTTATATTATTTTGGTCGGTTAAAAAGAAATATACAGTAATTTGACTCCATAGAAAAATGGCATAAAAATCATCATGTGGAATGATAGGTTCTCAAATAACAAACCGAACAAGCCGAATATCGTAATCAGACCCTCATAATCATGTGGAATTAAATGTATTTTTATAGAAAGAAACGATAATATTATGCAAGCTAAAATTCAAATATTCTATCAGCAGTCATCATAGAGAGCTCCAGTAGGTCTGTCAGAGCTCCATAATCAGTCCAGCTCATAACACCAGAATTTTGAATTGTCACCGAACTTAAATAATACCAACATGTGATAACATTTTAGCTTATTCTGTCATATATGATTTAATGAGTTAAAATTACCCCTGTATTTCTCTCCCTTTTTTGTAAAAAAAAATAGTCGGATTTATGATTAAAATTGCCCTGAAGTTGTAGAAATAAAACTAAATAAACTAAAAATATACCAACCCCTAAAAATATAGTACTTCTATTAGTAGGCAGATATAATCAAGTTAGCCAAGATAACCAAAAAAGCTTGTCTTTAGACATAGATGTTTTTGCCATTTTTCTATGGAGTCAAATTACTGTATATTTCTTTTTAACCGATCAAAATCGGGGGTACCGGGGGTAGACTTCCTTTGCAGGAGGTCATCTAGGTGCCCACCCCAACAGTGCCAGATATTCTACTGCCTGAGCAGTAATGTGCAAACATTACTGTGCTTCGGTAGGAGGGCACTGTAGCTAGTGAAATTACTGGGCTAAAGAGTCTTAACATCTTATGACTCTTGAGTAAGAAGCGTTGGTGCAGTGCACCTAGAATTGCACATCATTGTGAAATTCTGGGTAGCACTGTACTGATTATGGGCAGCGTTATCTTTTACCAACAGGACAGCGTCTTGCTCGTCTTCTTACTTTCTCCATATAAAAAAATAATAATAAAAAAAAATCGTACTCACTAGTAATTGAAAATATGACTTGGAATAACTTTTCTAGCACACATAGAATTGCTAGTGTTTTTTGGCAGTTTATTATTAATAATTACACCAATAATAATTCTGATGTCCATTTTGCCCGGACTGAAATACCTATACATATAATTATGTATACTGAAAAACGATCTTTTGTTAATATAATCACTAAGTAATTATTATTTTAACTAACAAAATATTTACATTTAACATACCTACTTAGAAAAAACATACAATTTTTTTTAATCCGATAAATTTAATTAGGTAAGAAGATAGTTTGAGACCCTGAAAAAAATATAGGATAGTTTTTATTCCGGATTTCATACTTTAACAGGGCGCAAAGAAGCTTGGAGCCTTTTGCTAAATATCTTTAAAACCGTAAAAGTTACGAAAAATCTAAAATGATATTTGAGAGGTACTAAATATGTACTAAATATTTTAATTCATCAAAACTTCCAGAAAAGCATAAAAGTTTGTATGGGGAATAAAAAAATGCTTATTCCAAGCAGACGGAGTCACAGGCACAAACTTGTGAAAGGCGAATATTTAGTACCAAAAAGGTACTAAATATTGACCAGAGAATAATTTAAGAAAAACTTTGCGTTAAGATGTGAAACGTTTTTTTAAAAACGTCAAGATGGCGGGTCCAAGGTTTTTGCTAAATATCTTTAAAACCGTAAAAGTTATAAAAATTCTAAAAAGATATTTGAGAGGTACTAAATAGGTACTAAATATTTTAATTCATCAAAACTTCCAGAAAGCAGCGGATCAATTTGGTCCCGCCATCTTGACGTCAAGATGGCGGGACCAAGGTTTTTGATGTGCCGCAGCTTTTCTGTTGAGGTACTAATTTTTTGATCGGAGGTACTAAATAGTACTAAATAGGTACTAAATATTGGTATATGTTTCATGCAAATCCAAGACTTGGTCCCGCCATCTTGACGCTCGTAAAACTACCTACTGAACATGCAGTGCATTTCGGTGAGTGTGCCCAGGAGCTTCATGATCTGATCCCACCATCTCCTTTTAACCACCGAACATCTAGAGGAACAGCGCTACGTCATCGCTACATGGTTGATATTCCATTTGCCCGTACGAAGCGGTTTAGTTCAACCTTCATTATCCGGACGGCGAAGGTTTGGAACTCTCTGCCAGCATCAGTGTTTCCTGTTAATTACAACTTAGAAGTCTTCAAATCGAGGGTTAATAGGTATTTACTAGGTCTGTGTGTAACATCTTCGACCGCGTCATCACTTACCAACAGGCGTGACTGTGGTCAAACGCAGCCCTAACCTCTATAAAAAAATAAAAAAAAAACCTACTGAACATAACAAGTACAATGGAAAATAAAAACATTGTGAGAAAAAGTGTAATAGAAAAAGTTTAGGTACCTAATAAAATAACAGTAATATTAAAAGGTTAATAATATTGATGTAAATATTAAATTTCCTCTTCTTTTAATTATGTTTACGTAGGGCTTAGTGTACCAGCGCGCACTTTCGTATATTATTTTAGTATTGTTTGCACATCACTGCTTAGGCGGTAGAATAACTAGCACTATTGGGGTACCCACCTAGTTGACCACCTGCAAAGGAAGTCTACCACCGGCAACCGGGATTTAAATCTCACTTATAAAATACCTATAATGTTCATATACCTACTTTCACAAGCACCCATTCATCTGAATATCAAAGCCATGACTAATCATGATTGTCAACCACAAGACCATAGTGAGTCACGTGTGTACCTACTCAGTCATGAGTCAGTCATGCAAGGTAACCTGAGGTATATACATAGGTATATAATAGGTGTATAGTTAGGTATTATGTTTAACAAGTTGGGTGACGTAATGTTTTTGTTGATTTATTAGGTTTTGATCGCTGATAATATTATTATAAATAAACTCGTACTATAGATGATGGTAATCGCTCACCATTATTTTGATTCTCACACGTCCAGATTTTCATCCGCACCACATACCCCCTTGGCCACCACCGCTTTAACATAACATATTTTATTTTAAAAACGCCACTTTGGAGTTTCCAAAAAGTGTACAAAATGAAATTGAAATTTGGGTACGTACTGGAACGGTAGTTTATCGAACGTTTTTTTTTCCAAATTGTGTTAATAATAATATTAGGCCACTTACATAGACACATCCAGTCTCAGTCAAACTTACAACACTCTCTTTTTGTGTCGGGGGTTAATTAAAAGGATCTTAACTATCTTTCTAAATAAGACACTTATCCTGTTAAATTCAGAACACGTCTAGACTTAAAGACAATCTGCGATTCAGCAGATAGGTATAGGATACAAAGGAACTATATCAGGATAGTTACCGTAAGAACTAACTTGAAAGGGTGGGTTGCAGAACCAAGGGTTTTTGTTGCAGATCTAATTCTGGATCACCAAGTTGACTACCGGATGATATATTATTATAAGTATAACAAAGTCGACATACTTTAAAAATTTTAAAAGCCTCTGAATTTCTAACACTTCTCAGCAGTTCTCAGAGCCTCTATATTATGAGATACTTCCCGAATGAGCGGTAAAACGTTAAATAATTTATTTGTATCCTAATTGATTAAACGCATTTCAGTATGAGAGAAAGCAAAGAAAAAGTAATCAGCAGGGCTATTGGCTTATACACACTCACTAAGATTGATGTCCACTTTAATGTACACTGGGTTTGTAATTTTACCCATATTTATGAGGAGGTTTAAGAAAGTAATGTACGCATGTTTTTCTATGGATCCTAGTGTTTTACGTGTGTTTTTATTCTAGTTTCCACAATAATCTCCAAACTACACTCGTCCGAACATTTTAGTAATTTTATGTTACATTTTGTTTTACGTGTGTGCGATAGCCAATATGTCTGCAGTACTTTATGCGAAGTAATGAGACGAGCGAGACGCGCGCCTGACGTTACTTAAAACAAATTATAAACAATCTCTATGCGGCATCTATTCAGATATACTATTGTGTAGGAGCTATAGGCAGTCTGCAGACGAACAGAGCTACGTCAGCGGAGAGCCTAATTACACGCGCTCGGGATTTAAGGGAACAGTGTAGTAATGTACAGAATAGTTTTGGAAATATGTAAGAAAACAAGCAAGACATGTTATGTTAAGACTGTTTAGGCCAGTAATTTTACTAGCTACATTGCCCTCCTAACTGCTCCATCACTGCTCAGGCGGTAGAATAACATATGATGTTAAGACTGTTTAGGCCTAGACTGTTTAAGCATATGATGTTAAGACTGTTTAGGCCAGTAATTTTACTAGCTACATTGCCCTCCTAACTGCTCCATCACTGCTCAGGCGGTAGAATAACTGGCAATGTGGAGGTATTTACCTAGACGACCTCCTGCCTACCCCCGGTAAAAATGATGTTCAGTTACGGCGAAGCCACGGAGGTATTTATCCCGCCTTCTAGTTTTAGTCTGTTACCATCGACGGTCGCATCATCGCTTAACATCACGTCAAAGGCTAACCTATCTTACTAATATTATAAACGTGAAAGTTTGTAAGAATGGATGTCTGGATGTTTGTTACTCTTTCACTCCTAAACGGGTTGATCGATTGGGCTGAAATTTTGTATAGCGATAACTTAGACCCTTTTTTTTTATCCCAGTAAAAATGCGTTACGCATCATCACCCCACACCGGGGGGCGCGGGGCGGTATGTGGGACTCCCCCGCCAAAGATGGGAGCGGCGGGGATACCCACTAAAAAACCTGGGGGTGTCCTGCGGGACGCCATAATGCCGGGGCAACGGGTACGCCGAAGCATTCATCCGCTGCCAATATAACTTAGACCCTGGAATAACACAAAGGCTACATAATTACTGCGGGTAAAACCACTGGGCACAGCTAGTAATGTATAAAAAAAGAAAACTTTCCCTTCTCCATTCGCTACACTACGTCGTCCCCACATCTCTGTCGTCTCAGGACACTTTATCAGAGCTAATGTCACAATAGGGTGACCACAATCTTCGCTCGATCGTTAGGTCCCGTGCGGATTGTCCTACATTGTCTCAAATTATGTTCACCCATGGAGGAAGTAGCTGCTGGACTGATTTCGTGGTATATTAAATGAAGAACGTGTAGTAAGCTCATTTGATTCGTCACATAATGTCTAAACTCGCATACTCGTATTGCTGGCAGCACCACCGATTGATATACCATTGTGATTTTCATATATGTTTTTTCCTTCTCTTTGTAAAAATATGAATACAAGAAAGTTGTAAATTTACCGTTTGAAAAGAGAAAAAAAAATATTTGGAAATTCTATTATTTCCTCAATTTTAACTACTGTAGTGCTACATTTTGCGTAGTAAATAAACTACTTTTCATTATCGTTTTGTCGATGATAAAACTTAAAACCACTCAACCTAAATAAAAATTAATAAATTAAACAAACTTTAATATTTTATCCAGCTAGTAAATTTCAATAAATAATCAGTCACAATAGGTCAATCATGGCCGCAGTGATACCATAGCCGCACTACATAAATAAAATAAAAAAAAGTTTACTAATAAGTGTGCTTCTTTTATTAGTTAAACTTCTTCTAGATACCCATTTACAGTTATTTAGATTTAATTTGTATGTAGGCTTACTATGAGAGCTTCACATGTGTTTATGTAACTACTTCTAGTGTTAGAATTCTTTATGCCCACCCTACTTTCCGGGTAATATTCGGGTGAATTAAAACGGTTTTTCCTTTGTTCTATGTTATAATCTGATAACAAGTAACGGTATTATTGTATTAAGGATAATTTTAATTTTAATAGATTTTATCTAGAACGAGGTTAAATATATTTTACTGTGCCTACTGTTTTTTAAAGTATTTTGGTGTAAAATTTGGTTAATTTTAATCTAAATATATAAAAGGAAAGAGTGACTGACTGATCTATCAACGCACAGCCTCAACCGCTGCACGGATTGGGTTGAAATTTGGAACATAGGTTTTATGACATAGACCTCCGCTAAAAAAGGATTTTGCCATGCAGGCAAAGCCGCGGGCATAAGCTAGTACATAATATAATCGGAAAGTGTGACTGACTGACTGGACTAATCTATTAAAGCTCAAATCGCTAAACAGATAGGCTTAAAATTTGACACACAAATAGATACAAGACCTACATACATATGTATATTATATAACGGTTTTTCCACTTGCTATACTGGTGGCTAGTTACCACCCACTGGACAAAACCGTGTCGCCAAGCGGTTATTATGACAGAGTTCCGGCATGATGTTCAACGAAGTCAGGAAGGGACTTATCCCGCCTTCTAGGTTTAGTCTACTACCATCTTCACGCGCATCATCGCTAACCTATAATAGACAAAAACCTGAGTATAAGTGCAATTGAATTTTAACTTTATGTCTCCTTAAAAATATTTATTTGCTACCATTTTACAGAAAAACTATTGAACCCATTGTTATTTGGCAAAGACATCATTATTGCAAAATATTTATTTAATAAAATTCCGAATCGAGCACTCTCCGAAATTGCCAGTGCGAAAAATAAAGTAATAAAAACTGTGAAAATAGCAGTCATTATACACGAATGCTGGCAATATCTACCGAAAGAGGCGATTATTTGCCCCTCGTGCGTATATTAAACTTTTAATCCAAACCGATCCGGATCTGTGGACGTAATCAGGACGAATGGGGGGGCAAATGGACCTGTGGATCATGTCTAGTTGGGGCGAATAGGGGGCTAAATGAGCCGAGGAATTCAGAGTGATCTTTGCAACGAACAGTGGGGTGGAATGAACATTTAGAGTTTGTCCAGAAAAGACAAATTCACTCGCAAGGTAAGATACAAGGCAATGTTTTTATATAGGTAATATTACGTTCATATACATCAGTCGCGATTCATGTGTTATTCATTCGCGCAATACTGATCACACTGTGTGCCAATAGGGGCGCCTTGTATCCTGATACAAGGATAACTACGCGCAAATGAAATATGACTTTTCTGGATCAGGTCATAATGTCCATTTTTCTCTGTATTCATTGCATATCAAATAAATTGGGATATATAAGGTGACATTTATGGGCACTTACCTATATATACCTGTATCAATAGAACTAGTACCGCAACTCCGGGCGCGACACATAAATTATTGCAAGCAAGGTAATCCGTGTATGTAGGCCAAATACCCCAGTCCACAGCCATCCTAACTCCGTCCCTGTATCAATATAACTAGTGTCGCTCGCTCCGGGCGACACTTTAATTGCATACCATTGTCTGCTGAAAGAAAGGGCCCTCCCTACGACACAGAATAACACGTAGTCAGTATAGGAACTAGCCTGTTAGGGATACTACACATTTATAGGCTAAGTCGAATGAGGAGCGGAAAAATGTATCGTCTATTTTTTTTTTTTATTATTCACTAGCTGTGCCCAGCGGTTTTACCCGCAGTATTTATGTAGCCTATGTATTATTCCAGGGTCTAAGCTATCTCTATACAAAATTTCAGCTCAATCGGTCCACCCGTATAGGCGTGACATCCAGACATGCATTCTTACAAACTTTCACGTTTATAATATTAGTAAGTTTTTTAGATTAGTCTTTGATCACGGTCTTGCGTGTCAAGTGACGATGCGACCGTCGATGGTACGAGTAACAGACTAAAACTAGAAGGCGGGATAAATTAAATACCTCCGTGGCTTCGCTGAAACTGAACATCATTTTACCGAGGGTAGACTTCCTTTGCAGGTGTGGTCGACTAGGTGGGCACCCCAACAGTGCCAGTTATTATACCGCCTGAGTAGTGATGTGCAAACATTACTGTGCACAGGTGGGCACTGAAGCTAGTGAAGTTACTGGGCTGAAGAGTCTTAACATCTTATGACTCTTGGAGAAAGTACCTTAAGAAGCATTGGTGTAGTACACCTAGAATTTTACATCATTGTGGAATCCTAGTGTAGTTGTTATGGGCGCGTTTTCTCTTACCATCAGGAGAGCGTCTTGCTTGTCTTGTTACTTTTATCATGAAAAACGTGTGTGGCAGAGTGGAAACCGCGTCTTGGAAGACTAAGTTCAGGGCGTTCTTCCTCCAGGTGTCTGTCCAAGAGAAAAGAATAAAATAACACTTTATTGCATACCAAGTTGCCAGAAAAACTACAAAACCAGCTTTAAATTATAGGTAAATAACTGGCGGTCTTATCGCATAAAGCAATCTCTTACAGACAACCGGAGGGCCTATTGGCTATCACCAAACACTACAATCCATAGACAAAATTGCGTACATTACTTGCTTATACCTCCTTAATAATATGTGTAAAATAACAAACGCAGCAATGTACATTGAAGTTGTCATCAATCGTAGTGGGTGAGCATTAGCCAATAGGCCCTCTGGTTGGAAGGAAAATTTGAGAACATGTAGAGTGGTTTATTTTTGGTTCTCTTGTCTATCTGAGGGACTATTGGCTAATTCTCACCCACTACGATTGATGGCAACTTCAATATACATTGCTGTTTTGTTACTTTACTCTTATTAATAAGGAGATTTAAGCATGTAATGTACGCAATATTGTCTATGGGTTCCTTGCTTTTACATGTCGTTTGGGGATAGCCAATAGGCCCTCAGGGCGTCCTTGGATAATGACAAGTGTGTAAGACCTCTAAATCCTTGGTCGAAGTGAATAGTATCGAGTTGTTGGTTGTGGCCGTTATAGATAAGGCCCGCTTGTTTTGGTGATAAACGGAAAATATCACAATATTGCGTTTAACCTTGCCTTTATTCGGGACTATGTTTTGTTCTTTCCTTAGGCGCGTAATAAAGTCTTTGTGTTATGCTGTTATTATATTATTATAGTGCATTTAGACGTTAATTCTTTATATCATATTGCTTGTGCTCGCGGCTTTGCCCGCGTGGTAAAATCCTTTCTTAGTGGAGATCTATATTATGCTGGATTTACAAGTTAATTCTGTAGAATATTAGTTTTTTTAAACTAAACGTTCAGATTGTAGAGTGGGGGGGAAGCTCAAAAGTTTCAAACTTGAATATCTTTCAAACTGACTGCTAAATCTAAAAAGTTTAAGAGCAACCCGCCCTTCATTTTAAAATACTTATTCAACGACACCCCATATGATGGAATCAGCCAGAAAAAAATTCACCCCCATCTTACGTGTAAGGGAGGAACCCTTAATTAATTAAGTTAAAATATTTTTGTCCCGCTCTCTTACTAATCATTACCCTTATCTGTGCAAAATTTCAGGTTTCTAGGAATTATAGTTTCTCCGTAAAGCCGCGGACAGACGGACGGACTAAGTTTCTTGTTCACTACGGAAGCCAAAATAGACAAAATTGTTCGTTAGTCCGAAATAAAAACAAGATGGCGCCTTGTGTTAACCCTTCCACATGAAGGTTTGTATTCGAGTCAGTGAATACAAACATGGCGGCTGGGAAAAGTTCAAACACAACGGGTGGAAGTTTTTGCGGCTTCCACAATTATTGTTGCTAACTGCACGAATTTACGGTTAGGTTTACTTACTGAAATTTATAACGAAGTTACAATAAAAATAAATAAAAAAGTTAATAATAAGATTAACATTTACTTCCCACTCTCCTTCCTAGAGTCTTACGAATATTTCGGGGTTATTTTGTATGTCAAAACAATGAGTAGCACTGTGTTTCGTAGGGGTGTGAATCTTTGGGAGCACACTTCTAATGTGATGGGAAATTATGGTGCTTCCTATAAGATATTTAGTAGGCAGTCATGTGCAAGATAAGGCTCTTGGCTTATTAGAGTCACCCGGCACCCATTCCGCACCGCCTCGCCTCGTGCGGTTAGTATTCTTTATATTATGGACTTATATGGGTACGCCCTCACTACATCAACTCCGTAGCGTCGCCGGATCGCCTCGGTCGCAAAGGCAAGGCGGTGCGGAGTGGGTTCCGGGAGGCTCTAATGAGCTATGACCCTTATTAGTAGTAATCAACGCGATCCGAAACCGCAACATATAGGTTGGATACACACAACCTATAATTATTATGATTGTGACTAATCTCTACAAGTCAAGACATGTGTTGTTAAAGCATGTAGTTAGCCCAGTTGAATAAATTTTAGTTTTGAGTTTGGCTGTGACAGTGCTGTTGGAGTATAAATCCGAAAACGTTTTCAATTTTTTTTATAGTACAGTGCTCTATATCATTGATAAAAACGTGAAAATCCTCACAAAGAACCTCAATAAAACCATAAATGAAGTAAATGAAAACCCGTAAAATCCATGTGATCCGGTTAAAACTGGTCGCGAGGTTATTTTGTTCCGGACGTACGTAACTTGCATGCAGGGTGCGACCGTGCGTGAACCGGGACGATAAAACGTTGCTAGACTTAATATTAATAATATCTGAAAAAAAACGAAAATATTTAACAAAAAGAAAAATATGCACCAAAATCCGTTGCGTTTTAAATACATATAAGCATACATAGGAACAGACGGACGCGGAATTCGGAATGCGACTTTGTTTTAAATTATGTAGAGATAGGTGAGCCATTGGCTATAATACGGCCGTAGATCATAGCAGACTGAACCTAGTAGGCGGGATAAATCCCTACCTGGCTTCACTGAATATCTCTGGATGGTCCAAATTAGGTTTACCTTTAAGATCGTTCTCGAAACCTAAATCTTGCCTAGATTGGTTGGTAGAGAGCTGGAATCCCTTCAAGTATGCCCTGTCCGCGCCTACCGTTTGATCCGTTAATCAATTCTTTATTACAATGTACAAAGTTCAAGTTCCTAACTTGTGAGAAATTTCGTCGGGCCAGTAAATATCGAGAATTTGAGAAGGCGGGTTAGAATTACTCGCAAGTCCGGTCCACTGGCATATAATTTAATTCTCTTATTTAATGGAAAATAAGGGCTAACTACAAAATGACATTGTAAAAGAGTGAATTTTATGTATGTACCTATGTAAGGTACAAATCTTGCAACTCAATTTTAAGGCACCAGTCATCAGATTTAGCTGAAATTTTGCACTTTTATGTAGGTCCGGTAACAATGCAAAATTCTGGTACCATCAAGCTGATCTGTTGATGGAGCCGTGAAGTAACGACTGGAACTCGACGTGCTATGATTTTGGAGCTTAGGCTCGTTCGGTTGGTCATATTGAGCCTCTTTCATTCTTATGGCTTTCTTATTATAAATAGGGTAACCTGTTCTGTTGGCGTATAAACCCTAATTATTATATTTCTTTTAATCGACCGAGCGAAGCGAGGTCTTAGAGTCGAAAGCCGCGAAATGCCTGCGTTTTGACCAGTTTAACGCTTGACCTCTGATGCTCAAGTTTGGTCGATGTTTACTTGAAAACGGTTAATCCAAATTCAATGAAATTTTACACACAAGTTAAGAAGGTTAATTGGATAATTTCAGTGAAAAAATTAGCTAAATAGGTTACAGGGTTGCAGAGATATAGGTGACTTAAAGTCTTTACGATAGGTCTGACGATTATTTCAAAACTGGACCGCTGATAATTTTTTTTCCAACATATACACATTTTTTATAAGCGACACAAATATATTAGCCAAAGTGTATGTTTGTATGTATGTTTGTTACGCGATAACTGGAAAACCAATGGTCCAATCTGCATGAAACTTTGCAAACGCGTAATATAAATCCATAGAATTTTTAAGTTCGAACATGAGCCAAATCGGTCGAAGGGTTCAAGAGTTAAAGAGATTGCTTTATTACAATGAAACCGATGATCCAGTCTTGATAAAACTTTTTAAACAGGTAGTACAAACTAAAAGAATTCTCACGTCCAAAAATGAGCCAAATCGGTGCAAGGGTTGTAGAGTTATAGAGAATACAAAATTACAATGTTTATCGATTATAATATTATGAGAACTGCAGGGATATTCAGTTATCCGTCAGGGAACCGAACCAAAGACCGAATTGTCAAAAATCGATACGACCTAATACGTCATTTCATACATTTTTGATAATTCGGTCCTAGGTTCGGTTCCCTAACGGATAAGTAAATAGCCATGTTGACTTACTCAAAATATTATGAATTTAAATGATCGTGCACCCGCACGATATTATGTTCAAATTTATTAATCAAACTTAAACCCATTTTTTTATTCAAATAGTAGTCCAGTCAATGAGTGCCCAAAAGAGGCATGTGGATCGAAAAGTCGAAAGCAGAAAAACTAACTTAGGAACTTTGTTTGGACTATTCAGGAGATAAACATACTAAAAGTCCCCACCCCTCCGAGGTGAGCCCGAGGGGTGGGGGGGCCGAAGAAGGTCCCATTTTTAGGTTTTTTGCCTAAATGTCAAAAACTGGGCGTTGTACGATATTTTGTTGTACTACATTATAAAACTTTGGCTTTAACACTTTTTATCTATATCCAATCGTTGTCCAGCTATGAGCTTCCAAACATTGTCTATTTTTAAGACGCTGAAATATGAAATAGTTTTCCATACAAAGTCGGTAAAAAATTCTTGCAAGTAATATTTGACCAACTTCTGGTTGTCGTACCATAATGAAACTTTGCAAATGTCTAGAAATATAATGACAGTTCAATAAATTGGTACCACTGAGCTGATCTAAGTATTTTAAGACTCTACTGCTCGTTCGAAAAGCATTTCTATGAGAAGAACGAGCAAGAAACTTATTGGGATTGTTATTTATGTGTTTATCACATATCATTATGACATTAAAACCATCATTCACTCTAACATCTGCAAACATCCCTGACGCTCTGTAGTATCGAAACAGCGCCAAAAGCATCCTGAAAGCATTGTTGTACTGGATCCGTTTATTGTAAAGTTCTTCAAAAAAAAAAAAATTAATATTAGGCCTACGTTTGATCACATCCCACCTGATGGAAAGTGCAAATGTGATCGACGAGCTGCACGTATAAAAAGTCTGATAATGCCTTGAACAAGGACACTTTGTCTTGCTCAGTAGCTGTAGATACATCTTGAAAACCTGCGACCTAGATGTTACGCGTGACTGTAATAGCTCTGCGTTCTCGCTCCAAGTCTAAGTCATCATCGGCTGCTACGACAAAAATGTTATAGAATTAGCTACAATATCAATATTATAATAACTGTTGTAAATTTGCTGTATAACACAAGTAGAGCTAGATATTTTTTTCCAATTTTCAATTCTTCTAATGTCCACTACATCGGCAACTTCTTCGTAAACAAGTGCTACAAACTATGAAGATTTTGTGACAATTTTTGTAAAAACTATAGTAATATTTATAATACACATTACCTTTCATATTTTATTATTATTGAAATTTTGATCACAACAATAAAATAGTCACAGAGATAAAGATTTTTTTAATGTATATCCGTTACGTATTTTCCTTTCCTTTTACGAATATTATAGGTTAAAGTTTCCATACATTTATATTTCGTAGATACTTATAACTTTTACCCTATTTTGAGGGCAATTGGGTCTGCGAGGTCCCAGTTCGCGGCGAACTACTAGTATAATTTGATGTCACAAGTGCAGCAGCATTTTAGTGTTCCCAAATGATACTGCTATCCGAAAATTGGAAAAACAGTGAATTTATGCATTTAATATTCCTTTGTGTTGCAATGAGACAATTTTACGCCGGCATTGCATTGCAGTGCGAAATGACACTGACACTGTCACCTTTTAAGCTACTTTATGAAGCCAAAACTTTATTAAGCTTAATTTTCTTTATTCATTTTTTTATACTACGAAGTAAGAAGACGAACAAGACGCTCTCCTGATGGTAAGAGATAACGCTGCCCATAATCAGTACAGTGCTACCCAGTGCACTGCGCCAACGCTTCTTGCTTGAGACTTGAGAGTTGAGAGTCATAAGGTGTCAAGACTATTCAGCCCAGTAATTTCACTAGCCATTATTATTATTGGTTAGCTTTTAACCACAATTTCGCTTGATTTAAAGATGCGGCTGTAGATGGTACCAGACAAAACCTAAAAAGCGGGATAAATCTGGCAAAGTACTGATTTATAGGCAGCATTATTTAAATATCAGGAGAGCCCGAGCGTCTTGCTTGTCTTCTTACTTCTCATACTCTTCATAAAAAAGGCACCTTGCCTAGTCAGAACACGGTTATCGATGATGCTAACACATTGCCTCTCCCAGTCTAAACCCGGCTAAACACAATTGATTGTTCCACAAACACACCTCTTCCTGCACCGCACAATGAAATATCTGCTCTATCCATTTAGAACCGTATCACGATACACGTTCATCAATCTTCAAAGCAATTTGTATGGAATGTGACTCGTTCTTACTTCGACATGGTTGTATGTCAATGTCCTAATTGCAGGTATTGATATGTAGGGTAATTGATGTAGTCATTAAATGCATCTGGGATTGTGCTGTTTTGTAATAGGTACTATAATAATATGACGTGTATATTTTGACTGACTGTAAAAAAGAACGTCATCAATTCGATAGAAGACAAAGATACCTGAAAAGTTCTGCACATTTGAAATATCAAATCAATAAATAACATTTAAAATAGTTTTTTGGAGAAACGTAGATCTATACTTTAATATCTTTCTTTCGATATATATCTGTTACGGCTAAAGTCCGAAGTGCGGCTACACCTAGGTTTAACCGGCTAAACCTAGGTGTAGCCGACCGCAGTCGGCTAAAGTTAGGTGTGAACAAAATTTTTGTAAAAAAAAACTTGCTTTTATAACGAAATTCAGGGCAGACCGGCATCAGTTGGTTAGGTTAGGTTTGAACAGTGATTACAACGTGCGAGCCGAGCGAGCGAAGCGAGCGTGCTGCGGTAGCAGCCGGCGAAGCACCAGATCCGACTTTTTCTTATTCCAGAGTTTTCAATTCATGAATGCTAATTTTATGACGATCACCATACAACAACAATTAAACATGTTGATAACAACTTGTCTAACGTTTTAAACGCGTGAGGCCGAAAATAAATCTTCTACACCTAACTTTAACCGACTGCGGTCGGCTACACCTAGGTTTAACCGGCTAAACCTAGGTGTAGCCGCACTTCGGACTTTAGCCGTAACATATCTAAATAATAAAAAATCGTATAGAGGTTACAGAAATCTCAAGATCAAAAGTGACCAATGAAACTCAAAACAATGATTATTGTAGTAGCAAGTCATAAGTGGTCTTATCGCTCATAGTGATCTCTTCCAGACAATCAAAATAAAAATAAGAAGAATAATAAAGAGATCTTCAGAAATGACCATAAATAATTTCAAAACACGATGAGTAATTGACCACAGGCCTATTTGAGTAAATTTGTGTTTGTTTAGCGTATGAGTGTGAAAGTTTCTATGTATGTGTGAAGTTTCAATTTACCTTTACACGTCAAAATTGCTGAACCGATTGAGCTGTTTGATTTGTTTGTACTTTAGGTCTTAAATTAGCACTTTTGGGCATGCATATTTTAGGAGACACTCTACAGTTATTGAAGCGACGATGGCCAAGGGGTTATGTGGTGCAGATGTTTTCTGGATCTGTGTGTGATTCCCGGCCCCGCACAAATTAGGTACTATAATTTGTTGTGTGCGGTTTTTCCACTCGCTATACTGGTGGTAGGCTTCGGTCGTGGCTAGTTACCACCCACTGGACAAAACGTGTCGCCAAGCGGGCATTGTGACCGTGTTCCGGCATGATGTTCAGTGAAGCCAGGGAGGGATTTATCCCGCCTTCTAGGTATAGTCTGCTACCATCCACGGCCGCATGGTCGCAACGTGGTCAAAAGCTAACCTGTAATGAATAAAAAAAACGAAGCTTATAAACGTTCCTATTATATTCCACCTGATGAAAAGTGAAGATGTGGTCGTTGCTCTCATTAACTTAAAAACCTTATAATAAACATGTAGAATCGCTGACATAATAAAAACTAGTAAAATATAGTTAAATCTACAGTAAGGCAGGGAAAGTCAGTCGTTATCCTAAAGCATAATATCTTGACAGTCTGTCGTAAATGTGATCTTATTAAATAAAGTGTCGCCGAGCCAGCAGTCCGCCATTTTGTTTTACGACCGCCATTTTGTGAGGAGTGAATTTGGCGGGAAACTGGAGTTATGCTGTTATGTTGTGTTGGAGGTACGTGCTGATTGCTTGACGTAAAGTGATGAAATTTATGATTACTATAGGTACATTTGAAAGTCTTTATCGCCCTAAAATAAAAAAGAAACACCACCGTCATTAAAAACTTGTATATTTCCTTTCCTGCTTGGTTGTCTGGAAGAGATCAGACGAAGGTACTCGCGGTAAGACCGTCAATTGTGACACTTTTTAAATCAAATCAGATTTTTTGGATTTCAAAACAGACTCAATTTAAAAGCCATCTTTCATTTTATTTCCAACATTCAGCATGTTTTCGAGTTTAAAACGACTAAAAATCCTTTACAATACTCGGTATCAAAGTAACAAAATATCAAAAACGTGAAAAATCTAATCCTGTCCGCAGTGAAAAGCTACCGTTTCTAAAAAACGTTTTATGAGAACAAACTTTACTTTTATTTAATTTTTCGACTATAACTCCTTTGTCATTGACATAGAGTTTATTTTTGCTTGTTGGTTATAGAGTAGCGAAATGTCCACTGGATTGAGCTTGTTGAACTTAGTGAGGTAGCGATTGTAAGCCCACTCGTTTGAATATACACACAATTCTGCGAGTATACTTAACGTGACCATACATTCCGCTTTGGGCGGGACAACCCCGCTTTCACACTATCTGTCCCGCTTCCACTCGTTTACTTTTGATGGTCACAATAATTATAACATGTTCATAGCTCAAAATAAGCCAATCGCGCAACATTCTTAGATAAGAAATTTAAAAAATTCTCGGCGAAAAATTTTAGGAAATCCATATAATAACAAAGCTTTGTTCTCTGTTAATTGCATCACACCTCCAACCCATGTGAATTTATTTTCTCCTCTCCCTGCATGGTTGTCTGGAAGAGATCGCTATTAGCGATAAGACCGCCAATTGTTACACTTAGTTTTTTATATTGTTTTAGTTCTTAAGTTATTTCTTTGTATACTTTTTTGTGTTTCAATAAAGTGTTATATCTATCTATCTATCTATTCTCAATGTTGAAATGTGCAAGCAAAAAGTTACTTAATAATAAGTAGTATATGGGGTCCTCCCTCAAAAAAATTGGATTCGCTCATGATCATCGGTAGGGTGGCATTTTTTTCAGTATCCAGGGGAGCAAAGGGTAAAAACTGTTCTTACATGAAAACGAGACCCGTCCCGCTTTGACGAAAATTATAAATGGTCACGTTACGTACATAATATACTCCAACATAGCTACAGTGTTAGAGTGCCTTTCATGAATTTGAATCCCTTATGATGTTTTTCGTAAGCATTATACTGCTATTCCTATCCAACACAAAAATCGGAAGACTGTAAGTAAAAGTAGAAAAGAATACTCTTTATTGTACACACAAATACAAATAGGTAGGTAAAAGTGCGGAACGAATATGCTACGTTTTTCTGGGAGTGTACCGTTTCAATAAAATCGTTTATATCCAAGCTACGTTGCAACAAGGGATATATAAGAAATCTTACTATGTGTGCTTCATAACTGTTTAATAAAACTACTTCTAACATTTGTATTATTTGCTATTTCATCGTTCCATAGTATGTTCTCGTTGTCCACCAAACGCCAACCAATCACGTGTATTTGGCATGGGTGCGTTTGACGTTTTTTTTTTTTCATAGATGTCGCTTGTTTCGGATTACGAACGAGCCGCTATTTTTCAAACTTTTCCCTCAATTTTCGGGGCGCGCGGCAATTAAAACTTTTTTATTGAATTCGGGAAGTTTGGGATATTTATTTCTTTTTTTATAACATATTCGGAATGTATTGGTTGGGGGGATAATTCAATTTGAATGAGTTAAGCCTATTACGTCTTTATTAAATTTAAAACTAAAAGCGCGTTGTTTTAATTGCGTTAAGATATATTTTATATTGAAAACTGTTGTAAACAAGTCAATAAATCAGTCAGTCACACTTTCCTTTGTAATACTTTAGTCATGGACAAACTAAATAAACGTCTTAATGTAGATAGTTACCTACTGAATGATTTGGATGGAAATTTGGGACAGAGATAGGTTTTATATAGTGTAGACCCCCGCTAAGAAAGCTGGGTGCAGCTAGAATAATATAAGTAACCATTATGTATTATTTCTAAACAATAATAATATAATAATTATGCGGGCCGTCTGTTTGTGTGTCTGTCTCTAAAAAACATTTAAAGACCTACAGGAAATAACATACCTAAGTTAAAAATAATTGTGTCATAATTAAAGAAATAATGTTAATTTACCAAGCGTCCTGAGTGTGGGAGAAACATAACATAAATAAATTAAATAAACAATGCAATGAATATGCGATGTACGTCAAATATGCTTGAAATAATTATAAATATTATACGTATTTTAGATAATAATGTTTAGAAGGGGTCACTATCACTTATATTATAGGGGTCAACATTGTATAAAACAAAGTCTCTATCCGTCTGTCTGTTTGTCTTTTTGCTTAGATCTTTAAAACTGCGCAACGGATTTTATTGCGGTTTTTAGGGTTCCGTAGCCAAATGGCAAAAAACGGAACCCTTATGGATTCGTCATGTCAGTCCGTCCGTCCGTATGTCACAGCCACTTTTTTTCGAAACTATAAGAACTATACTGTTGAAACTTGGTAAGTAGATGTATTCGGTGAACCGCATTAAGATTTTCACACAAAAATAGAAAAAAAAAACAATAAATTTTTGGGGCTCCCCATACTTAAAACTGAAACTCATAATTTTATTTATGGTGGTGGCTGGCTGATGATGATGATTACAGAGAGATCAAAGTACACAAATATACATAGTACGTATAATCAACATATTATTATAAAATCCACAGACTTTTTTAGAAACAGGCTGAAAATTCCTCGACTATACTCGTATTATTCGATCTGTCCTACAATTTCAAAAGCTGAATAATTTAGCTTGTAGCGAATATATCCTGGTCTACAAATAAAAATAAACTAACAATGCAATTTTAGCGAGGTTATTTTTCTAGCGTACGTGTTTTCCTGCTCTTTCCGCCATGACAGTTTTTTTGACAGTTGCATTTTTAACGCATCGGTGGCGTCGCTGGGAATAAACATTCAGGAAGTTCAGATGTTTTATTTTACAACACAGCTCTGTTATTCTAAAGTGTAAACTTTAGTTTGAGCTCTATAAAGCACATTTTTTTACTTTAAATCTTAGTAAAGGTTTTAAATCAAATCTTAGTTGGAATCTTTTTATTATTTTTAATGAATGTTCACAGATCATCAGAAACCGACAACAGGTTTAGAAAACTATTATTTGTTTTCAAAAAACACACTTCTTCGTTTTATCTTTTTATTAAAATTTTATCAAAATAGGTCGAGTTGGTTTCTAGATATTTACTGACCTATTTAAAAATAAAATTAATAGTTAAAACACGTTTTTTTTATTCACTTTTGGAGCGAATAAACTTAAATATTGAATCGCTCTAAATTAAAAATGCTAAATTTTGAACTATTTAATTCACTAAATAATGGTATCATAGGTATATGAACCTAAAACACGACCTTTATGACCTTTGTATATTTCCAGTCGAGTTGAATAAAACCACTTTAAAATTGAAGATCATTTCCAAAGACATCATTAACATTTTGTTCGACCAATAAATCCAAGTTTAAAATGGCTCATCTCTACCTAACCGCGGCCGAGGCTTACCACTAAAATTTATTGAAATTAGTTTGTTTATTTTGATGAACTATTCGATCGATTACGTAACCAGATGACGTCATATGTTTTTTTATTTGGCTCGTGAGCGAAGCTTTTTTTGATAAATTATTCTTTTACCAAGAATTATTGTGTATAGTTATGTTAATGTTTTTGATTTGTTTTCTTGATAGCGTTTATTAATTGCTACTTTGTTTTATTATTTAACTTTAGGTGCGAAGGCGTTTTACCTTCTTCGCACAGAGTAGGCTTAAAGTGTATTTTTCTTACCTCTTTCATTCGAAGACATTTACTCGATTTCTTGAAGCAAAGGACGTTTTTACCCACTTGAATGGAAAAGTCATTTAAAATAAATAAAAAGCAATTTATTGACAGTAGAAAAACAGAAAAGATACACATGAAAAAAGCATACAATTTGAACAATTCTCACCAACACACATCATTCACATCATTTCTATCATTCATCAACATCATTTAATTATTTTTTTCATATTTTTTTTTTCTCATTCTCATCATTTCTCTCAATTCTTCTCTTTTTCTCTTCTTTTTTTCTGTTTCTTCATTTGAATTTCGAACTCAATTTTTAAGTTATCTACTTCTACAGGATACCTATTTGACCCCGAAGTGTACCTATATTTGCCAGTATCAAGTAAAAACCAAGTAACTAGATGACCACGAACTGAGATTGCTGATTGCTGTTTTTTGCAGTTGCTGTGCTTCGGTAGGGGGCACTGTAGCTAGTGAAATTACTGGGCTAAAGAGTCCTAACGTCTTTTGACTCTTAAGTAAGAAGCGTTGGTGCAGTCCACCTAGAATTTCACATCATTGTGAAATCGTAGGTGGCATTGTACTGATTATGGGCAGAGGTATCTCTTAACATCAGGAGAGCGTCTTGTTCGTCTTCTTACTTCTCCACATAAAGATAGTACATATTATTATAGGTACGCTAATATTGTGATTTGTTAAGCTATATATTATTATAGGCAACAATATATATAGGCGAATGACTAGAAAATCGGCTGTACACAGATAGTTATTAATACATAAAATAATATTAGGGAACAAACTCTCACGACGGGTGGCGCCTCAGAATAAAGACAACTAGAAGTAGCCATATTATGTGTGAGTGTGACGGCAATAGGGAAAATTCTATGTGAAGAAAAAGGAGAACCTACTTTTCTTCCGTCACTTTCAGCGTGGCTGGTTTACGTTGTTTGTCACAAGTTCAAACGTCTTATTTGTGACAAACATATTAACAAGTCATTCGAATTATCTTTTATTTTTCAAGATTTAAAGTGCTTTCAGGGAATAATTAATGGTTTATGTGTACTCATAGTGGTAGTGAAATGGTAGGATGTGCAGTTTTGGGCTGTAAAAGCCGTAGTGAACGGAAAATTGATCAACTAACATTTCACACGTAAGTAGACCAAATGTAACGTTGCGTCTAGGACGTTACTTAAATTTAAAGATATTAGACGGAACACTAACTTATATTCCGTTCTACGACAGATTAATCTCAATTTAACATAATTTACTACCTAACTGCTATACCAATAATAAAACTAAAAATTAATAAAGCCTAAAATAACTATTTACAATTTCGTAAAAATAAATATACGCAAGGGTTTTCTAATAACTGAATAAAACACCACGGGACCCCAAAAGCCGGCGACGAGATGCGTCATTGCGCGGGCGCAGGGGAGGTGCGGAGTGCGGGGCAACCGACCCGGCATTACGCGATCAGCTGCGGTCCAAGCCGCTCGCTCCCTTACGAAGCATACGTGCGGCCGTTCTATCTATCGTCACGAATACCAAAACCTTACGGAATCCCTCTAGGGTGAGTTTTTATTGTGCTTTACTATCACCTATTAGCTTCTCACGCACTATAGAACCCTTGTAACATCTTCATGCTGCTCTGCCTAGCTTTTCACCGCGGCTAACGGTCGGTATTTAAATCACTCGGGTCGCGGACTGACGCTGCGCGACCGTTAGCGATGAGGCTTGGCAGGCACCTTACTTGGTACCACTCTAACACTCGGATACCTGTATCCGTTCCAGGATTCTTCGGGGTAGCTTCTACAGCTTGACCCTACGGCTAGCGTCTCTCGGGCTTCTACCAACTTCGCCTGAGCATCAACTACAGGCGGCCTAGACTCTGGCTGGACCGGCTGCGATCTACTCAGCGCTGCTGTTGCTACCTACGGGCAGTCGCTGAGGCTGTTGGGGGACGAGGAAGGAGCCGACGCCTACCGCGTCGTGCCGCCGCGAGTGTCCCAGTGTTCAGGCCAGTGACCCAGTGCTACCTATACCTACCAAAGTGCGGAATTGCGTGTGCGGCTGTGTAACTGTTACGGACATTAAAGCTGTGTTTAAAAGAGCTGTTTTTTTACTCGCACACCCACAGTAGAACCTACCTACCTATCTGCGTGTGTCGGGGGGTACCTTCCCCCGCGCCGCAGTGGCGCCCTAAACGTGGTTATAGTTACACAGCCAAGCACTTCCGTACTTATTATTTTGCAGTTAGCCCGGTGTTTTTGTGTTATGGTGTAAACGGAGAGGTGACCAACAGAACTGGTACGTACTTGCGCATTTGTTATTTGCTAACTTATACTTATCTACCCACATTTTGTTTTTTTTTTTGCTTTTATTGTAACGGTTCGCAAGTAGATATTTAACTTAGTGTAGATTTCATTAGTTGCCATCCGTAATTAGTTTTTTTGTATTGTTGTAACAGACAGCCAATTTTTTCTTTAGTGCTCGGCAGTTGCTGCTCGCCGGAAATAAAAACACAGGTGTATTTAGGCCCATATTTTTAATTATTTTGTTAATGCAGTAGTGTTCTAGCATTTTACTCGCACCTTTTATATTATCATTGTAGTTTGTACTAGTTTGTTGCTTTTATTTGTTGGCCGCTTAAATACAAAATGGAAACTCACCCTATAAAATTCCTACTATTAAATAAAAATGAACTATCTTACGAAGTTCTCATTAGAGGTGACGAACCGGCTTCTACAGTTCTTAAGTTACGGAATCAGATAAACAAATTAACCGCGTTAATACCCTCTAACGATATACAGGAATCGGGAATTGACTCAGAGACTGATTTTTCAGGCGTTTTATTGTCTTTCAAGGAGATGGTTACGCGTATAAAAACCTTGCAAGATAAATATGATCAAAATCTTTTTGACCGTACTAAAGCTCTGGCTCATCATATTTATTACCTTCTACTTAGGATAGATAAATCTGGAATAGTTGAGGAAGTCGCAAAATTACAAAGAGACTACAATAGTCAATATAGCTTACTAACTAAAATATTCCATACATATCAAGGTAGTTCCTTACGCTCGGTATGTGCAGACGAGCAAAACACTGCTCAGGCTACGGATGTTAGTGCTCCGTCTAATGAATCATTTGGCTGTGTTCGCAATCACATATCTGATCTACAAAAACTAAGATTCAATGGGAAGTCATGTGTGCATGTTTTTATCCAGAGAGTGAATGAGTTTTGTGTCTCGAGGAATATCTCACATAAGAAAATACTAACTTATGCTACTGAAATATTTACTGATCACGCCTTGCATTGGTATCGCAGTATTAAAAATGAGGTAAACACATGGGAGGATCTGACCGCTCAGCTAGTAGCCGATTTCAGTCAGTTTGATTATGACTACCGCCTAATGTCTGAGATTCGTAGCCGGACTCAGGGTGATACGGAAAATATTGTCATTTACTTAGCTATTATGTCAGAACTATTTGGGAGGCTGTCGAAACCTATTTCTGAAGCCGAAAAGCTGGAAATATTGCTTCACAATATTAGGCCAGTGTATGCTAACGTGCTTGCTTCTCACGGTAGTAGCATCAACTCAATAGATACGCTGCGCACACTGTGCCGTAATTATGAAAAGATTCAAGCCTTATCTGCTCAGTTTCGGGAACCACCTAGGGTTACCACAGGAACGTTGGCACCTGATTTAGCTTTTTCTAGGCCTCAGGAAACTTCACATAAACAGTTTTATAGGTACAACAATAATAATGCCTATCGTAACGCTGTTGGGCCAAGCCAGTCTTATACTGATAGGAATAGGTATAATACTAACAAAGCTGGGAGTTCTGCTGCTGCGTCCTCCGCACCTGTTGCGCCTATAAATGCTAACGCGCAGGAAGGTAAAATGCGTTACTGCCCACGCTGTCGAGACAATTCGCATAGCTTACATCAGTGCAAGCAAAACCGGTTCCTCATTTGTTTTAAGTGTGGTGCTAATGGTGTGAAGTTTCCAGATTGCACTAAATGCAATCCTAATAGTACCAATCCAAAAAACTAATAGAATCGGATCGTTGCAATATTAGTCCTATTAATGATTCTAAAACTAGTGCTACTAATGAGGAAGAATGGAAGGAATGGCTAAATTTTGTAAGACTTTTTTCTTCCTCGTATTCTATTGCATCGATCTTAGATCGCAAACCTGATAATGACGTTCGTCCATATGTCACGGTTAAAGTAGGTGCCTTGTCTGTCTGTGGGTTACTGGACTCGGGAGCTGCTGTGACAATACTAGGTAATAACTCACACCTACATCTACTAGACACGGGTCTTACCTTGTTTGATAACGACGTTACTGATGCCTTTGAGGCTGCTGGTGGTCATGCATTATCGGCGTTAGGATTTATCAACCTACCCGTCTCTTTTGAAAATAATTTTCACATTCTAAAAGCCTACGTGATACCTTCAGTGAAACAGTCTCTTATTTTAGGTGTAGACTTTTGGAAGAAGTTCGAATTGTGCCCGAAATTTCTAAGTACCATAACTCTAACTAGCGAGTCTGTGAGCTGCATTGCTGAAGTGAGTCAACCATCAGGAATGTTACACTCCTATGAAAAATTGACCGAAGCTCAACGCGTTACTGCTGACAATGTCGTTGAGCAATTTAAAGATATCTCCTCGGAAAAGCGCGGTTTAGGTCGTACACATTTGGTGGAGCATTGTATCGATACAGGCGACTCTGCTCCTATCAGGCAGCGTTACTACCGACTCTCACCAGAGAAACAACGCATATTGGGCTCAGAGCTAGACGAGATGTTGCGCTTAGGTGTAGTCGAGCCTTGCGAGAGTCCCTGGTCTTCACCAGTATTGCTGACCCCTAAAAAGGATGGTTCTTTAAGATTTTGCCTAGACAGCCGTAAATTAAACACGGTAACTAAAAAAGACGCCTACAAATTACCCTACGTATCGGAGATACTAGACAACTTAAAGAACGCTAGATTTCTGTCCAGTATTGATCTATCACGTGCGTACTGGCAGCTACCCATTGCAGAACAGGATCGTGACAAAACAGCTTTCTATATACCTAATCGAGGAACCTATCGCTTTACCACTGTTCCTTTTGGGTTGACTAATGGACCTGCAACTCAGCAGAGACTAATGGACATGTTGTTCTATGGCCCAGAGTTTGAAAATTCGGTTTTTGTCTTTGTCGATGACGTAATCATCGCGTCTTCAGATTTTCAAACCCATATTGCTTTGCTCCTAAAAGTTCATAAGAAATTAAAAATGGCCAATCTAACAGTAAATTTTGACAAGTCACAATTTTTTAGGAACGAACTAAAATACCTCGGCTATGTAGTAAACGATAAAGGTCTACACGTTGACCCTAGCAAAGTTGAGGCTATTCTCAATTTTCCCGTGCCCACTAATAAAAAAGAGGTAAAGAGATTTCTCGGTACCGCTTCGTGGTACAGAAGATTTGTGCCGAATTTTAGTGCTATAGCTGGTGCTTTAAATGCACTGACATCTACCAGTAAAAAGGCTAAACCTTTTGACTGGACTAAGGAGGCTGATGCTGCGTTCTGCCAACTTAAGGAACTCTTAGTTTCTGCTCCAATCTTGTCATGCCCGAATTTCGATATACCCTTTGAAATCCACACCGATGCTAGCGATTACGGTGTTGGTGGCTTACTTACCCAGACTATCAATGGTATAGAGCATCCGGTTGCTTACATGAGTAAATCACTTTCCCCTCAGGAACGTAACTACAGTATAACCGAACGAGAAGCCCTTGCGGTACTAGTAGCTCTAGAGCACTGGAGATGCTATATAGATAATGGTCAGAAATTTACTGTCTACACAGATCATTCAGCGCTAAAGTGGTTTCTAAACTTAAATAACCCTTCTGGTCGTCTCGCTCGCTGGGGTGTACGGTTATCATCTTTTAACTTTGAAATTAAACACCGTCGTGGTGCTGATAACATAATTCCGGACGCATTGTCACGCGCTTGTCCTGTATCCGCGATAGACACGTCTCCTGGAACCACAAATACTAAAGACGAGTGGTATCTAAATATCTATCATGGTTGTCAAAATTCGCCCTCATCATTTCCTAACTACACAATTAAGAATGAGAAACTATATCGCCTCATGAGGAACAAATGTGCGCTAACTGAAGAGTTTGACTGGAAGGAAGTCGTACCTATTGAGGTGAGGGATAGCGTCATTTTGGAAAATCATGCAGAAACTATAGCTGGTCACATGGGGATCTTCAAAACGTTTAAACGCCTATCGCTTAGGTATTATTGGCCAGGTATGCATGCTGATGTAGTGAAAGTGGTGAGTTCTTGTGATACTTGCATTGCACATAAGCACCAGAACCACGCTACTCTGGGTGAAATGGGGAGACCTAAATCTTGCTCCAGACCATTTCAAGTCTTAAGTGTGGACTTAGTGGGACCTCTACCGGTCTCAAGGAAGCAAAATAGTTTTCTATTAGTAGTAACATGCTGCTTTAGCAAATACTGTATGCTATTCCCTATTAGACGTGCTACTGCTGAAATAATAACTAAAATACTAGAGGAAGATGTATTCCTAATCCACGGCATTCCATCAACGATTATTATGGATAATGGGAAGCAATTTGTGAGTTCTACCCTGAAACAAATGCTATCCAAGTACAACATACCGCATTTGCACTATACGCCTAAATATACGCCACATGTCAATACAGTGGAACGGTATAATAAGACCATTATGACTGCAGTCTCAACTTTTATTACTAATGACCAACGCTTATGGGATACTCTGATACCTAAGATCCAATTCGCTATTAATAGCTCAGTGAACGAAGTGACGGGGTACACGCCTTCATTTCTGGTCTACGGTCGGGAAATGGTCATTTGTGGTTCGCACTACACGAACACAGAACCTTCCGATATAGAGAACCATGTATTTCAACCTCGTGATCAATATGCGGAAAACTTAGGTACTCTTTCTAACGTTTTTAACAAAGTCCAATTGGCTCTTTTACAAGCACACAGCAGGAATAGTAAAACTTATAACCTAAGGAAGAAACCGATGGAATTTAACGTCGGCGATGTAGTATGGAGGAAAACATTTTACCAGAGTGACAAAGATAAATATTTCAATAAGAAACTCGCACCAAAATATATAAAGTGTAAAATTGTATCTAAAAAATCACCACTAGTCTATGAACTGACAGACATGAATGGTAATAATTTAGGTACGTGGCACGTTAAAGACATTAAATTAACGAATTATAGGAATTAAATTAATATGAACAAAAGTTTAGGTTTAGGTAATCATTGCATCATATACATTTTTATTATTTTTTGCAACATAATTACACTTTCTTAATCAATTTAATATAATAAATCTGTAAGCTTAAAACGTAATATCATTACTATAACTACTAATGAGCAAGTATGTAGTAGGTAATAATTGTGTTAGTATGATTTGTCACGTTAATAATATACTAAAATACTATAGGTACAAAACATAGCACCTACACTTATAAAAATTAAAGATTATATTGTCTCAACTTCTATCATATATGTTTTGAATTTAATTCTAAGCCGTTGTCTGGCTAGGAGCTAATCAAGAGAGTGATCGGAACACTACACAATAATAGGTCTATCTATTGTGGTAATTTCATGCTGGGTCATTACCACTAGTTTTGCAACTCTAATTAAATGCAAGCCTAATATTGTACTTCGATCTATTCACTCATACAAGTTGTGACCTTTTAAATTTATTAGGGAGCTGAATAATATACTTATTATCTTCCTTTTAAATTAAATACGGGCTATTACTTACATGGCGTTACACGTACAGCACCTGGTCTACATGTATAATCTTACAACCAACTACCTAGATGAGTTTTTGTGCTAAACACAATTATCTCTTTCGTGGACTGTTCGAGTTGCATGTTCTATCATACAGGCAAACTCAGTATGTTAGGGTCTCTGGAACCACTAATGGTACCGCAGACAGTATGGAAGATGGAAGATTGATAGATGAGGAATGAACGAATTGTGAATGTAGGGCAGTACCACTGAATCTTAGTGTAGTGAGTCGGATTTTTTCATCAGGATAGGAAAAATCCTACGCTTTTTGGCGGGGTACTGTAACGTTGCGTCTAGGACGTTACTTAAATTTAAAGATATTAGACGGAACACTAACTTATATTCCGTTCTACGACAGATTAATCTCAATTTAACATAATTTACTACCTAACTGCTATACCAATAATAAAACTAAAAATTAATAAAGCCTAAAATAACTATTTACAATTTCGTAAAAATAAATATACGCAAGGGTTTTCTAATAACTGAATAAAACACCACGGGACCCCAAAAGCCGGCGACGAGATGCGTCATTGCGCGGGCGCAGGGGAGGTGCGGAGTGCGGGGCAACCGACCCGGCATTACGCGATCAGCTGCGGTCCAAGCCGCTCGCTCCCTTACGAAGCATACGTGCGGCCGTTCTATCTATCGTCACGAATACCAAAACCTTACGGAATCCCTCTAGGGTGAGTTTTTATTGTGCTTTACTATCACCTATTAGCTTCTCACGCACTATAGAACCCTTGTAACATCTTCATGCTGCTCTGCCTAGCTTTTCACCGCGGCTAACGGTCGGTATTTAAATCACTCGGGTCGCGGACTGACGCTGCGCGACCGTTAGCGATGAGGCTTGGCAGGCACCTTACTTGGTACCACTCTAACACTCGGATACCTGTATCCGTTCCAGGATTCTTCGGGGTAGCTTCTACAGCTTGACCCTACGGCTAGCGTCTCTCGGGCTTCTACCAACTTCGCCTGAGCATCAACTACAGGCGGCCTAGACTCTGGCTGGACCGGCTGCGATCTACTCAGCGCTGCTGTTGCTACCTACGGGCAGTCGCTGAGGCTGTTGGGGGACGAGGAAGGAGCCGACGCCTACCGCGTCGTGCCGCCGCGAGTGTCCCAGTGTTCAGGCCAGTGACCCAGTGCTACCTATACCTACCAAAGTGCGGAATTGCGTGTGCGGCTGTGTAACTGTTACGGACATTAAAGCTGTGTTTAAAAGAGCTGTTTTTTTACTCGCACACCCACAGTAGAACCTACCTACCTATCTGCGTGTGTCGGGGGGTACCTTCCCCCGCGCCGCACAAAATATCCCTTATTGGCTTTTGCAGCGCTTTGTGACGAGATATCATGATATTCTACAGTGAGGTTCATCTATTTTATGACCTAAAACAACAATACTTAGCGTATTTTCATAAAATAATGAAAATCTGTTTATGTGGAAATAATACCATATTGTATATTTTATTTACCCTTACCCATTATCATGATTATGGGGAGAAATTAAGAAAGTAGTTTCTGTATGTACTTGGCTAACTGATACCTTTCTGTGGCTCTAGTGATGAGTGATATAACTCGAGTATACCTCTTTTTGAGTTTTTAACATATAAATCTGTAGCTCTAGTGATGAGTGATATAACTCGAGTTATAGCTTTTTTGAGTTTTTTTACATATAAATAATGAGATTTCTTTTGTAACTCACGTCCTTCTATCTTTTATAGTTTCGCAAATAATTTTGTAAAAAGATGATACAACTGGCATATTTTTTGCAAAAATACGTGAAAATGAATATGTCACTTTTTTTTTTAATACTTTTATAAAATTTTAATACCTTATAACAAAACCACTTAATAATTATACACAACAATTTCCTAATATTACTAATAACTAATTATTACTACCTATTTATTATTATTTAATAATTTTTTTTTTTTACTTTTTTATTTTACATCATACAGGTATATAAAAATTAGCAAATTACAAATCAGACAAAAATAACCCTAGCCAACTTTGTATACTAACAATCATTAGTAAAAAGCTAACTTAATTATACAATTAAATAAATTAAACTAATCATTAACATGACATATGTATAATTATTAAATTAAATTAATCATTAACAATTCAATTCAATTCTTTATTTGCCAAGCAACATAACATACATTATATATACCGCACAAGCAACAAAGCAACATAAAATCAGAAATATTATATTATTATTCCAATATTAAATCATACTGCTATAATAACGCAAACCCAATAAAACAAGAAGTACAAAGTATAGCAGTCGCTTAATATAATCAATTAATGCAATAATCCATCATAATAATATACCAACAATAATATTTGTATTGATAATTCCACATTTTATACTAACACCATACCATTATATAATATGTATGGTTCCCTAATTATTCCCCTAACATTTTAAGTCCTAATTTAAAAAATCCTAACTTTTTTAGTCCTAATGTGAGTTGTTACTAATAATTATTATCCCTAATATTACAATTCCTACTATTACTTGTCCTAATGTTTAAAGTCATAATATTTAAATGCCATAACATTTCTAGTTCTAACAATTATTGACCATAAAATTTTTATTCATAATCATTCCATGTCCTTACTGTTAATAGTCCTATTATTTTAAGCACTAATATCTAAAACCCTAAAGATTATTGACCCTAAAAATTTTTGTCACAATGTTTTCACGTCCTAAATTATATTAGTCCTAACATTTTAGGCCCTAACGATTATTAACCCTTAAAATTTTAGTCACAATCTTTTCATGTCCTGAATTATATTAGTCCTAATATTTAAAGCCCTAACGATTATTGACCCTTAAAATTTTAGTTACAATTATTTCACGTCCTAAATTATATTAGCCCTAATATTTTGAGCCCTGACGATTATTGAACCTAAGAATTTTAGTCACAATTATTTCACATCCTAATTTATATTGGTCATATTATTTTAAACTTTAACTTTAAATCTGGCGCTTCGCCGGCCGCTGCCGCGGCACGCTCGCTTCGCTCGCTCGGCTCGCGCATTATATAGACACTGTTCAAACCTAACCTAACCAACTGATGTTGGAATCCCTCGCCCTCCACAATGAAAACCAGTCACTTCAGGCGCTTCGCCGGTCGCTGCCGCGGCACGCTCGCTTCGCTCGCTCGGCTCGCGCATTATAGACACTGTTCAAACCTAACCTAACCAACTGATGTTGGAATGCCTCGCCCTCCACAATAAAAACCAGTCACTTCAGGCGCTTCGCCGGCCTCTGCCGCGGCACGCATAGATCGAGTTTTACTTTTAACAAAATATATAAATACTTAATATGTGTTTTTTTCCTTTGTTCTGGATATAAATATACCATACAATTATACAATCACACTAGCTGCGCTCAGCAGTTTTTCAGCAATTATTTTTTGATATTATTTACCATAAATCCATTATTTAAATTCCTCAACTTATAAAATAAATAAATATTAGGACTATATTCATTAGGACAAGAAAAAATATGATATAAAGAAATGTAAATTATAGACTTTAAATATCAGGACAACAAGCATTATATCTAATAAAAATTATACACTTTGTGAAATCCTAGGTAACACTGTACTGATTATGGGCAGCCGTTATCTCTTAACATCAGGAGAGCGTCTTGCTCGTCTTCTACTTCATCACATAAAAAAAAAAAAAAAAAAAAAAAAAAACTTCAATGATTAGGACAATATTCATTCGGACAAGAAACTTTATGACGAAAATACATTATATACTTTAAATGTTAGGACAAGAAACATTATGATGAAAATACATTATATACTTTAAATGTTAGGACAAGAAACATTATGACGAAAATACATTATATACTTTAAATATTAGGACAAGAAACATTATGACGAAATAAAATTATACACTTTAATGATTAGGACAATATTCATTATGACAAACAAAATTTTACAATTTAATGTTTAGGATAATAAATAATATGACAAATACTAATTATGCACTTTGAAGATTAGGACAATAAATATTATGACAAGCAACGTTATATTCTTTAAAGGTTATGATGTTTAAAATTAGGATTTCAAACTATTATATCTAACAACATTATTACTTATGATGATAAAGGCCATAAATGATTATGACTACAGAAAAATATGCCTAATAAATATTAGGATAACTGTATGTTAGGACCAATGAGTTATGGGAAATAACTTTAGGACTAAAAACTTTAGGTAAATCAATAGGACACCAATATGTATGTGTGTGTATGTCACGTTGTATCTCCTTTTTCATTCACTTTAAATATATTTTTTTGTGGTAAAGGGTATAATTTCGATAATAATTGTCACATAACATTTTTTTTTACTTGAAAATGGTTATATTACTTTGTTTATCATCTCAATTAACAATATTGTGTTTAATTTGCAGATTGAACAGGATGAAAGTGTGACAACGGAGCCTCACACAACCCAGATCACCGATTCCAAAATGCCTGTTAGTAAAAGAAAAAATGTCAATATTTTAGCAGAGGTGCAAAATATTCAGCCTTTGGTAAGTTACGGCTCAATTTTTAAATCATTAAAAAACGCAAAACTACTAACTACGTTTTAATTACCGAATCTGGTTAACAGAAAAATTGCAAATATTATTCGATTTTCAATTTTTTTGTGAAATTTGACATAGTCTATTAAATAGACAAATGGTAGAAATTTTAATGGTAGTTGAAATTAATCGGAATCTCATGAAATGATCCAAACATCTCCTATACGTATATTTCTGATATTCTGGTACTTTGTAAAAGTTCCACCACTCATAAGTCGAGAACGCCTAGACAGATTTTAATGATATTTAGTTTGTTCATTTTGCCAAATTCTTCTTCATCGACTTCACTTGGCAAAAATCTTCGCCAATGACAACTTTGCAGCAGGTAACACCGCGGGTTACAGCTAGTATATCTGTACTATACATCAGCTAGTATATAGTCTGCATCGGAATTAACAAAATTGATAATGTTGGGTTAAATTTACAGATTAAACAGGAAAAACCTCACACAACCCAGATGGCCATGATTCCAAAATGCCACTTACCAAACGGATAAATGACAATATTTTAGCAGAGGTTCAGCCTAAGAGGAAGTGTTTGGTAAGTTAACGGTTAAATTTTTTAAAATCATGATAAAAAAAAATCACAAAACTACGTTTTAATTTGTCATGAGGGTAAGGGAAAGGATGGACAACAATAGCTCAAGACCGCGACAGTTGGAGAGGGGGTAGGGAGGCCTTTGCCCTGCAGTGGGATCCTATGGGCTCATCATAATAATAATAATAATCATTCGTTTTAATTACAGACCCCGGTTCAAAAAACTGCAGAAACATTTAGCGAAAGTTCGTCATCCACGCCCAGAAAAAAGAAGATGAAAAAAATTATAAAAAGAGAAAAAAAAATATCAGAATATAGACGAAAAAAACTACGCGCTGTGCGTGAGTGCAAGCGAAGATTGGTAAAAAAAAAATGCTCGACTAGAAAATATAATTGCGAATTTAAAGAGTAAAATGTTCATAAATGCAGATGAGGTAGAAATATTATCAAACATAGAGACACAAAATATTCATTTCACGTGGTTATCTGCTAACTCGTCTCAATGAGAGCAGTATAATATTCATTGCGCCTCTTCATGACTTGTACTGTACATGTCTGTACAATTGATTGCATTGTTTCTTGCATTGGCAAGCAGCATCTGATAATTACTAAAAAAAACGCTTCATATCTTTGTCATCTCTATTTTTTTAAGATTTGTTATAAATTTTAGTAAAACACAATCTCTCAATATTGATTGGCGTTAAGACTTTAAATCTCACTGTATTACATAGGACATTTTTTGCATACAATTTTTTAAAATTTTCTGTGTATTTTTAGATTTAAATTTATTTATATTATTTTGATCGCGTTGTAGGTATAAATTCGCGTTTGTATTAGAAGGTATAAGTTGAATTAAATAAATTCATAATAACGTTTTTTGCAAATAATAGTAGCACTTATATCACTTTGCACAAAATTATGTCTGAAACTATAGAAGATAGAAAAACGTAAGTAAGACCAAAAAATATCGTTATTTTTTTTCTCATTATTTATATGTAAAAATCTCAAAAAGGGTACAACTCGAGTTATATCACTCATCACTCGAGCCACAGATTTATATGTAAAACACTCAAAAAAGGCATAACTCGAGTTATATCACTCATCACTAGAGCCACAGAGTTATTGGTTGTTAAGGAATAATAAAGGCATAGTAAGGCAATTTCAGCAGTTAATGTGTTAAGTCAAACGGTGTAAACATTATATACTAAAAAAAAAAAAAAAACCTTGACGCACGTCAAATTTCCAGATAAAATGTTTATTAGAGATTTACATAATGATGAACATTTTCGAAAAATATAATATATATTTTTTATATTGCTCCACACCCCATGCCCCATGCATGCCACGTATGCCATTCTGAAAACATTTTTAAAATAATATGTGCAATAATATTATGCAGGGCTGGTCTTGAGTCTTGAGGAATCTTAATATATAAAAGTCGTGTTAGATTTCAATGGTAGAAATTTTAATAAGAGAAAAATGGTAGAAGTTTTAATGTAAGATTTTTTCAAATTTATTTACAATATTTTTGTGTTGTCATATTATACCTACCATATTATAAACATCTGGAAATAAAAACTGTTGAAAATTTTAAATAGATGTCAATAATATTAGTCAATTTTGTCCATTTTGTACATTTTATTGTTATGTGTTCTTCTTCATCAAATACTTACCACTTACTTTATACTAATACATATTTTTATTCTCAACAGACGTTTTATTTCACTATTTAATTCATCATCATAATCATCGATTATGTACAAGCTTTTATTAATAACTACCTACGCCCAGCTATTTTACCCCTTGTAATTTCAGCTAAATCGGTTCACTTGTTTAGGCGTGAAAGAGCTTCAAACAGAGACTCATATATTCATTCACATTATTAATATTTATAAGATTATAGAAAGTGCTAAGACATGATAATTTGAACCTCTTTTTCCCAGCCTTGTCTTATTACAAATTAGGTACTTAATCGCAATATCGCTTAGATTTTTTCGTGTTATGAAATTGTAATAGCGCCTGTTAGGTATATATATTATTAATCGACCGAGCGAAGCGAGGTCTTAGAGTCGAGAGCCGCGAAAAGCCTGCGTTTTGACCAGTTTAACGGTTGACCTCTGGTGCCTAACTTTGATCGACATTTACTCAAAAACGGTAAATCCAAATTAAATGAAATTTTGCACACCAGTTAAATAGGTTAATAGAATACTTATAGTAAAAAAAAAAAGCCAAATAGGCTTCAGTATTGCAGAGATATAAGTGACTTAAACTCTTTAAGATAGGTCTGACGATAATTTCAAAACTGGTACGCCGATAATTTTTTTTCTGAGCTATTAACATTTTTTATAACCTACCTAAATATTTTATCAAAAGTGTATGTTTGTATGTATGTTTGTTACGCGATAACTTGAAAACCGATGGTCCAATCTTGATGAAACTTTGCAAACGCGTAGTACATATCCATAGAATTTTTAAGTTCGAACATGAGCCAAATCGGTCGAAGGGTTCTAGAGTTCAAGAGATTCCTTGATTACCACGTTACCGAAGTTCCAATCTTGACGGAACTTTGCGAACGGGTAGTACAAACGCAAAGAATTCTCATGTTCAGAAATGAGCCAAATCGGCCCAAGAGTTGCAGTTAAATCTTTTATTAATAATGTAACCGGGATATAATTGCGATTCACTGTCTTAGGAGATGGGAACATTTTGATAGGTAGATAAACGCAGTTTGAAATTAGTTCGAATAGTACGGACCGTTATGTAATTGCGATTCACTGTCGTTGAAGATGGGGCATTTCGGTAGTTTGATAAACGCAATTTCAAATTAGTACAGATATTAGAGTTGACCATTATAGATTTGCGATTCATTTTCTTTGAAGATAAAAACATTATGTAAGGTTGATAATCGCAATTTCAAATTGGTACAGAAATTAGGGTTGACCATTATAGTTTTGCGATTCATTTCTATAAAAACACTTACATTTTGTTAGGTTGATAGACACAATTACAAAATGGTTCATTATTTAGAGATAATCATTATAGATTTGCGATTCACTCCCATAAAAGACAGTAACATTTTGTTAGGTTGATAGACGCAATTTCAAATTGGTTCATAATTTAGATATGATCATTATAGATTTGCGATTCACTCCCATAAAAGACAGTAACATTTTGTTATGTTGATAGTCGCAATTTTAAAATGGTTCAGTATTTTGAAAAGACCATTATAAGACCATTTAATAAGGCTGCAGCCTTTTTAATTATTAAATACACAATTTCATCTTGGGCATATTAGCTTTTTCGCTGGCAGTAAGATATATTATTATTTGTGTAGCCTATCTGCAAAACTTTTTAAAACTTAGAATAGTTTGTGCCGGCACATTCAACAATAAAGGTGCACGAGCACACCGTAGTGCAGCGCAGACCACTGGTGGCTCTCTCCAAAAAAGTCAGCAAAAAGTTGAGATCACTACGTACGCGCCCATCCAAATACGTACACGCATAACATTGCTTAACTTCGATGATTACGTTCTTTAAATAGCGCTATTTTTAAATGAATTAATTTTATTAAAAACTAGCAATCCCGGCGAACTCCGTTTCGCCACCAGATGGCTTCGTTTTAAATTTCTGTTGAAATTTTTCCTGAATTTTCTTTGCTATAAACCTCACGGAGCCCGAGACCTTTCCAACGAATGCAAAACCGTGGATATCGGTTCGTGCGTTCTGAAGTTATAGCGTCAGGAAGGAAAACCCGACTTATTTTTATATAGTAGATTAAAAGTTTTTAGATTTTTTCCTGTATTTAAAATATATGTTAAGGTATGCCAAATTTCATAAACATAGGGTAACGGCAAGTTCTCTATGAATATTGATTTATTCAGAGGGTCAAAACATTTTTTGAAGGATAAACGGGTGTATTTTTTCGACTTAAAGTTAAAGTTCTTGTATAAGAATATTTTAAAAAAAGTCTAAGGTCTAAAGTCTAAGGTTTAACGGAAATTGGGCCGCGAGGTCCCAGTTTGAGGCGAACTACTAGTAAATGTAAGTCCTTTAATTAACCCAATATTATGGGAAACTTTTTTTAAGTGGCAACATTAGGAAAAACTATTGCTGTCGCATAGGCGGGCACGCAGTGGTGAACCACCTGGGTGGCGCAGACAAATGTTTTCCCGCCTCGTTAGCCGTGACAGTGACAACCGTTTGACAGCTGTCATCGACACACACGTCCCACACGTCATTACAGTGCGGTGATTGTTATCTGTGGACGATACAACGATTATTTTGGTGATCTATTTTTGAAAAGGAATAGAAATACCTGTGAGAGATACAGTTCGTAGATTTTTTTTTAGGTTTCTGTGTTTTATTTTGATTTGATATAATCGTATTTAATTATTATGATTGAAATCTTATACTCATATTTTATAAACGTGAAAGTTTCTAAGAATTTATGGATGTATGGATGGATGTTACACCTTCACGCCTATACGGATGGACCGATTGAGCTGAAAGTTGATATAGAGATAACTTAGGCCCTTTTTTTTTGACCCAGGAAAAAT
The DNA here is from genome assembly GCA_947507615.1 of Hemithea aestivaria. Taxonomy (NCBI): domain Eukaryota; kingdom Metazoa; phylum Arthropoda; class Insecta; order Lepidoptera; family Geometridae; genus Hemithea; species Hemithea aestivaria. The sequence goes on along the minus strand of OX382349.1, from coordinate 11,382,038 downwards.
GCGTTACGCATCATCACCCCACGGGGGGCGCGGGGCGGTATGTGGGACTCCCCCGCCAAAGATGGGAGCGGCGGGGATACCCACTAAAAACCTGCGGGTGTTCCTGCGGGACGCCATAATGCCGGGCAGCGGGTACGCTGAAGCACTCATCCTAGGCCCTGCAATAACACATACAGCGGGTAAAACCGCTGGGTACAGCTAGTTGATTATATTATTTTATTATAAATGCTTTGAATTTAAACTTATGTAGGTACATGCAAACACCACGCGCGATTGTGGTTAGAGGTTATCTTATTTTTTTATTGATAATAATATATCAAAGGTAGGAAAGTTTATTGTTTGTATAAATAAATTTGTAATTGGAATTATTATAATAAATTAAATGCAAAGATCGTCAGTAAACCGTATGTTTCCCACAGCAAAGGATCTCGTGTAGTTAGCGGTTATTTAGCATAATTTCATACATTGTGTGGCCACCATCTTGGATCGTTCGCCCTTGACTTCGGATGATTGTGACGGAACCTTTGTTGTTTGTACTTGTATTACCTACCTTATGTTGATGACTTGTTAGATAGCAACTAAATTAATTTATAAAATAGTGAAATTAAAAAAAATACCTTTTATAAACAAGCTTTATTAACCACCTAGTACTCGTCAAAACGTATCAAATGAGCCCAAACTCGATGGGGTTGCGTCGCGTCGTTTAATTACGGAGTTCCTACCACCACCTGGATGGCCACCTTCCAGCTCCATCATGAGATCAGCTTCATGTCATAATAATATTGCATTGTCATCCGATTTATACATGCACGCAAAAATTCAGTTCAAACGGAAACCGGGAAGTGGATCAAATTTAACTTGCAAGATTTGATTACAGACAGAAAGACAACAGACAGGTGAAAGTAAATAAAAGCTTGTAAAAAATGGGTTTTAAACTCCAACAGAACAGGTTACCCTACTTACACTGTCAGAGTCAAATCACAATTTATAGGTTGTGTGGTTAACCTATATTACAGTTTCAGGTCACCGAGATTACTACAAGGCCTGCAACATGACCTAACGACTGCCTCCTACATATCTTATAGGAAACAGCCGGGACCCACAGTTTTACGTGCGCCTTCCGAAATACGGAAGAGTCCAGGCGAAAATCTTTGCCATACTAACATTTGAACCTAGGACCTCCGGCGTTAAAGTCGGACCTACGACCACTGGGTCACGGACGCTACACGTGACGACAGCCTCCTACATATCTTATAGGAAAAATACCCTTAAAAACCCCTGCAATCCCGTTAGATACCCGTTACCAAATCAAAATACAACTTCTAAAATTTAGCATCCTTTAAATAAAATAAATAATAAATAAATAAAATATCATTTTATTTCTTTATTATTTATTTTTTAGTAGGACTTCGATTCTTTTAGTAGGATTCGTAGGAGGTATACGAAGTGGCGTTATAGCTATAGCGATGTTTGCTACGAATTCGTCATTTCGAACAAAATCAATGTTGTATTAAAGAATCTTGTGGCAAATTTCAACTAAATCCGGCCAGTCGCTTGTAAAGTAATAGGTCAGTCAATCAATTAGTCTTTCCATTGATATATTTAGATATTAGCACCCAAGTGAGACCTAACAGGTTTCTAGATATTTCCGTGCACCTAGATTGTGGAATGTCGGTATTGAGTTGATGTGGTAACTGCATGCATCAATTAGGTATATACACTGCATTTATATATTTTATATGAACGTTAGACGTACATATAATTATTTATTAGTATTTGTATAATAGTTTAATAGTAGGAACATAAATTATTAGTTCTAATATTTACCTTTATTAGACAAGGTACGACCTACCTTATAATATGATTGGGCACTCAAATACTCAAATAATCACAGTGTTTTCTTCTATATTATGCATGTATCCCTTCCTCTTGAATAATTCTATCTATTTACAAAACAGCATCAAAATCTGTCGCGTAGTTTTAAAGATCTAACATAGGGCATACATGGGGACAGACAGACAGACAATGAGAAGCCGCTATGTTTTTATTATTATTATTATTATCATTTTTTTCAGCCAAAAGCCATATTCTCATAATACAATACACTAATAATTTTAAACTATCTTTATATCTAAATACATATTAAATAACGAAAATAATAAAATAAAAAATTAAATTAACTCAAATTACATGATGTGAAATACATTTAAATTATACAAAACTAAACAAAATATTATGTCAAATTACAAAAATACCTATTAGCCCAGTCATATTAGGTAAAAAAAGGGGTCAACCTCGGAATGAAAGATAATAAGCTGCAAATTGGTATGAACCTTTGTTTTGTCATTCTAAATGTTGTCTCAAAAGTCACAATCGTTATCGTGTCCGCGTCTCAAGATATTCAAGGTCAAAGGTCACAAAAATCGGTTTTTCGCGAATATCTGGCTTCCTATCGGTTAAATGAGATTTGCATTTATTATAAAAGTTGTAGGCTATAAAATTCCCTACAACTTTTGTTTAAACTTTTTTTTCATACAACCAACCGTTTTGAAGGTAGAGCGCGAAGAGTGCACATCGTACAGTCATATACGGCCTAATGCAAGGTCAAGCGTGAGTTATGGTTATCAGTACGTTATAAAGTCAATTATTTACTTGGAAATTATAATTATTAAACAATGCCTATTATTTATGTACTAACTATTAATTATTTATATTTAATTAAAGTAAGTAACTTGATTATTTATATATAATTATTCATATTTAACTATTTAAGTATAAAATATTATTAATTCTGGATTATATATTTTAGTTTTATTTTAAGTTAAAATGATAGTAAGAGTATATATTTTACACATATTTTTATTTATTATTAAATACGGCATAATATACATTTGTCAAAATGTGAGTTCAAATATCAAAAGTATCTTTGTTGATTTTAATTGTAATGAAATTGGAAATGGAAGCTAATTATCTTCTTCTTCTTCGTCGTCTTCTTCTTCTTGTCGCTCAAAAATGTTCGATTCATTGTCATCATCCTCATTATCTGTCATGTTCATCTCCAAACCTTCCAGAATATCGGGATCATATGTATTTTCTTCATCGGGATTACTTGGATACAGTGAAGCGTTGAGGCAAGCTTGTACGTTGCACTGGCCGCAAGCTAAAGAACATTGTAGCCCTGATTTTCTGCATCCACAGCGGGAACCACAACCATTTTTGCAATTGCAAAATATTACGTTTAGTAGTTCGGCTGGTGCTGGAGGTAATAACGTTCGTATGGGCTCCAGGATTTCATTTTCAAGCATCCAGCCCCATTCTTGAGGTTCTAAGTCCTTCCCTAACCACGTTTGAATCTGGTAGTAGACACGTTTTATGTGTTGATGAGCTGCTACACTTGTTGGTGGAAGTGTTGACAGTTGTACAGGTTTATTTAGTTTTGTAAATTTGATGAATTGCGTGTAGCGGAAATGATCAATGTTGTCCTCAGATTTGTCCCCGCAATGAATAGAAAAGGGCATAGGGTAGGGACAAGTATTTCCAGGTATATAAGTATTGAGAAATTTACGCGTTTTAAAGAAAAGATATATAATGTGTTAACTTAAAATAAAACTAAAATATATAATCCAGAATTAGTAATATTTTATACTTAAATAGTTAAATATGAATAATTATATATAAATAATCAAGTTACTTACTTTAATTAAATATAAATAATTAATAGTTAGTACATAAATAATAGGCATTGTTTAATAATTATAATTTCCAAGTAAATAATTGACTTTATAACGTACTGATAACCATAACTCACGCTTGACCTTGCATTAGGCCGTATATGACTGTACGATGTGCACTCTTCGCGCTCTACCTTCAAAACGGTTGGTTGTATGAAAAAAAAGTTTAAACAAAAGTTGTAGGGAATTTTATAGCCTACAACTTTTATAATAAATGCAAATCTCATTTAACCGATAGGAAGCCAGATATTCGCGAAAAACCGATTTTTGTGACCTTTGACCTTGAATATCTTGAGACGCGGACACGATAACGATTGTGACTTTTGAGACAACATTTAGAATGACAAAACAAAGGTTCATACCAATTTGCAGCTTATTATCTTTCATTCCGAGGTGAAAGCCCTAATATGACTGGGCTATATGTCAACTCAAAATGTCATACTTAATTTAACAATTTTATTATTATTATTTTTTTACTATGTAGTGACTACGATAATATTAATGATACTGGTGACTCAAACAATCGGGACAATTAAATAAAACCGTTAAAATATCTAGATCTAGCTGCGTCAAGCGGTTTTACCCGTTGTAGCCTATGTGTTATTCCAGGGTCTAAGCTATCTTTATACCAAATTCCAGCTCAATCGGTCCACCAGTTTAAGCGTGAAGAAGTTACAAACATACACACTCACTCACAAACTTTCGCCTTTATAATATTAGTTATTAGTATGATGTGATAGAATTGAATGACTCTTTATTTCATACCAAAATACAAGAAATTGCTATGGCTATGCTCTTGGTTGTCTGGAAGAGATCGCTATCAGCGATAAGACTGCCAATTGTAACACTTTTTTTTCTAATGAGTAATCTTTTTAAGCTTATTTTACTGTATTTATGGTGTGCAATAAAGTGTTTTCTATTCTATTCTATGAACATAATATAACAAGTGAATGACAAGTGAATTAAATTAAAAATTTAAAAAAAACCCTCAACGCAGTATAAATTTATCATAGTGCGTTGTATTCTATTAGTTAAGCCCGCATTTGATTCCCATATTGATGGGGTCATGGAGAAAAAAAGTAATCCGCCATTTTGTAACGGCAGCCATCTTGGACCGATTTCCACCAAACATGGCTAAGAAAGCGTCGGGGATTAACAAACTTCAAACTAGAGGTAAACAATTGGTTTTCAGTTTTCCCACAGGGTTGGCGACCAGTCTAGATTCATTGTCATAAAAGTCACAAAAAAATGACCACCCACTTAACTGTAGCTATTATAATAACCCATTCAAACTACAATGGAGTTTTTGTACCATCTCGAGTCATTCAGACATGGTTTAGGTATTTAAACTAGATGACAATAGACTTGATGTGGAGTTAAACGACCTTCAAAGTGGTTGACATTTAGGACATAGGATTATTTTTTTATACAACGAAGTAAGAAGACGAACAAGACGCTCTCCTGATGGTAAGAGATAACGCTGCCCATAATTAGTACAGTGCTACCTAGAATTTTACCATTGTAAAATTCTGGGTAGCACTGTGCGTCAACGCTTCTTACTTGAGAGTCATAAGATGTTAAGACTCTTCAGCCCAGTAATTTCACTAGCTACAGTGCCCTTCTACCGAACCACAGCAATGTTTGCACATCACTGCTCAGGCGGTAGAATCACTGGGACTATTGGGGTACCCACAGAATCGATTCATTATTCCTATCTAGAAAACAGATCGACCGATTTGGATTAAATTCAAAATGTAGGAAAACTACCCTTTCAAACAAAAATAAGAACGATTTTCGTTCCAAATCGCTTATGACGTCTTTGAGTAATCAGTAACCATTCAACATATACATTAAAAACATCGAATTGTATTTCCTTTTTTCAAGTACCTACCAATTTTGTCAAGTTTTTTTCCAAACTTTAATTATTTAAATTGAGTGTTCAATGTAAATCTCCTTATCAAGCGGGTGTTCGACCAACCGTGGCGATGGTTTCAAGGCCTGCGACATGACCTAGCGCTGCCGTGACTAGGACACGAGTTTGACTACACACGTGACCTGAGCCTAAAACACTGTACATCTAGAATTACTGTACTTATAAGTCATGAGCGTAGCCAGCCATGGGTTCAGGGTGGGGCTGCTGTCTTAAATAAAATGATGTAACTAAACAATATGTAATCTAAACAATCATGTCTGTCGCATGCCAGAAGAACGCTGGGCCAAAATTACATCTGAGTGGGGTCCTAGTATCAAACGGCCACGCGACAGATCAAGGAAAAGATGGCGGGATGACCTTGACTCACATGCGGAAAGATGGAAATCCATAACCCTAGATCGTGACAGATGGAGAGAGGGTAGGGAGGCCTTTGTCCTGCAGTGGGATCCAACAGGCTTATAATAATAATAATAACTAACAAAACATGTGGGCAAATCATAGGACGCCGAGAAAACAACATAATCCTGAGTCCTGACGCATGAAGTATGTGTGCGATCAGCTTATTTCGAGAGCCAAAAAAAATCGAAGCACCTTACATGTCAGAGCCAGGGTGGGGCAGAGTGGGGCACTTGGGGCTACGCCCATGCCTATAAGCATTAATCTTCTTCTCCCTACCATTATCTCACTACGTAGGGTCTTATCATATCTTATACTAGCTGTGCTCAGCAGTTTTACCCGCTGTACTGTAGCCTATGTGCTATTCCAAGGTCTAAGCTATCTCTATACCGAATTTCAGATCAATCGGTTCACCCGTTTGGGCGTGAGCGTGAATGAGTAACAAACATGCATCCAGACATCCTGACATCCATACATTCTTTCACGTTAATAATATTATAGTAAGATATGTATACGCACGCATATTTTAAAGGTCCTCAACTGTGCAAGTTGTAGTAGGACAATTGCCTTCAGTGAGGACCAAACGCTGCCGTGGGCCGTGGAGGGGCCGTGGATGAGTGCTTCGGCGTACCCGTTGCCCCGGCATTATGGCGTCCCGCAGGAACACACACAGATTTTTAGTGGGTATCCCCGCTGCTTCCATCTTTGGCAGGGGAGTCCCACATACCGCCCCGCGCCCCCCGGCGTGGGGTGATGATGCGTAAAGCATTTTTCCTGGGATTAAAAAAGGACAGGAGATATAAACATAATATTAAAGCCAAAAAATTTCGTCTGCACGTGAGTAATAACAATATCTTAGGATTATTAATAATATAAATATTATTAATAGAGAGGACTACGTCATTTTAAACGTAAGATTAATAATACAACGGAGAGTTTTTATAATAATTTATATTCAAATGATTATTATCTTTCGAATGTCGTTGGAGTGAAGTTAATAATTTGACTCTTGATTACAAGCCTAGCAAGAAATTTCAAGGTTACTTTTAGGATTGAATATAAATGAGAGAAATATTTACAAATAATAATACAATATAATATCGTATTATTATTGTATAAATATTTCTTAGCTAGGTTCAATATTTAAATATGCCTTTAATTTTTTTAAGTGTATAAAAATTAAAATTTTATAAAAATGCTTTATTCTGTGAATGTTAATGTATAAAATGTCAGTATTTGTTACCATTTTTAACCCCCGACGCAAAAACGACGGGGTGTTATAAGTTTGACGTGTCTGTCTGTCTGTCTGTGTGTGTGTGTGCGTGTGTGTATGTCTCTGTCTGTGGCATCGTAGCTCCCAAACGGATGAACAGATTTTGATTTAGTTTTTTTTTGTTTGAAAGTAGAGTTAGTCGAGAGTGTTCTTAGCCATGTTTGGTGAAAATCGGTCCAAGATGGCCACGCTACAAAATGGCGGATTACTTTTTTCTTCCACGACCCCCTCAATATGGGTATCAAATGAAAGGGCTTAACGAGTAGAATACAGCCCACTATATAAAATTTAAAATCCAAGATGGCCGCCATCAAAAAATGGTGAATTACGTATTGCGTTGGGGGTTTTTTAAATTTTTAATTTTATTCACTTGTAAAATGATGTAAGTAGCTATATTATATACCTCTATGCAAATACGATCGCGCATTTGGACGTACACGTTTTTGAGTTTTTTTAATACAAAAAGTAAGATAACGAGCATGACGCTCTCCTGATGGTAAGAGATTTTATACAATCAATGAATTCATGGAAATGCGTCTAGAGGAATCTTCATTTTTAGATGTGGACAATAATTAATTATTTTTTATTGATATGACATTATTCAGTTATCTTATGACATTATTTCGTTTAATTTGTAATTTTCATATCATATTAATGTTAGCATAATTATTAATTTTACCTATCATTTCAATTATCGACCGAGCGAAGCGAGGTCTTAGAGTCGAAAGCCGCGAAATGCCTGCGTTTGGACCAGTTTAACGCTTGACCTCTGGTGCTTAAGTTTGGTTGACGTTTACTTGAAAACAGTTAATCCAAATTAAATGAAATTTTACACACAAGTTAAGAAGGTTAATTGGATAATTGTAGTGAAAAAATTAGCTAAATAGGTTACAGGGTTGCAGAGATATAGGTGACTTAAAGTCTTTACGATAGGTCTGACGATTATTTCAAAACTGGAGCGCTTATAATTTTTTTTCTAACATATACACATTTTTTATAAGCGACACAAATATATTAGCCAAAGTGTATGTTTGTATGTATGTTTGTTACGCGATAACTGGAAAACCAATGGTCCAATCTGCATGAAACTTTGCAAACGCGTAATATAAATCCATAGAATTTTTAAGTTCGAACATGAGCCAAATCGATCGAAGGGTTCAAGAGTTAAAGAGATTGCTTTATTACAATGAAACCGATGATCCAGCCTTGATAAAACTTTTTAAACAGGTAGTACAAACTAAAAGAATTCTCACGTCCAAAAATAAGCCAAATCGGTGCAAGGGTTGTAGAGTTATAGAGAATACAAAATTACAATGTTTATCGATTATAATATTATGAGAACTGCAGGGATATTCAGTTATCCGTCAGGGAACCGAACCAAAGACCGAATTGTCAAAAATCGATACGACGTAATACGTCATTTCATACATTTTTGATAATTCGGTCCTAGGTTCAGTTCCCTAACGGATGATAGCCATGTTGACTTACTCAAAATATTATGAATTTAAATGATCGTGCACCCGCACGATATTATGTTCAAATTTATTAATCAAACTTAAACCCATTTTTTTATTCAAATAGTAGTCCAGTCAATGAGTGCCCAAAAGAGGCATGTGGATCGAAAAGTCGAAAGCAGAAAAACTAACTTAGGAACTTTGTTTGAACTATTCAGGAGATAAACATACTAAAAGTCCCCACCCCTCCGAGGTGAGCCCGAGGGGTGGGGGGGCCGAAGAAGGTCCCATTTTTAGGTTTTTTGCCTAAATGTCAAAAACTGGGCGTTGTACGACATTTTGTTGTACTACATTATAAAACTTTGGCTTTAACACTTTTTATTTATATCCAATCGTTGTCCAGCTATGAGCTTCCAAACATGGTCTATTTTTAAAACGCTGAAATATGAAATAGTTTTCCATACAAAGTCGGTAAAAAATTCTTGCAAGTAATATTTGACCAACTTCTGGTTGTCGTACCATAATGAAACTTTGCAAATGTCTAGAAATATAATGGCAGTTCAATAATTTGGTACCACTGAGCTGATCTAAGTATTTTAAGACTCTACTGCTCGTTCGAAAAGCATTTCTATGAGAAGAACGAGCAAGAAACTTATTGGGATTGTTATTTATGTGTTTATCACATATCATTATGACATTAAAACCATCATTCACTCTAACATCTGCAAACATCCCTGACGCTCTGTAGTATCGAAACAGCGCCAAAAGCATCCTGAAAGCATTGTTGTAAAGGATCCGTTTATTGTAAAGTTCTTCAAAAAAAAAAAATTAATAATTAGGCCTACGTTTGATCACATCCCACCTGATGGAAAGTGCAAATGTGATCGACGAGCTGCACGTATAAAAAGTCTGATAATGCCTTGAACAAGGACACTTTGTCTTGCTCAGTAGCTGTAGATACATCTTGAAAACCTGCGAGCCTAGATGTTACGCGTGACTGTCATAGCTCTGCGTTCTCGCTCCAAGTCTAAGTCATCATCGGCTGCTACGACAAAAATGTTATAGAATTAGCTACAATATCAATATTATAATAACTGTTGTAAATTTGCTGTATAACACAAGTAGAGCTAGATTTTTTTTTTTTTTTTTCCAATTTTCAATTCTTCTAATGTCCACTACATCGGCAACTTCTTCGTAAACAAGTGCTACAAACTATGAAGATTTTGTGACAATTTTTGTAAAAACTATAGTAATATTTATAATACACATAACCTTTCATATTTTATTATTATTGAAATTTTGATCACAACAATAAAATAGCCACAGAGATAAAGATTTTTTTAATGTATATCCGTTACGTATTTCCCTTTCCTTTTATATTTCGTAGATACTTATAACTTTTACCCTATTTTGAGGGCAATTGGGTCTGCGAGGTCCCAGTTCGCGGCGAACTACTAGTTTTATATTATAACGATATTTTTTATTACTATCTATTTTATCTTTGTGGATCTTAGTAATTGCAAATTAATTGATTTCTTATTCCTTAAATACAATTATTATTATCTTTTTTAATTTGATCAATTTATAATATTATGTACCTACTTAATTTTTCTTTCTATTATTATGATTTCAATTATATTTTATTACCTTTGTATATGTACCACTGACATGCCATTGTAACAACAATTTGTTATGTTTATGGTGAATAAAGTATCTGAATCTGAATCTGAGATAACGCTGCCCATAATTAGTGTAGTGCTTCCCAGTGCACTGCGCCAACGCTTCTTACTTGAGAGTCATAAGGTGTTAGGTCTCTTCAGCCCAGTAATAGGTCCAGTAGGTATATTCTTTACTAGCAGACCCGCGCGCACTTCGTCGCGATTATCAGAAAATTAACAGTGTTTCTCTACAATATAATGCTTGTATTATACATATAAACCTTCCTCTTGAATCACTCTATCTATTAATGAAAACCGCATCAAAATCCGTTGCGCAGTTTTAAAGATATAAGCATACATAGAGACGGACAACTTTATTTTATTTATACTATGCAGTGAGGAACAAATCTACAAAAACCTCTTAATAATAATATAAGTTTATATATTTTGTTCAAATACCCTAAAATAAGGTTTATATATTGACCAAAAGGCACCAAGTACATAAACAAAATCAGTTCCGTTCGTTTTTAACATAGAACACATACAGAAATAGACTTGTAGTAGTTAAGTGCTTTAGTTTTATAAAAAAACTAGCTGCGCCCAGCGGTTTTAACCCGCTGTACTGTAGCCTATGTGTTATTCCAGGATCTAAGCTATGTCTATACCAAATTTCAGCTCAATCGGTCCAGCCGTTTAGGCGTGAAAGAGTAGCCATACATCCAGACATCCATATATTCTTACAAACTTTAGCGTTTATAATATTAGTAAGATAAATCCTTGTTTTACCGGTGGTAGATTTCCTTTTCAGGTGAATTAGGTGGGTACCCCATCAGTGCCAGTTATTCTACCGTCTGAGCAGTGAAGTGTTAACATTACTGTGCACAGGTAGGTCACTATAGCTAGTGAAATAATTGCTGAACTAAAGAGTCTTAACTTCTTATGACTTTTGAGTACGAAGCGTTGGTACAGCACCTAGAATTATACATCATTGTGAAATCTGCACTCATTATGGGCAGCATTATCTCTTACCACCAGGAGGCGTCTTGCTCGTCAACTTACTTTTAAACATAAGAAAAACGTAGGAAAGTTTTTTTTAGACTATCATGTAACGAAACATAAGTCAATATGTAAGTAAATTCCTCATTATGACCATAACCCATTCATGACGATCTCGCTTGATCTTAAGAGCGTTTAGTTGACCCAAGCGCAAATCTGTGATGTTCAAACATGGATTATTTTGAAAATACTTATTTTAGAACGGTACTTTTACTCACAACTTTTAAAAGAACTTGTAATCTAATCAATTTATACAGAAAAACCTTTTTAGTTTTGACCGTTTTTAAATTACGTCAAGGTAAATGGATAAAGGTTTTATAGATTTACTTCTGAAGCAATGTTTGGACATGGGTATATCCAAATATACATGTCTTTATTAGAATCTAAAAAATTACTATTACTGGAAAGATCCTAAACTAGTATATTTATTAAGAAAAAGTTTGAATTATAGGTATTTCTTATTAAAATAAAATCATAAAGATGTGAAATTATCACGAAATTACTGTTTACAAAACATTTTTTTTATACATGACTCTTTAATATTTACTCAAAATAATTACTTACCATTAAATAATAACATTTTTTTGATCCAATCGTATTTTTAAATTTACTTAAAATGTAATATTTATATTTTTGCCGAATTTTTCAAAATCACTAAAAAACGAGGCCCGCGTCGGTTCTCGCTTCACTCGGGCCAGAAGCCTCTCAGAGAGTGGACGTGTCGCTCCGCGCTCCAAATTATTTTCGTCGCTAACCCACACATATAGTGCGATTATAGTTGGACCGCAAAAATTGATACTCGATCATTGATATAATAATAACGGAATTTTTTTTTTGGTCACATAATGTTATAGTACTATAGTGTTTGTTGATATTAAAGTCCGTTTTATTACAAGCTTTTATTTACTTTCACCTGTCTGTTGTCTGTCTGTCCGTCTGTCTGTTTGTAATCAAATTTTGCAAACTTAATTTGACCCACTTCCCGGTGTTCGATTAAGCTGAAATTTTGTATGCATGTATAAATCGAATAACAATGCAATATTTTGACATGGAGCTGATCTGATGATGGAACTGGAAGATGGCCATAGGATCTCCGTAATTAATGACGCAACCCCATCGAGTTTGGGCTCAAACGATTCGCCTTGACAAGTACTTTATGATGCAGGGTAGAAATAATAATAAAAGCTTGTTTTTAAAAAGTTTTATTTAAAATTTTACTTGTTTTACTTACATCTGTCTGTTGTCTGTCTGTCTATAATCAAATCTTGCAAGTTAAATTTGATCCACTTCCCGCATTCTGATTGAGCTGAAATTTTGGATGCATATTTGAATCGGATGACAATGCAATATTATTATGATATGGAGCTGATCTGATGATGGAGCTGAAAGGTGGACATAGGAATTCCGTAATTAAACGACACAATTACATCGAGTTTGGGCTCATTTGATTCGTATTGACGAGTACTTTGATACTATATAGTAACCTAGACACAGAGACAGACAGACAGACAGACACGTCAAACTTATAACACCCCGTCGTTTTTGCGTCGGGGGTTAAACACTTATAACACCCCGTCGTTTTTGCGTCGGGGGTTAAAAACTTATAACACCCCGTCGTTTTTGCGTCGGGGGTTAAAAACTTATAACCCCCCGTCATTTTTGCGTCAGGGGTTAAACACTTATAACACCCCGTCGTTTTTGCGTCGGGGGTTAAACACTTATAACACCCGTCGTTTTTGCGTCGGGGGCTAAAAACTTATAACACTCCGTCGTTTGGATCATTCCCACTAGTTCCCCTTTTAGTTCCCTAGTGGATCTAGGAGGAACTTTTTTTCTCAGTAGTTCCCCTTTTTTGAAAAGGGGATCTAGTGGGAATGATCACTTCTCAGTAGTTCCCCCTTTTTGGAACGAAGTTCCTTATCGCGCGTTATGAGGGGGAGAAGGGAGGGGGAGGGGAAGGGTGAAGGGGAGGGGAAGGGGGAGAAAGGAGGTTAGGGGGAGAAGGGAGGGGGAAGGGGAGGGGCGAAGGGGGAAGGGGTGGGGGAAGGGGAGGGGCGAAGGGGGAAGGGGTGGGGGAAGGGGGGAATGGAGAGGGAGGGGGTAGGGGGAGAAGGTAGGGGTGGGAGGGAGAATGGAGGGGTGGGGGAGAAGGGAGGGGGGAGGGGGAAAGGGGGAAGGGAATGAGATGGGGTAGGGGGAGAAGGGAGGGGTGGGAGGGAGAAGGGAGGGGTGGGGGAGAAGGGAGGGGGAAGGGGAGGGGAGGGGGGAGTGGGAAGGGGAGGGGGAGGGGATTGGGATTGGAGGGGGGAGGGGGAAGGAGAGGGGGAAGGTGGGAGAGGGAGGGGGAGAAGGGACGGTGGGTGGAGAAAGGGAGAAGTGAGGGGGAAGGGGAGGGAGGAAGGGGAGGAGGGAAGGGGAGGGGGAAGGGGGAGAAGGGAGGGGTGGGGGGGAGAAGGGAGGGGGAGGGAGGAGGGGGGAGGAGGAGAAGGGAGGGGGTTACATATTTTGAAAGCGCTGCGTTGAGGTTTTTTTTTAATTTTTAATTTAATACACTTGTTGCTATAGTAAGCTAGCTGTGCGGCGTGCGCATGTTTCTCTGTTTGTCTCTCTCTCTCTCTCTTATAGAAAGCAAGCCAGATATTTTCATTTCTATTTCGCATTGAACAGTGTGGTGTCGCGACGATTATTTTTGTTAAGTATATACAGGTTTTTTGTAAATAATAAATCGTGTAAATCGTGGGAACTTCGTTTCATCCGGGTGTCCCTTGACACCTCTCAAGTTTTTTAAAAATGTATGTGTTCTCCTATCTACTACAATATGTATCAGATAAATAAATACTCGTATTTGTACATCGAGTACCAGGACACCATGAACATGGAGATCTATTTATTATTATACTAGCTGCGACCCGCACTGTTACCCGCGGCACAGTTATTGCCGATAAAACTTGATTATAATAATTTTGGCCAAGTGGGGTTACGGCGTAGATTTTGGCCAAGTGTGATAACGGCGAAGATTTTTGCCAAGTGGGGTCGATGGCGAAGATAAGTACATGATAAGTACGCTGTCATGGAAGAGTCTTTCTGAGATATTGACATATCAAGTTTGACAGCTGTCATCTGAAATGTAGATTTCCTCAAGATCTTTCATTTCTTCCATGACAGCGTACTTATCATGTACTTATCTTCGCCATCGACCCCACTTGGCAAAAAGCTTCGCCGTTATCACACTTGGCCAAAATCTACGCCGTAACCCCACTTGGCCAAAATTATTATAATCAAGTTTTATCGGCAATAACTGTGCCGCGGGTAACAGTGCGGGTCGCAGCTAGTATAATAATAAAAAAACTTGAGAGGTGTCAAGAGACACCCAGATGGAACGAAGTTCCCACGATTTACACGATTTATTATTTACAAAAAACCTGTATACACTCAAAATAATCGTCGCGACACCACACTGTTCAATGCGAAATAGAAATGAAAATATCTGGCTTGCTTTCTATAAGAGAGAGAGAGAGAGAGAGACAGAGAAACATGCGCACGCCGCACAGCTAGCTTACTATAGCAACAAGTGAATTAAATTAACTAGTAGTTCGCCGCGAACTGGGACCTCGCAGACCCAATTTCCCTCAAAATAGGTATAAATACATGGGTAAAAGTTATAAGAATCTACGAAATATAAATGTATGGAAACTTTAACCTTTAATATTCGTAAAAGGAAAGGAAAATGCCAAAATTGAAAGTAATGTTAAAACTCAAAATACGTAACGGATATACATTAAAAAAATCTTTATCTCTGTGACTATTTTATTGTTGTGATCAAATTTCAATAATAATATAATATGAAAGGTTATGTGTGTATTCACTTGCAGAAAATAATATAGAATAAAATAATAAATATTACTATAATCTTTACAAAAAATCTCACAAAATCATCATAGTTTGTAGCACTTGTTTACGAAGCAAGTTGCCGATGCAGTGGACATTAGAAGAATTGAAATTGGAAAAAAATATCTAGCTTTAATTGTAATATATATAGCAAATTTACAACAGTTATTATATTGAAGCTAATTCTATAACATTTTTGTCGTAGCAGCCGATGATGACTTAGACTTGGAGCGAGAACGCAGAGCTATGACAGTCACGCGTAACATCTAGGCTCGCAGGTTTTCAAGATGTATCTACAGCTACTGAGAAGGACAAAGTGTCCTTGTTCAAGGCATTATCAGACTTTTTATACGTGCAGCAGTGCAGCTCGTCGATCACATTTGCACTTTCCATCAGATGGGATGTGATCAAACGTAGGCCTAATTATTAATTATTTTTTTAAACATAAAACTTGTGAATGAACTTTACAAACAGGGATCTCAAGGCGCTGCGGATCCAGTACAGCAATGCTTTCAGGATGCTTTTGGCGCTGTCTCGATACTACAGAGCGTCAGGGATGTTTGCAGATGTTAGAGTGAATGATGGTTTTAATGGCATAATGATATGTGATAAACACATAAATAACAATCCCAATAAGTTTCTTGCTCGTTCTTCTCATAGATATGCTTTTCGAATGAGCAGTAGAGTCTTAAAATACTTAGATCTAAATAATTGTAAAATTTACTTTCAAAAGTGAAGAACTGTAGTCTAGTACAGTAAAAGAAGAAATGTGGATCGAAAAGTCGAAAGCAGAAAAACTAACTTAGGAACTTTGTTTGGACTATTCAGAACATAAACATACTAAAAGTCCCCACCCCTCCGAGGTGAGCCCGAGGGAAGAGGGGGGGAGGCCGAAGAAGGTTCCATTTTTAGGTTTTTTGCTTATGCCAATTCGAGTAATGTGCCCAAACTCGACGGGTTTACTAATAGCCATTGAAGAGGTTCAGTAAACACCTCCTGGCTCCATCATCAGATCAGCTCAGTGGTACCAAATTATTGAACTGTCATCATATTTCAAGACATTTGCAAAGTTTCATTATGGTACGACAACCAGAAATTGGTCAAATATTACTTGCAAGATTTTTTTACCGACTTTGTATGGAAAACTAATTTCAGCGTCTTAAAAATAGACCACGTTTGGAAGCTCATAGCTGGACAACGATTGGATATAGATAAAAAGTGTAAAAGCCAAAGTTGTAGGAAATTTTAAAGCTTTTATAATGTAGTACAACAAAATATCGTACAACGCCCAGTTTTTGACATTTAGGCAAAAAACCTAAAAATGGGACCTTCTTCGGCCCTCCGAGGTGAGCCCGAGGGGTGGGGACTTTTAGTATGTTTATCTCCTGTAATAGTCCAAAGAAAGTTCCTAAGTTAGTTTTTCTGCTTTCGACTTTTCGATGCACATGTCTTTTTTGGGCACCCATTGACTGGACTACTATTTGAATAAAAAAATGTGTTTAAGTTTGATTAATAAATTTGAACCTAATATCCTGCACCACCCGCACGATCATTTAAATTCATAATTTTTTGAGTAAGTCAACATGGCTATTCACTTATCCATTAGGGAACCGAACCTAGGACCGAATTATCAAAAATGTATGAAATGACGTATTACGTCGTATCGATTTTTGTCAATTCTGTCTTTGGTTTGGTTCCCTAGACGGATAACTGAATATCCCTGCAGTTCTCATAATATTACAATCGCTAAACATTGTAATTTTGTATTCTCTATAACTCTACAACCCTTGCACCGATTTGGCTCATTTTTGGACATGAGAATTCTTTTAGTTTGTACTACCTGTTTAAAAAGTTTTATCAAGACTGGATCATCGGTTTCATTGTAATAAAGCAATATCTTTAACTCTTGAACCCTTCCACCGATTTGGCTCATGTTCGAACTTAAAAATTCTATGGATTTATATTACGCGTTTGCAAAGTTTCATGCAGATTGGACCATTGGTTTTCCAGTTATCGCATAACAAACATACATACAAACATACACTTTGGCTAATATATTTGTGTCGCTTATAAAAAATGTGTATATGTTAGAAAAAAAATTATCAGCGCTCCAGTTTTGAAATAATCGTCAGACCTATCGTAAAGACTTTAAGTCACCTATATCTCTGCAACCCTGGAACCTATTTAGCTAAATTTTTTCACTAAAATTATTCAATAAACATTCTTAACTTGTGTGTAAAATTTCATTTAATTTGGATTAACCGTTTTCAAGTAAACGTCGACCAAACTTAAGCACCAGAGGTCAAGCGTTAAACTGGTCCAAACGCAGACATTTCGCGGCTTTCGACTCTAAGACCTCGCTTCGCTCGGTCGAAAATTTAAAAACAACCCCCAACGCAGCGCTTTCAAAATATGTAATTAGCGGTTTTTTGGTGGCGGCCATCTTAAATTTTAAATTTATCATAGTGCGTTGTATTCTACTAGTTAAGCCCCCCCATCCCCCTCCCCCATCCCTCATTCCCCTCCCCCTCACATCCCCCCCATCATCCCCCATCCGCCCTCATCCCTCCTATTCCCACCTTCATCCCCATCCCCCTCCCCTTCCCTCACCCCTCCCCATTCCTCTCACCCCTTCCCTTTCCCATCCCCTTACCGTCCCCTCCCCTCCCCCTTCTCCCCTCCCCTCCCATTCCCTCCCATCCCCTCCCCTTCACCCTCCAATTCCCCTCTCCCTTCCCCCTCCCCTCCCCCTCCCCCTTCCCCCTCACCATCCCTCCTCCCCTCTCCCTTTCCCCCTCCCACTTCCCCCTTCCCCCTCCCTCTTCCCCCTTCCCCCTCCTACTTTACCCCTCCCCACCCTTCCCCCTGCCCCCCTCACTCCCCCCTTCCCCTCACCTCCCTCCCCCTCCCCTTCACCCCTCCCCCTCTCTTCCCCCTGCCCCCTCCCCTCCCCCTCCCCCCTTTTCAAAAAAAGGGGAACTACTGAGAAAAGAAGTTCCCACTAGATCCACTAGGGAACTAAAAGGGAATGATCCGTTGTTTTTGCGTCGGGGGTTAAAAACTTATAACACCCCGTCGTTTTTGCTTCGGGGGTTAAACACTTATAATACCCCCTCGTTTTTGCGTCGGGGGTTAAAACTTTAATACCTACATATTGACTTAATGATTTCAACAAATAACTTGCATTGCATAGGATCAAGACATTTTATTCCAAGCGACTACATGTTGTATTACTCGGCCGCGTAAGTGATGCATTGGTGTGCGTCGCGCTCAGCTAATATACCTAAACTTGAACCTGCTTCCCTCACTATAAATCCTCTTAAGCTACACTAGTAGTTCGCCTCAAACTGGGACCTCGCGGCCCAATTTCCGTTAAACCTTAGACTTTAGACCTTAGACTTTTTTTAAAATATCCTCATACAAGAACTTTAACTTTAAGTCGAAAAAATACCTAGGTAACACTGTACTGATTATGGGCAGCCGTTATCTCTTAACATCAGGAGAGCGTCTAGCTCGTCTTCTACTTCTTCACATAAAAAAAAAAAAAAAAATACACCCGTTTATCCTTCAAAAAATGTTTTGACCCTCTGAATAAATCAATATTCATAGAGAACTTGCCGTTACCCTATGTTTATGAAATTTGGCATACCTTAACATATATTTTAAATACGGGAAAAAATCTGAAAACTTTTAATCTACTATATAAAAATAAGTCGGGTTTTCCTTCCTGACGCTATAACTCCAGAACGCACGAACCGATTTCCACGGTTTTGCATTCGTTGGAAAGGTCTCGGGCTCCGTGAGGTTTATAGCAAAGAAAATTCAGGAAAAATTTAAAACGAAGCCATCTGGTGGCGAAACGGAGTTCGCCGGGTTTGCTAGTCTTCTACTATATAAAAATAAGTCGGGTTTTCCTTCCTGACGCTATAACTCCAGAACGCACGAACCGATTTCCACGGTTTTGCATTCGTTGGAAAGGTCTCAGGCTCCGTGAGGTTTATAGCAAAGAAAATTCAGGAAATATTTCAACAGAAATTTAAAACGAAGCCATCTGGTGGCGAAACGGAGTTCGCCGGGATTGCTAGTTTTTAATAAAATTAATTCATTTCAAAATAGCGCTATTTAAAGAACGTAATCATCGAAGTTAAGCAATGTTATGCGTGTACGTATTTGGATGGGCGCGTACGTAGTGATCTCAACTTTTTGCTGACTTTTTTGGAGAGAGCCACCAGTGGTCTGCGCTGCACTACGGTGTGCTCGTGCACCTTTATTGTTGAATGTGCCGGCACAAACTATTCTAAGTTTTAAAAAGTTTTGCAGATAGGCTACACAAATAATAATATATCTTACTGCCAGCGAAAAAGCTAATATGCCCAAGATGAAATTGTGTATTTAATAATTAAAAAGGCTGCAGCCTTATTAAATGGTCTTATAATGGTCTTTTCAAAATACTGAACCATTTTAAAATTGCGACTATCAAACTAACAAAATGTTACTGTCTTTTATGGGAGTGAATCGCAAATCTATAATGATCATCTCTAAATTATGAACCATTTTGAAATTGCGTCTATCAACCTAACAAAATGTTACTGTCTTTTATGGGAGTGAATCGCAAATCTATAATGATCATCTCTAAATTATGAACCATTTTGAAATTGTGTCTATCAACCTAACAAAATGTAAGTGTTTTTATAGAAATGAATCGCAAAACTATAATGGTCAACCCTAATTTCTGTACCAATTTGAAATTGCGATTATCAACCTTACATAATGTTTTTATCTTCTAAGAAAATGAATCGCAAATCTATAATGGTCAACTCTAATATCTGTACTAATTTGAAATTGCGTTTATCAACCTACCGAAATGCCCCATCTTCAACGACAGTGAATCGCAATTACATAACGGTCCGTACTATTCGAACTAATTTCAAACTGCGTTTATCTACCTACCAAAATGTTCCCATCTCCTAAGACAGTGAATCGCAATTATATCCCGGTTACATTATTAATAAAAGATTTAACTGCAACTCTTGGGCCGATTTGGCTCATTTCTGAACATGAGAATTCTTTGCGTTTGTACTACCCGTTCGCAAAGTTCCGTCAAGATTGGAACTTCGGTAACGTGGTAATCAAGGAATCTCTTTAACTCTAGAACCCTTCGACCGATTTGGCTCATGTTCGAACTTAAAAATTCTATGGATATGTACTACGTGTTTGCAAAGTTTCATCAAGATTGGACCATCGGTTTTCAAGTTATCGCGTAACAAACATACATACAAACATACACTTTGGCTAATATATTTGTGTCGCTTATAAAAAATGTGTATATGTTAGGAAAAAAATTATCAGCGCTCCAGTTTTGAAATAATCGTCAGACCTATCGTAAAGACTTTAAGTCACCTATATCTCTGCAACCCTGAAACCTATTTAGCTAATTTTTTCACTAAAATTATCCAATTAACCTTCTTATCTTGTGTGTAAAATTTCATTTAATTTGGATTAACCGTTTTCAAGTAAACGTCGACCAAACTTAAGCACCAGAGGTCAAGCGTTAAACTGGTCAAAACGCAGGCATTTCGCGGCTTTCGACTCTAAGACCTCGCTTCGCTCGGTCGATTACAAATTACAGCCGACATGATGTCGGTTTGGTTGAGAATAACTTTTGTCATTAGCCCAAATAGAGTGTAATAAAATAAGCGCTAAAAGCCTAACCACCTTTAACCTCCCAACTCCCATCTCCCGCTACCCCGGTGGTTATCCAGCGATTACTATGCGTCCCTCGTCCGTACATACGTTAACCTCAGAAACGACTGTTTAAACACACCCGCGGGTTGGCCGGACAACCCTAAACTTGGCTACAAATACTAACACGGTATAAAGGCTTTTACTTTACTAACTTTTACATAATATGCCGTTTTTTTATTTATTAATTGCAATTTAAACATAAAAATGTTTTTAATTATATCGGTGTACACAGTCGTCAAAGTTAAGCAATGTTATGTGCGTACGTATTTGGATGGGTAATCTAATGGTTCAACTTTTTGCTGATTTTTTTTTTACGAAATCCAATGGTCAGGTACCAAAAACTATAATGTGCGGTGTTAATCGTAATTTCGCATAAAACTATTACTATTGGTAAGATACCAAACCTCAGACACGGGTGTTTAAAAGACCCTAAACTTGGCTACTACGACTAACCCGGTTTGGCTTAACTTTACTTTTTCATGTAAATAAATAAACTAGTAGTTCGCCTCAAACTGGGACCTCGCGGCCCAATTTCCGTTAAACCTTAGACTTTAGACCTTAGACTTTTTTTAAAATATCCTCATACAAGAACTTTAACTTTAAGTCGAAAAAATACCTAGGTAACACTGTACTGATTATGGGCAGCCGTTATCTCTTAACATCAGGAGAGCGTCTAGCTCGTCTTCTACTTCTTCACATAAAAAAAAAAAAAAAAATACACCCGTTTATCCTTCAAAAAATGTTTTGACCCTCTGAATAAATCAATATTCATAGAGAACTTGCCGTTACCCTATGTTTATGAAATTTGGCATACCTTAACATATATTTTAAATACGGGAAAAAATCTGAAAACTTTTAATCTACTATATAAAAATAAGTCGGGTTTTCCTCCCTGACGCTATAACTCCAGAACGCACGAACCGATTTCCACGGTTTTGCATTCGTTGGAAAGGTCTCGGGCTCCGCGAGGTTTATAGCAAAGAAAATTCAGGAAAAATTTTAAAAGAAATGGAAAAAAAAGTAAAAAAAAATAAGTTATTCAATTGGAAACCACGCGCGTATTGGGCAAATGTCAACAGCAGGCATTTGTCTTTAAGGTGGTAATGGCCGTGTCGGCGCGGAGGATATTGATGAGTTTTATTGCAACCTTATTTCGAATTAATACTGGCAACGTAGTAGCCAATGGCTCTCCTTGGATGAATACAAAAAAAAAGCGTGTTCTTGGGCAAATTTTTATTAAATTTCAACAGCAGGCATTTGTCTTTAAGGTGGTAAGTTGAACTGTGTAAATTATGTGGATCGTGAATTTGAGGTTAAATAGGGATGTTGACACATGTTACGAATTGATATAAAGTTATGTTTTTCACATAAAAGACAGTATTTAAAAACCTAAAATCACATTTTAAGGATCTATTTACAAGCCAAAATTGAATAAAATCAATTTTAATTTCAAAAAAAATACTTATTATTACGCGAATGCGAACGCCAATCAGAGCGCGTGACGTCACACCATTGGCTGGACCTTACGCTTCCTATGAAATGTTCCTGATTTCGACACATTTTAATTATTCATAACACAAAAACCAATGAACCGATTTTGATGCAACTTATACTGTGCCCTTAGTTGGTCCATACTTAAACCAAAAATAAAGTCAATAACTAAAATGTCTCTCTGAAAATATAAGATTCATTTTGGTTATTGACTTTATTTTTGGTTTAAGTATGCTCCAACTAAGGGCACAGCATAAGTTGCATCAAAATCGGTTCAGTGGTTTTTAAGTTATGAATAAGTAATTAAAATTTGTCGAAATCAGGAACATTTCATAGGAAGCGTAAGGACCAGCCAGGCCAGTGGTATGACATCACGCGCTGTCAGATGACAGTTCGAAACGTTTTAGGCAGTATTTAAAAAAATCATTTTTATTTACGTATTTTTATATTGAAATTTCATATATTTTTGCATAAAAATATGATATACGTTTCTGAAATGGGTCTATCTATCATATAAAAGCAATTCCAAAAATTAGTCAACATCCCTATTCATCACTCTGTCCATAGTCCAAAATGCCTAGAGGACGACGTGCGAACATCGGCCGCCGCACAAGACATGCAAGCCAGCAACAAGTGTATTCACAGAACTTAAGCGAAGAAAGACAAAATATAATAAGAGAAAATGACCGATTGAGACAACGCGTGAGCACACGAAGATCATTGGCATCATACAATCGCTTGGCATTCCAATATGATCCCACTGCAAACTACAGTGATGATGAAAATTTAGATATTGGACCAATGACGACTATATGCCGATATTGCAATGCGTTAAAGTTCAAAAGAGAAACGGCTGGATTATGCTGCGCAAGTGGAAAAGTCAAACTGAATCCATTACTTACACCACCACAGCCACTGAAACCATTGTTCGATGGAAGTGATCCCGATTCCAGCCATTTTCTTCAACACATCCTTGAATACAATAACTGCTTTCGCATGACTTCTTTTGGAGCTAATATCATTCGAGAAGGCGGCTTCATGCCGACTTGCAAGGTAAAATATACAACACACATAACCAGTGGTTTACCAAAGAGCACTTCAATGAAACGGATAATTTGCCGACACGTATAACGCTTCGATTCAGTATTTACTTTGGATTCACTTTCATTTACTTAGAGAAGTTCAACTAAATAACACTTCATTTTTGTAATCGAAATGACTTTATTACTGTTGTGAAATGAAATAAAAATTTTCCTTTTCAAATATAAAACAAAAAAAAAATTCTTCATTTTTTAATCACCAAACGAAATCTACTATATAAAAATAAGTCGGGTTTTCCTCCCTGACGCTATAACTCCAGAACGCACGAACCGATTTCCACGGTTTTGCATTCGTTGGAAAGGTCTCGGGCTCCGCGAGGTTTATAGCAAAGAAAATTCAGGAAAAATTTTAAAAGAAATGGAAAAAAAAGTAAAAAAAAATAAGTTATTCAATTGGAAACCACGCGCGTATTGGGCAAATGTCAACAGCAGGCATTTGTCTTTAAGGTGGTAATGGCCGTGTCGGCGCGGAGGATATTGATGAGTTTTATTGCAACCTTATTTCGAATTAATACTGGCAACGTAGTAGCCAATGGCTCTCCTTGGATGAATACAAAAAAAAAGCGTGTTCTTGGGCAAATTTTTATTAAATTTCAACAGCAGGCATTTGTCTTTAAGGTGGTAAGTTGAACTGTGTAAATTATGTGGATCGTGAATTTGAGGTTAAATAGGGATGTTGACACATGTTACGAATTGATATAAAGTTATGTTTTTCACATAAAAGACAGTATTTAAAAACCTAAAATCACATTTTAAGGATCTATTTACAAGCCAAAATTGAATAAAATCAATTTTAATTTCAAAAAAAATACTTATTATTACGCGAATGCGAACGCCAATCAGAGCGCGTGACGTCACACCATTGGCTGGACCTTACGCTTCCTATGAAATGTTCCTGATTTCGACACATTTTAATTATTCATAACACAAAAACCAATGAACCGATTTTGATGCAACTTATACTGTGCCCTTAGTTGGTCCATACTTAAACCAAAAATAAAGTCAATAACTAAAATGTCTCTCTGAAAATATAAGATTCATTTTGGTTATTGACTTTATTTTTGGTTTAAGTATGCTCCAACTAAGGGCACAGCATAAGTTGCATCAAAATCGGTTCAGTGGTTTTTAAGTTATGAATAAGTAATTAAAATTTGTCGAAATCAGGAACATTTCATAGGAAGCGTAAGGACCAGCCAGGCCAGTGGTATGACATCACGCGCTGTCAGATGACAGTTCGAAACGTTTTAGGCAGTATTTAAAAAAATCATTTTTATTTACGTATTTTTATATTGAAATTTCATATATTTTTGCATAAAAATATGATATACGTTTCTGAAATGGGTCTATCTATCATATAAAAGCAATTCCAAAAATTAGTCAACATCCCTATTCATCACTCTGTCCATAGTCCAAAATGCCTAGAGGACGACGTGCGAACATCGGCCGCCGCACAAGACATGCAAGCCAGCAACAAGTGTATTCACAGAACTTAAGCGAAGAAAGACAAAATATAATAAGAGAAAATGACCGATTGAGACAACGCGTGAGCACACGAAGATCATTGGCATCATACAATCGCTTGGCATTCCAATATGATCCCACTGCAAACTACAGTGATGATGAAAATTTAGATATTGGACCAATGACGACTATATGCCGATATTGCAATGCGTTAAAGTTCAAAAGAGAAACGGCTGGATTATGCTGCGCAAGTGGAAAAGTCAAACTGAATCCATTACTTACACCACCACAGCCACTGAAACCATTGTTCGATGGAAGTGATCCCGATTCCAGCCATTTTCTTCAACACATCCTTGAATACAATAACTGCTTTCGCATGACTTCTTTTGGAGCTAATATCATTCGAGAAGGCGGCTTCATGCCGACTTGCAAGGTAAAATATACAACACACATAACCAGTGGTTTACCAAAGAGCACTTCAATGAAACGGATAATTTGCCGACACGTATAACGCTTCGATTCAGTATTTACTTTGGATTCACTTTCATTTACTTAGAGAAGTTCAACTAAATAACACTTCATTTTTGTAATCGAAATGACTTTATTACTGTTGTGAAATGAAATAAAAATTTTCCTTTTCAAATATAAAACAAAAAAAAAATTCTTCATTTTTTAATCACCAAACGAAATGTTACATAAAACGAAGCCATCTGGTGGCGAAACGGAGTTCGCCGGGTTTGCTAGTCTACTATATAAAAATAAGTCGGGTTTTCCTTCCTGACGCTATAACTCCAGAACGCACGAACCGATTTCCACGGTTTTGCATTCGTTGGAAAGGTCTCGGGCTCCGTGAGGTTTATAGCAAAGAAAATTCAGGAAAAATTTAAAACGAAGCCATCTGGTGGCGAAACGGAGTTCGCCGGGTTTGCTAGTCTACTATATAAAAATAAGTCGGGTTTTCCTTCCTGACGCTATAACTCCAGAACGCACGAACCGATTTCCACGGTTTTGCATTCGTTGGAAAGGTCTCAGGCTCCGTGAGGTTTATAGCAAAGAAAATTCAGGAAATATTTCAACAGAAATTTAAAACGAAGCCATCTGGTGGCGAAACGGAGTTCGCCGGGATTGCTAGTTTTTAATAAAATTAATTCATTTCAAAATAGCGCTATTTAAAGAACGTAATCATCGAAGTTAAGCAATGTTATGCGTGTACGTATTTGGATGGGCGCGTACGTAGTGATCTCAACTTTTTGCTGACTTTTTTGGAGAGAGCCACCAGTGGTCTGCGCTGCACTACGGTGTGCTCGTGCACCTTTATTGTTGAATGTGCCGGCACAAACTATTCTAAGTTTTAAAAAGTTTTGCAGATAGGCTACACAAATAATAATATATCTTACTGCCAGCGAAAAAGCTAATATGCCCAAGATGAAATTGTGTATTTAATAATTAAAAAGGCTGCAGCCTTATTAAATGGTCTTATAATGGTCTTTTCAAAATACTGAACCATTTTAAAATTGCGACTATCAAACTAACAAAATGTTACTGTCTTTTATGGGAGTGAATCGCAAATCTATAATGATCATCTCTAAATTATGAACCATTTTGAAATTGCGTCTATCAACCTAACAAAATGTTACTGTCTTTTATGGGAGTGAATCGCAAATCTATAATGATCATCTCTAAATTATGAACCATTTTGAAATTGTGTCTATCAACCTAACAAAATGTAAGTGTTTTTATAGAAATGAATCGCAAAACTATAATGGTCAACCCTAATTTCTGTACCAATTTGAAATTGCGATTATCAACCTTACATAATGTTTTTATCTTCTAAGAAAATGAATCGCAAATCTATAATGGTCAACTCTAATATCTGTACTAATTTGAAATTGCGTTTATCAACCTACCGAAATGCCCCATCTTCAACGACAGTGAATCGCAATTACATAACGGTCCGTACTATTCGAACTAATTTCAAACTGCGTTTATCTACCTACCAAAATGTTCCCATCTCCTAAGACAGTGAATCGCAATTATATCCCGGTTACATTATTAATAAAAGATTTAACTGCAACTCTTGGGCCGATTTGGCTCATTTCTGAACATGAGAATTCTTTGCGTTTGTACTACCCGTTCGCAAAGTTCCGTCAAGATTGGAACTTCGGTAACGTGGTAATCAAGGAATCTCTTTAACTCTAGAACCCTTCGACCGATTTGGCTCATGTTCGAACTTAAAAATTCTATGGATATGTACTACGTGTTTGCAAAGTTTCATCAAGATTGGACCATCGGTTTTCAAGTTATCGCGTAACAAACATACATACAAACATACACTTTGGCTAATATATTTGTGTCGCTTATAAAAAATGTGTATATGTTAGGAAAAAAATTATCAGCGCTCCAGTTTTGAAATAATCGTCAGACCTATCGTAAAGACTTTAAGTCACCTATATCTCTGCAACCCTGAAACCTATTTAGCTAATTTTTTCACTAAAATTATCCAATTAACCTTCTTATCTTGTGTGTAAAATTTCATTTAATTTGGATTAACCGTTTTCAAGTAAACGTCGACCAAACTTAAGCACCAGAGGTCAAGCGTTAAACTGGTCAAAACGCAGGCATTTCGCGGCTTTCGACTCTAAGACCTCGCTTCGCTCGGTCGATAAATATTTCAGGACACACAGCACCACCTAACCCCAAGCTAAGCAACTTAACCCTTGTGTTACGGTGGTTAGGATAACGGATATTATACTTATTAATACTTTTCTTTTGTACTTAAAAGATATTGAAAACCACCCAGACCAGAAACAAAAATACCTGTACCTGTACCCAAGTATCTGTTGTAACTTTAAAGGTGATTCCACTCAGTCACAGAATTGCGCGGGAAACACAACCGGAATAACGACCATAGTCAACGCCCATATTTTAATATTATGCTTATGACGAAGATCAGCAAACTAGGCGCCCAATGGTAATCATCCTACATCATCATTGCCCATAGCAGATACAGTTTGCAGTATTTTTAAATAACAAACGCACGCGCCTGTCGATTTTTTTTACTCAAGGAAAATAATCAAGGAAATCTCTTTACTCTAGGGATTACAGACAGTCCTCTTTGCAGAGCATGCCTGGAGGAGGAAGAAACAGCGGCTTACGTCATTCTTGAATGCACAGGAGTAGCTGAATACAGGGTGCAACATCTCGGAACTCCGGGGTCGCTCTCCGAGGTCGTCGGCAACCCACGAGGTCTGCTGAGATTCATCCCTGGGTGGCTCGAGTGACACAACATCCCACTCGCACGCAAAATGGGCCGAGTGGCCTAGTTGCGGGAACCAGCCCTGCATATCAATACCAATATAATACCAAAGGAAATGCATTACGAATACCACCACACGTGCGGGGGAAGTTTGCAGTGGTTATGTGGGACTCCCCGCCAGTAGCAATAGCGATAAAACCTCGGGGATGCATCTGCACAACACCATTTTTTTTACTCAGGAAAAATGCATTACGCATCATCACCCCACGCCGGGGGGCACGGGGTGGTATATGATTTCAAAATGCCGGAGCAACGGGTACGCCGAAGCACTTTTATCCGCATCTGCACAACGCCAGCGTTAGAGCTACGGGTAGACCTTTTCACTTTTCACGAAAGAGGTCCCTCGGAATTTCGGAACCAAAATTTAATTTTTTCGATTATTACTGGACTTCATATCCTAAATAATTTTTATTTGTTAAATAAAATAAATATCTATTTAATTAAGATATTATATTTGAGAAATTTAAATGTAAAATAGATATTTTAACTTTTCAAATGTGCGATAGTGGCGCCCCGCAAAAAGGACTCCTTTCGTGAACTGTACTAACTCATCCGCGGCGCGGCAATACAAGTTGTTATTTCCCGCCAAGTCTAATAATTTCGCTGGTAAAAAAACTTGTTAAAATATGCGATTTTTTCTCAGAAAACCACACACCCACGTTTCTACTCAGCTATAACTAATGCCTATATACCTCCTTATATACCTATTATATACGTAGAGCGGTATGCCACAGAGTGTAGTGAAGACCTTGAGGTGTTTACACCAATACCAGTTCTACTACTTTTGATTGTACCAGTCTTAGGCGCTGCGCAAATAAGATGAGTCGTGAATAGGCATGTAGACTAAAACATGTTTTTCTCCATCAAGGAGATATTATTGGAAATGTATTTTTTTCATTTTATATTAAGTAAATTTTATAAAATACGTGTGAGATACTACGCATTAAAGTTTGTCGTGACGTCACTGCACTAAGTCTGGTACATATGGGATAACTTTTCCTTACAATTTAAAGTCAAACAAGTGAATTAAATTAAAAATTTAAAAAACCCCCAACGCAACGCTTGCAAAATATATTATAGCGTTTTTTTTGGTGGCGGTCATCTTGGATTTTAAATTTGTCATAGTTTGATGTATTCTACGCGTTAAGCCCTTTCATTTGATACCCATATTAAGCGGGGTGTGGAAGAAAAAAGTAATCCGCCATTTTGTGGCGGCGGCCATCTTGGACCGATTTTCACCAAACATGGCTAAGTACACTCTCGACTAACTCTACTTTCAAACAAAAAAAAAAAACTAAATCAAAATCCGTTCGGGAGCTACGATGCCATAGACACACACACACAGACACGTCAAACTTATAACCCCCCGTCGTTTTTGCGTCAGGGGTTAAAAAAAGATTTATCACCACCAGCTTCTGCCGTGGGTAGTTACCACCCAGTAGACAAAACCGTGTTACCAAGCGGTCATTGTGACCGTGTTCCGGCATTATTTTCAGTGAAGCTTATAGCAGTAAAGCCTTCTAGGTTAATAGCCTGTCTGTCGGCCGAATCGTTGCAAAAGCTACCTATAAATGAAAAAAATATATATAATACCACCACCTATTCTGCTATTATACACCATTTAGGCCGAATCTATAACACCTTTCAAGCTAATATCTCTCGAAAACTCTAGAAAAACGCCTCTGGAATTAATAATATTATGTATCTGAATACTGAAATTTGAGTCTTCTAAAAAATCGTGAAGCTAAATTATTTTAAACTTGCTACACTACATTTACTTGCTGTACCTATATTATGTCACTACAGCGTCTAAGCTATCTCTATACCAAATTTCAGCTCAATCGGTCCACCCGTTTAGGCGTGAAAGAGTAACAAACATTCATACATTGATACAAATTTTGACATTTATTATGAAAGAGGATGCTAGACTATCTCAACGGCTCTTGTTTTTTCGCACAGTCTCTACTGACTTACATTTGCTCTGTGGCTAACATACTGTTGCGTATACTGTGGCACCTGCATACCGAGCTAATGATTAGGAATACATTATAGGATTAAAGCTCTATTAGTTTCTTGTCCATTATTTTATATTATACTAGAGGAACTTCGTATCACCTACATCTTTAGGTAATTAAATTACTGGGCTAAAGAGTTATAACATCTTATGACTCTTGAGTAAGAAACGATGGTGCAGTGCACTTAGTCCAGTCAACCATTTTACATCCTCATGAAATTCACATGAAGAATATATAATTATTAATATCTATTTATCGATCACTTCTCTCTCATTTATAAACAAATAAATGTGTTTAACTAGAAATGCCCAGCAGTTTTTCCCGCTGTACTGTAGACTATGTGTTATTCTAGGGCCTAAGCTATATACCAAATTTCAGCTCGATCGGTCCACCCGTTTAGGCGAGAAAGATTAACAAACATACATCCAGACATACATTCTTACAAACTATTACGTTTATAATATTAGTAAGATACATTGCACTTGGATTTTCTGTAGATCGGCTTGTGGCCGATCTGTGGTTAGTAAAAGTGTTCTTTACTGCTGTAGTAGCTGTAGTTTTCTGAATAAATAAAATAAAAATAAATAAATATTCAGGACATTCCACACAGCGCCACCTAACCCCAAGCTAAGCAACTTAATGCTTGTGTTATGGTGGTTAGGATAACGGATATACTTAGACACTTTTCTTTTGTAAATACATACTTATAATAGATACAGAAAGCCACCCAGACCAGAAACAAATATCTGTGGATCACACAAACATTTGTCCCTTGCGGGAATCGAACCCGCAACCTTTTGCGTTGCAGGCGGGTATTAGCCCACCGCGCCACAGAGGTCATCAAAAATAAAGACATTTACCCCAAAAAAACGTTATAAATTTCTATTCTATTCTTAATTTTGTGGCTAGTGAACGTGTAATAGCACCAAAACTAAAAAAACATTAAATCAAAGATCTATCCACCATTTTAAAACAGAACAAAGTGTATCGTCCACACAGAACAAGTTTAGCTCTCGGTCGCAGCTCATGTTTATGCAACAAAGCTCCGAAATGCCAGCAAGTTACACAACAACACCTTGACACACCTTACTACGAGACTACGAGATACTATGCTCATTCTGTTAGAGCTTATCATGTTATATCTACTTCGAAAACAAATGAATGTAGGTGCTTCAAGCGTCCAAGGATTCATCTATGTAAATAAACGGTATAAACTCACTTGTATTCACTTCGGCTTCGTGCCGACCGTTTCGATCCTGTACGAGGATCTTCTTCAGGGAGTAACAGGGGGTTGTAAGGATGTATGGATGGCGCCCAGTAAGGCAATGATACGACTGTCTGGATGTAACTTCGTATATTGACTGAATAACATAATATATTACTCCACTATAGGGTTCTGCAGGGAGTAGTGCGGCGCGGGGCGCGGACGCCGGCGTGTAACCGCAGCTACTCCCTGAAGAAGATCCTCGTACAGGATCGAAACGGTCGGCACGAAGCCGAAGTAAATACAAGTGAGTTTATGCCGTTTATTTACAAAGATGAATCTAAATACCACGAATCGTTTAGTGTAAAAATATGTCCAAGGATTCTATGGGCACGTCCGGGCTATAATTTTTTTTATACAACGAAGTAAAAAGACGAGCAAGATGCTTTCCTGATGGTAAGAGATAACGCTGCCCATTATAATTAGTACAGTGCTACCGAGTCAACGCCAACGCTTCTTACTTGAGAGTCATAAGATGTTTAGACTCTTCAGCCCAGTAATTTCACTAGCTACAGTGCCCTCCTACCAAAGCACAGTAATGTTTGCACTGTTCAGGCAGTAGAATAACTGGCACTGTTGGGGTACCCACCTAGTCGAACTCCTGCTAAGGAAGTCTACCCCCGGTAAATATAATTATTGCGATTGTAACTTTTTTTACACAAACATTGATTTAAAAAATAGGAAGATGCGGTATTGATGTTTCTGACATGGACCATGGATTAGTAGTATTAATCCCATGGGCTCAGTTTAAGAGCGAAAAATTGTGCGTGGCACAATAATTTTGCATGAAATCTTGCATGTGTTTTACCTATTTAACATTTGTATGCCAGCAGCACTGGCCAGACATGCTATGCTAATATTTGTAAACCGTAACATTCTATAATCCGTAACCATGTTTTAAATAACTAAAAACAAAAACGGCACAACTCACGTCTAATATTGTCGAGAATATCTCGACCACGGTTTCGGACAATTACTATGTCCTGACGTACGTGTGTTGAGTGCCGGTTACTGCAGGCGTGATCTCCTGATGAAGGACATCGTAATTGTCCGAAACCGTGGTCGAGATATACTCGACAATATTAGATGTGAGTTGTGCCGTTTTTGTTTTTAGTTATGGAGAACACTCGCGATAGTTTTAAAAATCGTATGTTTTAAATAAATAAAATTACTCTACTTTACTCAAAGAAAGCTAAAAGTGCTCCATACCATGTTTATAATTATTTGACTAAATACATACATTAGATTATTATTTTTTATTAACAAAATTTTGTTTATTAACAAAATTCACAGCCCTTAAATTCTAGATTTACAAAAGTAGGATACAATGTGCATTTCTTACAGCCAATTAAAAATTAAATTAAATGTTTCGGAATTTAGGTATCCTATATAATTAGGCATACACATCTTACTAAATAATATTATAAACGTGAAAGTTTCTAAGAATGGATGTATGGATGTGTGTTTTTTACTCTTTCACGCCTAAACGGGTGGACCGATTGAGCTGAAATTTGACTAGACCCAAGAATAACACATAGGCTATAATAGACAAGCGCGGGTAAAACCGTTGGGCGCAGCTAGTAAAGATATAATGTCCGTTTCACACGTACCATTTATGTGATATATTCAATTAGGTACTGTCGCCGAATCAGGCTTAACTACACTAATTACATAATTGACTGCAATTGGATGCGTTTGTCATCCTTCACATACAGCAACTAGAAAAGGAGGTGTCTATTTATACATTAAACTGTTGTTTTCCTCAAACACAGACCATTAAAATCCTAACAGTGTAATTCTTAAAAACAGT
Organism: Hemithea aestivaria; assembly: GCA_947507615.1. Taxonomy (NCBI): domain Eukaryota; kingdom Metazoa; phylum Arthropoda; class Insecta; order Lepidoptera; family Geometridae; genus Hemithea; species Hemithea aestivaria. The sequence goes on along the minus strand of OX382349.1, from coordinate 11,348,447 downwards.
GGTAGGCCTCGGCCGTGAATAGGTACCACCCACTTGACAAAACCGTGTCGCCAAACGGCCATTTATTTACTTATTTTAGGACAACCAACGGAGGAAACACATTACAATATTTAAATCTCTCCTGCGCCTGTCCCAGTTCTAACATAATATAATAAAAATCCATTAAATCCATGTTTCGGCATGCGGCATGATCATCCGATCTCGCCCAGTGCTCTGCACTTTGCCGAGGCGTGGCTAAGAACTTAATAACTCGCATAGTTTTTAAATACTCTAATTGTAATCTTAATATGCTGCTAACTTATGCTAAAAGTTCTGGTCGCTAAGATTACTAAGCGATCTGCAACATGAACTTAGGACTGCCTACAAGGCAACTTCAGAAACACAATAGCACCCGCCGCCGGGTGAGAAAAGTACCGCACAGAGATTTCAACTCAGAATCTACGGATTATTAGCCGGAATTACGACGAAACGACCACCGGACTTGTATAGGTCATAGACGCATGCGAACTGTCAAAATATGATGATAATTAGCTTAAGGTACCGCTAGGTCGACTAGGTGGGTACCCCAACAGTGCCAGTTATTCTACCGCCTGAGCAGTGATGTACAAACATTACTGTGCTCCGGTAGGAGGGCACTGTAGCTAGTGAAATTACTGGGCTAAAGAGTCTTAACATCTTATAACTCTTGAGTAAGAAGCGTTGGTGCAGTGCTCCTAGAATTTTACATCATTGTGAAATCCTAAGTAGCACTGTACTGATAATGGGCAGCGTTATCTCTTAACATCAGGAGAGCGTCTTGCTCGTCTTGTACTTCATCATATAAAAAAGACAACTCCCCTCGAAGTGCTCTACTGTCGTTACACTTTAACCTAAGGGACAATGGACTCACATGTGATGATTTAGAGCCCATCACTTAGCATTAGCTTCATTCATTGTGATTTGCAACCAGATAGGTGTACTTTGTGTATATTATAGTTAGAAAAGAGACATTTCCTCTTGTTTATTACAAGCTTTTATTTACTTTCACATGTATAAATCGGATGACAATGCAATATTATTATGATATCGAGCTGATATGATGATGGAGCTGAAAGTTGGGCATAGGAACTTTGTAATTAAACGACGCAACCCCATCGAGTTTGGGCTCATTTGATTCGTCTTGACGAGTACTTTGGTGCTAGATGGTAATGATAGTAAAAGCTTGATTTTAAAATGGTTTTTTTTTTATTTAACTTATGAAAAATCATTTATGGCCAAGAAATGATTACAGTAACGTCTGCAGCACACGACAACACCTGTTAAGACTAACCTTCTCTATATAATCTTACTTTAAGAGTAATTGACGTTTGTAAGAGTATAATGACATTTAGAGTAGCTGCCTTTAGCATAGTAAGACATTGACATAAGAGTAGCAACTCCCGTCCCACTGTCAAGAGTAATCTGACATAATATATCAAGACGCTACTCTTACTACTCGCACTGTCATCGCATACAATGTGCAGCTACTCACAATGTCATTGTGCTCTTACAAACGTCAATTATCCTTGACAGTGGTACGGGAGTTGCTACTCTAATGTCAATGTCTTACCATGCTAAAGGGGCAGAGCTTTTCCCATTGTCATTGTGCTCTTACAGAGTAGTCAAAAAGGGTGAAAATAAAAAGATGACTCTTAAAAATCCGCTCTTGCCAAGTATGCTGTGGCCGTAGCATGACACATGGGATCTCGACGAAACTTCAAGAGTAGAACTGTCATCCCATACATTGTTCTTTTGTGAATGTTGTATTTTCTTATAAATTCGTGCTGATAACGTATGTTGTATTTGACTCATTTTATTGAAGTAACAAAACATACATCAATAAGAATATATAAAAAGAATGATTCAAATTTTGATTACAATGTGTATAACAGCCAGTAATACAACATATAGTTTTTGATAAAACTGGTTGTAATTTTTATGATTCTGATGCTTTTACTTGTAATGGAGATGTAATTTTACATGGTTCTATTTGTGGTGGACTGTATTCATTAGATGTTACAGTCAATTCTAAACTCAATGAACGATTATCCGCTTTTGAAACGCACTCTGATGTATCTTGTTTCAAGCTTTGGCATAGACGATTAGGTCACTTATGCCGCATTGGAATGGACCAACTTAAGAAGGGTCACGCGGTGGGCGTTGATTATTCAGAAGTCGATAAGGAACCTTGTATCTCCTGTATTGAAGGTAAGCAGAATAGGAAAACTTTTAAGAAAGTTTCACATAAAAAATCAACTTCAGTTCTGGAACTTATTCATTCAGATGTTTGTGGTCCCTTGCCTGAATCTTCATTTCAAGGCAATAAATATATTTTATTTTTTATAGATGATTTTTCTCGTATGACTTTTGTCTACTTTATTTCTTCAAAAGCTGAAGTAAAGAATAAGTTTTGTATTTTCCAGTCCTCTGTGGAACGGGAAACGGGAGCCAAGATAAAGACACTGAAGAGTGACAACGGAAAAGAGTATGTTAATGCAGCTTTTTCGAATCATTTACAAAATGAAGGGATTATACACCAAACTACTGTTCCCTATAGTCCTCAACAGAACGGTATTGCTGAACGGACGAATAAGTCTATTATGGAGAAGGTAAGGTCTATGCTGTCAGAAAGTTCTCTTTCTTCTGCCTATTGGCAGGATGCAGCAGATATGGCTGTATATCTTAAGAATAGATCTCCACATCGTGCTCTCGAAGGCAAGACGGCATACGAGAAGTGGTATGGTATGGTCCCAAATTTATCACATCTACGCGTCTTCGGATGTAGGGCTCTAATTCATGTCCCCGACTGTAATCGGAAGAAATTGGATATGAAAGCATCGGAACACATCTTTGTCGGATATTCAGAAGATCCGAGAAGCTATTTCTTTAGAGATGCTACGTGTCCTAGAAGACTTGTGAAGAGTAGAGATGTAACATTCTTTGAAGATCATTTTCATGATTTAAAAGGTAAAGGTAATACTTGTAAGACTGGTAATGATTTATTGGAACCAGCATACTCGTACATACCTCTTCTGTCTGAGAATTCATTAAATAGTTCAGAGCAGAGAAATACTGTCACTGTGGAACAGTTAATAAAGCCTAATATTGCACCAGTATCAGAAAATTGTGTACCTGATAGTAGTGAGGAACAGTGGCATAATGCTGATACATCAATTTCTTCAGAAGAAATTAATTCTGATACTGAGGTTGTAGAACCAAGATATAATTTAAGACCAAGAAAACCTAATTCTTCTGCTAACTATGTATGTGTGCAGACTTCATCCTCTGAACTGGATGAACCTTTAAGCTATTCACAAGCTATTAATGCAGAAGATAGTGAAAAGTGGCGTCTCGCAATGTGCGATGAATACCAATCATTGCTTGAGAAGAAAACTTGGGTACTCGTTGATAGACCAGATAAAAAGGTTATTCCATGCAAATGGATATACAAGTTAAAGAAAAATGCGCAAGGTGATGTTGTTAAGTATAAAGCAAGACTTGTTGCAAAAGGATTTAATCAAGTATATGGTGTTGATTTCTCAGAAACTTTCTCCCCGGTTGTCCGGAGCTCCTCTTTACGCATGTTGTTTGCGTTGGCTGCAGAAACTGGAATGAAAATGCATCATTTGGATGTTGATACTGCGTTTTTAAACGGAGACTTAGAGGAAGAGGTCTACATGAGTCAACCAGAAGGTTTTGCTAAACCTGGTCAAGAAGATATGGTATGCTTATTAAAACGTTCACTTTATGGCCTAAAACAGGCCCCAAGGACATGGTTTAAAAAGTTGACCGAAATATTGCAATGTATAGGATTTAAACAAACTCCTTCAGAAGCATGTATTTATACCAAGAAGGTTGGTAACGAGTTACTTATTCTGGCCTTTCATGTCGATGACATTGTCGTATTTTATAAAAAAGATTCTACACTTGACTCTGTCATATCTGACTTACAGAATCATTTTAGTATGAAAGTGATTGGGCCATTGAGTTATTATTTAGGTTTAAACATTGATTGGAAACCTAATGAGATAAAAATACATCAAGCTACTTATATCCGGAGCTTGTTAGAAAAATTTCAAATGGGTGATTGCAGATCTATGCATACACCTTTACAAAAGGAAAAATTAGTGCCATCTAAAGGTAATGAGGACTCTACTGTATATCCTTACCAGAAATTAATTGGCTGTTTAATGTTCCTTGCAGTCAATTCTCGACCCGACATAGCTTTTGCTGTTTCGTATTTGAGTCAGTTCAATACTAAATACGACAAAACTCACTGGATTGCGGCAAAGCGCGTGTTACAGTATTTAAAAGGAAGTATCGATGTGGGTATTACTTACAGGAAAGATAGAGGAAATTTAGTTGGCTATGCGGATGCAGATTGGGCTAATTGTCCCATAGATCGTCGTTCATACACTGGATTTTACTTCTCTTTGGCTGGTGGAGCAATCTCATGGGAGAGCAAGAAACAAACAACAATTGCTCTTTCCTCTAGTGCAAGTGAATATATGAGTTTAGCGGGAGCGGCAAAGGATGCTGTATTTTTAAAGCGGCTAATGTTGGAAATAACAGGTGAGTCAACTGTTGTAACAATTTATAATGATTCGCAATCTGCTCAAAAATTAGCAATAAATCCGGTCCATCACAACAGAACAAAACATATAGACACTAGGTATCATTTTCTACGTGATTTAGTTGCTAAGAAAGTTATCAATGTTGTCTTTAAACACACAGAGGAGATGTGGGCTGATGTATTCACTAAGCCGCTAGCACGCATTAAGCATCAGAATTGTATAAAAGGGATAGGTTTATGTTAATTGTCTCATTTTGATTACGGGGGTGTATGTTGTATTACTGGCTGTTATACACATTGTAATCAAAATTTGAATCATTCTTTTTATATATTCTTATTGATGTATGTTTTGTTACTTCAATAAAATGAGTCAAATACAACAGTGAATGTATGGGATGACAGTTGACTTGGCAGCAAGACAAGTCTACGCAGCGTCTGTGCTTGAGGGGCTGAGCCAATTACTTTTTTTTATACAACGAAGTAAGAAGACGAGCAAGACGCTCTCCTGATGGTAAGTGATTACGCTGCCCATAATTAGTACAGTGCTACTGGTGCACTGCGCCAACGCTTCTTACTTGAGAGTCATAAGATGTTAAGACTCTTCAGCCCAGTAATTTCACTAGCTACAGTGCCCTCCTACCGAAGCACAGTAATGTATGCACATCACTCTCAGGCTCAGGCGGTAGGATAACTGGAGGAAGTCTACCCCCGGTCTACTTGTTTTTTTTTTTTATGACGTTTCGTCCAGTATATTAACATTATCCTTATTTTAAAACAATTTAAAAAATAACCTTACAGGTTGCATAAGGAAAACCAAGCTTTTTTAACACTCATCCATTCCAATTTAACAATTCGCGTGGTATTCTAAACACAAGGAACATTTTGTTCGGTAGCTAAATGTATTTTAAAAATGGACGTTTATATAAGATGTGTAATACATTATTATGCACTATTGTGTTACTGAGGTTAGATAATTAAGGACACGAATGAATCACTAAAATGCTTGGTGTTGTAGGCTTTAGTGGTTTTGTGTTAGTTAAAATATAGGTAGCCTAAACTTTTGCTTCTTATTTATTGCTACTTACCTAGGTATTTATGTTTAGTCACTACATAGAATAAAACAAAGTCGCTTCCCATCTGTCTCTCTGTCTGTCCCTATGTAGGCTGAGATATTCAAAGCTACGCAACGGATTAATGCAGTTTTATTTAATAGATAGAGTGTGTCAAGAGGAAGGTTTATACATCTACTAGCTTATGCTCGCGGCTTTGCCCGCATGGCAAAATCCTTTCTTAGCAGAGGTCTACGTCATGAAACCTATCTGTATTCCAAATTTCAACCCAATCTGTAGTAGAGAGCGTTCAGTAGTTGGCCGTGCGTTGATAGAGCAGTCAATCAGTCACTCTTTCCTTTTATATATTTAGACCTGCATAATTTAGTAAATTATACTGATAGCTTGTAGTAGTGCTTTATTTGTTTTCGTTTGTTAATTTTAGGATCGCTTTATCTCCTTAGCATTGTCTGCACTCCTCCCATTGTCCAGTAAATTTTCTCCAGTTCCGGAACAACTGGTAGAAAATGCTATTTTAGCATTAAGTTAGTCCTGGCGTTGTGCTGAATGATAAAATAAATAAGTAATGATGATAATTTTCTGTTAGCGCTATACGAAGTGCGCGCGAGTCAACTAGGCACCAATAAAGTCGTGATTTACCTTATATACTTGATTACTCATGTATATAATATTATTATATACCTACAATTAAATATCAATCAATGGGTGACGTCATCAAGGTTATAACATTAGATTGCACACGACTGCAATATTAATACATAACAAATACCTAATATTATATTAACCATTATTAATTTGCACGTCGATTTCATTGGCACAGGAACATTTTACTTCGGTGACCGACGCAATTATAAAATGGTCGGCTACTTTTATGTACACCATTATGAATTTGCACGTCGATTTCATAGATACAAAAACTTTTTGTTAGAAAGACAGACGCAGTTATAAAATGGTCGGCTACCTAGGTATTGGAATTTTAGATTTACTATACATGTTTTCCTGCCTACCTGGCAATCGGCACGTAAATATGAATAACTCAAGATGTAAGTATTTAGAGTCTTTACACATAATGTAGATTTTTTTATTTATTAAAGGTTAGTCTTTGACTACGATATCGCGTCATGTTAAGCAACCATGTGGCCGAAGATGGTAGTAGACTAAATCTACAAGGTGGGATAAACCCCTCCCTGTCTTCACTGATCATTAATTTTGCACATTTTACAAGCTTTTATTTACTTTCACTTGTCTGTTGTCTGTCTGTCTGTCTGTGTGTAATAAAATTTTGCAAGTTAAATTTGACCCACTTCCCGGTATCCGATTGAGCTGAAATTTTGTATGCATGCAGAAATCGGATGACAATGTAATATTTTTATGACATCGAGCTGATCTGATGATGGAGCTGGAAGGTGGCCATAGGAACTCTGTTATTAAACGATGCAACGCCATCGAGTTTGGGCTCATTTGATTCGTCTTGACGGATACTTTATGGTGCTAGATGGTAATAATAATAAAAGCTTGTTTTTAAAAAGTTTTTTAAAATTTCACTTGTTTAGAACTTATATTTTAAATGCTGGAAAAAAAATCTTAAAACTACGCATTTTTGTAATTATTAAAACATACTGTATTTCCTTCTATTTAAGGATGTTAATCAAAAATCAATCATCAAGATTAAGCAATGTTATACTTGTACATAATTGGATGGGTGACAGTGGTCCCACAACTTTTTGCTGATTTTTTTCGAAACCTTTGTCCGTCCGAATTGCACTTGGCCAGTTTTATATTATTTTACAAGCATCCCAGTGACACCTGTTTTCAAAATTATCACACAATAAACAATCGATTTTTAAATCGATTTCAATCGAAGGACGTCCGGTTATCGATTAAAACCGATATAGATCTACCATTCTACCATCACCATTCTACCATTCTGGTCACGTATGGTCAATGTATGGTCATTTCATCACCACATTGTTTTTTTATTTGTATGCAGACCTTGTATTTTTCAATGGTGAAAGTTTATGCGAAGAGAATTTGATGCCAAAAACGTGAGTGGGTCAAAAAAATAACATAAAATTTTCTAATCAGTTTCTAATTTTCAAATTGGTTTCCTGGGCGTAGACTTCCTTTGCAGAAGGTCATGTAGGTGGGTACCCCAACAGTGCCAGTTATTCTACCGCCTGAGCAGTGATGTGCAAACATTACTGTGCACAGGTAGGAGGGCACTGTAGCTAGGGAAATTACTGGGCTAAAGAGTCTTAAAATCTTATGACTCTTGAGTAAGAAGCGTTGGTGCAGTGCTCCTAGAATTTCACATAATTGTGAAATCCTAAGTAGCACTGTACTGATTATGGGCAGCGTTATCTCTTAACATCAGGAGAGCGTCTTGCTCGTCTTCTACTTCATCACATATAAAAAAAAAAAAATTGTGAAATCCTGGGTAGCACTGTACAGATTATGGACAGCGTTGTCTCTTACCACCAGGAGAGCGTCTTGCTCATCTTCTTACTTCTCCGTATATTCGTATAAAAAAATAGTTTAGATGGTAAACAGTAAATATGCATTAAAAATAACAAAAACAAATTCCGGCAAATTATGAGAACTTCTTTTTCTTTTTCTATAAATTTAAAGTCATTTAAAAGTATTTGTGTACAATTTTTAAACAGGAATTTGTTTACCAACCAATACAATGACGAAACTTAAGTTACACAACTTATAAAAAGTGAAGGGAATGAGAGGAGTCGTGATCTTTAACATCATTCATTCAAAATGAATTGATTGATGCATCCGTGGAAATGTACAGGGGGTTCTAACAGCTTTGTACAGGATGTTCACTTTGGTATTAAACATAAATTTTATTTTTTCTCTAATTTTACAATACAATACTCCTTATTGAGGCTAAAAGTTAACAGAAAAGACTTAAAACTAAAGTAAACCAAAGGGTCTACAATAAGCGACCTTATCTTCTTTCAAAACTTAAATAAGATTTTTTTTAAACTAATTGTAGTTTTCCTAATTTATATTCTTACGTATTATGTGTGTTCGTCGATTACACAAGAACCGATTTGGATCTTTATTTTAATAATTTTGTTTCAGAAATCTTCCATGTTATATACCTATGTAGTGTTACTTCCCAGGTACCTAATGATATTTTAAATTTTATCGAAATCGGTTTAGCTGTTTTCAAGTTATAAATAAAATCTTGCATCTCACTCTTACTTCTTCAAGGCGAGTTTTAATTCTGTTTAATTTTTTTTTGTTTACTAAAGATGCATATTGTTTTTCCATTTCGAAAATTAAGCTGAAATATACTTAATTTTTTATGACAAAATATTCATCACACCTTTTAATCACACACACACACAATTCAAAGATTAAAAAAAAACGTTTATCGATAAACATATATAGTATCAACATGCATAATATGCCTATTTGCATGCAAAATGTCAAAAAAATGAAAATCCAAAAACTGTGTTTCTATACTAAAATTAAAATAGAATATTTAATACACTAGCTTATTTCAAAATTCATATTTAATAAGGAGGTATATCTAAGTTCATCGCACCAAAAACTAAGTTAATCTACGAACGTGCCGAACAATGGCTAAGTTACGTCTTTAAACATAACTTAAGTACTTACTTGACAACTAAGTAGGCCAAGCCACAGAATACTTGTGACACTGCATCGGCCTTTATGAGTTTTGTGTCAAAGCCGACGCGACGTCACGTCGCCAGCGCAGTCATGGAATCAGCTTTAACACAAAAAATATATATTTTAATACGAAAATTAATAAATACATTATGTCCATTTCGACTCGAAAAGAAGAAGAAGACTAAAATAAAAAACAACTTTTTTAATTTAAGCACGAAAAAGATAATCTTAATCAATATAATAATACAAGAGAATAATGTTATACTGAGCGAGCGACACTGACTGAGAAAAATATTATAGAGTTGTATGCGAAACGGAATAGAGCTGACTAGAATTATTTAATTAGAGAGGGCTGTAAATCTCTTCCTACGGGGCTTCACTGAGCGTCGTACCGGAACACATGCCATAATGACATCGACACGGATTTTTCCAGTGGGTAAGTAAAAAAATTATTGCCAAAAAATAAAATACAATTTACATTTATTAAGCTTGTACAAAAAAATAAAGGAAACTATCTAAATTAAGGAATCTAACTGCTGGAATTGTTCTTTAGCTCTTCAAGGCCGTTCTACCCCTATTCATTCTGTGGATCAGATGACTTCGGCCTTCGCTTAGTACTATGACGAAATGATGGCGACACTTAGGACCTTTTCACAATAAAAGTTTAAACAATTTTAAGGACTTTTCGAAGAACTAGGAAAATTATAGTTGTGAGATAGTTCTAAATGGAAAAAATAGAAACTTAAACGTTGTCGTAGTCAATTTTTTACGATTTAAGTAAAATGTTCGGGAAATATTAAAAAATATTTATTATGAAAGAGTTCTAGATTAGATTTATTCATAGTTGTAGTAAAATTACGAAATAAGGTTTACATGGTCTATTTGCATCGTGTTTTTGTTAATAAAAAATGTATATTGACATTTTTTGTTGGTTTATTAATATGACCTTAAATTTTTTTACTGTATTTTTTATTATTTTAAGAAAACATATTTAATACTGTTTTTTTAAGATAAGACAAGAGTGACAAGACGTGCTACTTCGACCAACATTATAATATATTGGCCATTTAGAGAGGTAATATAGCCAGCTTTTTAGGCACCTTACCTCAATGACGTTTTTTAGCGTAAAACTGTGTGTCCCGGCTGTTTCCTATTAAGATATGTAGGAGGCAGTCGTTAGGTCATGTTGCAGGCACAGTAGTAATCTCGGCGACCTGAAACTGCAACATATAGGTTCGCCACACAACCTATAAATTGTGATTTGACTCTGACAGTGTAAGTAGGGAAACCTGTTCTGTTGGAGTATAAACCCAATTATTATTTTAGTTTCTGAGTAAAAAAATGTTTTAGTATTATAAAATATGTTTTTTTTTTATACTAAATAGGTCTACGTTTGACCACATCCCACCTGATGGAAAGTGAAAATGCGGTCGACGATGGATCACGTATGATGCCTAGAAAGGTACCTATTCACTCGTGCCTTGAAGATACCTAAGTTGTACCGCTCGGGAAACACAGATGACGGCAAAGTGTTCCAAATGCGACCAGTTCTCATTAGAAACGACGAAGCAAAACGCTTGGTGCGGGCTGTTGGTAGTGCCACTAAGTAGGGATGCCGCATTGCCGTCTGCCGAGACGTCCGTCGATAGAATGGGCATGGAGGAATTAGTAATAGTTTTTAGTTTTAGTAATTTGTTCATATATAATTGTATAATAATTTACTTAAAATTCATTTAAATACATAGAATGATTTAAGTACCAAAGCTAAAAAGTAACTTACATTCATTAACTGTTTGGCGATACGAAGTTCGCGTATTCAGCTAGTATATATAAATAATTACAATACTACGTGATAATAAGCAATTATTTAATTGCAAATTTATATATAAATTCTCTCACGCTCCTCACGTACATAACATAATATATAATATACATATAATACTGTATATAATTAATGATTGTTTTACCTAGTGCAACACATTTGATGATTCATCCATATTATATACTTGTTAGGTACCTATATGTTTCGGTTATGTTTGCATTTCTTAGTCATTCATCAAAACATGTTATTCACACTAGAATGTCGGAAATAGCTATAAAACGGGCGCTAGATTAAAATAAATGGAGGGATCTTGGGCAGGTCTTTTTTACTTAGGATTTTTTTTTTAAATTACGTCCGCCTTTCTCTAGAATCGGAACCACTGGCTTTTAAGCACTGGAAAAATCAAACATAGTTTTAACCATGAACTTTCCAAGAAAAGTAAAACGGTTAAGCTTAATTTATTTGTTTCAGAGCCAGTGGGGGATTTATCCCGGCTTCTAGGTTAGATCTGCGACCATCTACGGTCGCATCGTCGCTTAAGATCAGGCCAGATCGTGGTCAAAGGCTAACCTATAACGAATAAAAAAAAATTGTCACTTAAATATATAAGCAAGTTATTTTATTTGATTTGCTAGTACTACGGAAGCCTTACATTGCAACTAGCGCTGGTCTATTTATTGATGTATTGTTTTCATAAAGCGTTGTATCTATTTATTTATTAGCCATCTACATTCTACATTATCCTTGTAAAGTAAGGGCGTATTGTTGTTGCCAAATTCGACGTAGAGGCCTCTTTGACAAAGTAATCTAAATTGTAAAGTGCCAGTAACCGGTGATTATCCCTGTTTGCACTTTAACACATTATGTACCTACTTATATACCTACAATACTACATATGGGTTGTAAAACTATGTAATATACACAGTTACAGTCATAAAGCTCAGTAACTAAGCCAGTTAGTCACTTAGCTTAGATGCGGTACCTCTCTCAAGGCATATTTAACAGATTTCAATGAGCAGATTAATAATTCGACATCTATGTAATAGATTGGCGATTACTTATGATTTTGAGGCTTCCAAACAAATAAATATTTACAAAACGTAGATATTTGGTTTGTATTATACGCCGACTGTCATTCGTTGAGATTCGTTTTTATAGTGTGCACGCGGCGTAAAATAACGCCTTTGTACCCAATTGTCACCGATACGGACAAATTTTCTCGAACACAATGAACTTGATGTCCCATCTATTAGATACTGAATCTATACACATACAAGAAACAAAATTCCCATTATTATTTAGTAATTTATGCGGACGTGTGTGTCACCGTGTGTGCCTTCATTATCTCTTACAATGTTGAGTTTAAACACCGATTGAACTAATATTTTATATATGTTTTCAAATACAATTACAATTTACACATTTTTTTATCTATCCCTGTTATGGTGTCTGGAAGAGATTTATATTAGCGATAAGATAGATTATAATATAATCGTAACTTTTTATGATAAAAATTTTAGTTAATTACTATATAAGATCTTGTAATAAAGTTCAATAACGATTTCTAATCTAATCAACTCGGTGCCCTCATAAAGTCGACGAAAAGTGCAACGTTGTTTTGACCCATGATATAATACGTTACGCATCGTCAACCTAGGCAAAGGCCACAAATTCCTACATTCCTTTCGATCTAGCGTTTCTTTCCAGTTATTCAATTAGGTTAAAAATACGTGATAAAATGAATGACAATAAAAGACGAAAAGACACGTATTATACGGAAATACCGAGATATACTCGTTTGCACCAAATTATCTTTGTGTACTTAACTAACGACAATCTTCATTAAGTAAATAAATATAATCATTAATAAGAAATTCTTATTAATAATAATAAATTTTAGAGTGCTAATAATACCTACAAGTCGTCTTTCGAAGTACCACACCTTAGCCAGTAATTCACCCGACGCACAAAGTGGAGCATAAGGGTCATAGCTCATTAGAGCCACCCGGCACCCACTCAGCACCGCCTCGCCTCGTGCGGTTAGTATTCTTTATATGCACTTGTATGGGTATGCGCTCACTACATCAACTCCGTAGCGTCGCCGGATCGCCTCAGTCGCAAGGCGAGACGGTGGTGAGTGGGTCTAATGAGCTATGACCCTTACTGTACGGACTGAAGGACAATGTTACCAGACATTACTGGATATAATATAAAGATTCAACTACTGATATCTATGATATACTTAGTAAACCATCGGAAATATATTTGATCGAAGAAGAAAAAGAAAATTTTGACTGTTTCCTATAAGATATTATGTCGGAGGCAGTCGTTAGGTCATGTCGCAGGCCTTGTAGGAATCTCGGCGACCTGAACCTCCAATATAGAGGTTGGCCACACAACCTATAAATTGTGATTTGACTCTGACAGTGTAAGTCACAGGAAGTAACAGGTTACCCTGTTCTGTTGGAGTATAAACCCCAATTATTATCATTTGAATTTCAAAACACTGAGCAGTGTTTCTGAATCTTAATCGTAAAAATATAAATAAAAAACATATTTAGAAAATACTTTACATATTTATTAAACGAAACGAACTTAAGACTAGTTTCGAAAAATATTAATTCATATAAAATAACTTATATAAAATAATAATCATTATTAATAATTATTAATTAGCTACCATATCAGTGTTTTGAATCTTATTATCTAAATGGATATAATTTTTTGCATGCATTATATTTTTTATTATGATTTTTGTACCCATACATTTCTTTCTTTGGCAAAAGGAAGCACACGGACTAACATACTGATTTAAATATATATTACAAATATGGCTTTTTATTTTATATTTTTATATAAAAAAGGACGGAAATTCTTTCCACAGCTCTTAAAAGATATATCGCACAATTGTTACAACAAACGCTTATGTCAAAAAACTTAATTTTTAAATACAACTTTATTTATATTATTATAAAAGTTTGTAAAAATATATTCTTGTAATGTGTCATTTCATATCAAAAAGGACTTATCTCAAAAATTGACACCTTCAGATACAAAGATTCATCTAAAACCTTTAATATAAAACTTTACAATGTTAGAGATTTTGAGATGTGTCCTTTTATACCAAAAAGGAATTATCTCAAAATTAAACATTCATATACGACTTTTACAAAACCAAAATATAAAACATATTCTTAGATAAAGCTACAAAAAAAAAATGTATTACATAAAACTTATGTTATATTTGAGATACGTCATTTCTGTTACAAATAGCATTATATACTCAAAAATGTGATGTAATAAAGTAAACATAATACCTTAAAGATTGGCACCATTTCTAAACGTTCATATTTTACACCTATAGTTGCGCAAGAGTTGTCGCAAGTGCCGCTTGCGCATATGTTATTGGTTGCGCAAAACTTTCAATGCTTGGGTATACCATAAGCGTACTAATAGGGTACAAAAAGTACACAGAAATATCACAAACTATTGCAAAGGCAGACGCCGTACACCAAAAACAAAACAAAAGCTTTATCTTAATCCGATTTTATTTCATTTCGATTTAAGATCAATCGAAATGAAATAAAAGCCAACCGCAAATAGAGCGCTATTAAATTTTATGTCATGTTCTAATTTGTAAACACCCTGACTCATAATAAAAAAGGCGCGGTCCGTAACATGTCATCAAGATCGCTTTCCAACGCGTCCCGGCACCGTGTGACGTCAACTTTATTTTAAAAACAGTTGCAAACAAAATAGTCGCATGACCTTCGAAAAGTTAAAAACTAATAGTTGTTACTGTTATATGTTTTCATTAATTAATCAGAAAAACGTATTCTTTAGAAGAAGGCGGCGACACTTTTGTTTTTGTAGCGTGGTGTCTGCCTTTACTATAGTCTGTGTAAAAGTATTAACTAGGGCACAAAAGGTACACATGACGTAACAGAATATATTATAATCTACTTTTCTTACTATTTATCTAATGGCAGTATATAAATCAAATTTCAACTTGCTAAAGTTTTTATTAATATAATTTATATTATGACATCATTTACAATCATAAAGTCATAAGTCGAAAATAAACAACAACATCAATGTGACTGCAATAAATAATTAAATATATTTAAGTAGTATAGAAAAGACTTATCCATATTTTCGTCTTATAACTTTATGAATCACAACTACTTTTACATTCTCAGAAAATCTTAAAGTTCCACTTTTTTCGATTAGCGAGTTGAGTCATCTATTACGCAGCTGCATAAAACTATGTCAACTTTCGTTTTCAATAGATGTGACCCTACGCCTATAGAAAGTAAAGGTAGGGCTATTACGTAACTCATGGTACACCCATAAACGACCATACTATGACACAACTACCTCGGGCCGGAGCTTACACAATCACCCTCCAAATCTGGCACATGCGAGTAGCAAAACAAGAATGCATTGAGGTCAAATTTTTCTCTCATAAACGACCTTCGGCGAGCAACTTAAACCATCGCTGCTTATTCACACAAGCATATTACGAAACTACTAAACTTACCAGCAAGGTACCTAACGCTAATGTGCCGAGTCGACACTTGGTGGGGGCGAGGTCGTATCTCAGGTTACAATTGGACGCTATCGAGACATCTAATGAATCATTCGGTTAAGTAGGAAACTACTGATTGAGCCCACTCCAAATTAACTTTGACCTAAGACTGACACTCGCTGTTAAAGGAATGTGACGAATAAAGATATCTTTCCTTGGACCAAGGAAACGAGCTTTAAAGTTACGATTCGATTCGTTCGTTAGCACTCTGTCTCACCTTCTTTCCTCTCGTGTATGTAGTGTTCCACCTCTCTGAGATTGTGGAAGAGGTTCCACGCGAGGATGATGCCAGTGATCTCCAGTAAAGCGATGATGAGGGACGCTCCGGCGATTGAAGAGCTGATGATCTTCGTATACACAGCCGCGACTTTAGCACAACCCAGTCTCTCATTGGCTTCTTTATCAGTAAACTCGCAAGTAGATCTGTAGTAGCTATCCAAGCAGCAAGTGAGAGGAAGATCGTTCCTCCAGCTTCTGTAATCACGAGCGTCGTTGGCTCCGCAGCATCTCAGCTTCCTCTCGATCCTTCCGTAAGCTTTGAACACTTCATTGTTGGACTGCGCGTTGTAGAATCCATCGTAGACTGTATCCTTGATGAACTGATCCGTGTGTTCACCATCGACGTAAACAAAGACGAGTACAGCTGAGATCAGTTGTCCAATAACGATGAGGATCAGGAAGAAGCCGTAGATTCCGAGCATTCCTCTGCTCTCCCGATTTGTGCCGCACCATCCGCAGAAGGCGACCATCATGATGAATAAGCCGAGTAGGATGAAGAGCCATGGCGCCACCTGTGGCCAGTACACACGGTAGTCCAACAAATAATGGTTACTGTTCCTCAAGGCTACGAATTCCGTCAGCTGAACGAAGAACCAGATCCCGACGGCCGCGGTCACCAATCCGAATACCCCGTATATCACATTCAACACATACAACACGTTTTTAATGAAGTCTTCTTTCGACATGTTGGCACAATCCGTCCGCACAGAGTGATCGTTGTCAATGAAATGAGAGGCGAAGCTCTGATGCAACTACTTTTATAAACTTGGTACCGCGCCTTAGTTGCCGTGTTGAGGTGACTGTACACTGGATCATTTGGCTTGATGAAAGCGATTGTTGGATTGTTATCATCAAGCCAATAATAGGCGGCTAAAAAAATCGTATATAAATTATTTTTTTATCTAATGTTAACTTTTGTAATTCGAAAATAAAATAAAAATAATAATAAAATCTTCAGCATCTGTTTTGATCGTTATTTTCTATTAAATTATTGAAATATTAAAACAATGTAACGACTAACATACTAAACTTAACTGCTGCATCAGATATTAAATATTATAAAGTAATCAATATACAAATATAATTAATATAGCAAATAATAAAAACAAGACTCAGAGTTTTTTTAAATCAATAAAATTACATCATTCATGACAAACTGAACGCAATATTATAAAGTTATTAACCTCATTAATACCTATAATTGTATTTAGGTACTTTGTAAATTACCTCAATTGAGTAATACAATTAAATTAATTACCTATTAATTGATCATTCTGTGAATAATTTATACATAACTCAATTAGCTAAACGTACATTTCAATAATAATTATATTATTATCTTTAATAGATAATATTATATTATGTTTTTAGAAAAATGCCTTTTAAATATATGACCATTCTGTAAAAGCATGATTGACTGACTAATCTTTCAAAATACAGCTCAAACCACTGAACATATTGAGTTGAAATTTGGCATAGAGATAGATATTATCTATTAAAAGGATTATAGAATGCGGGCAGAGCTACAAGTATAAGCTGGTGTGTCTATAGTCTATGATCTTATCATTTTCGATCAGTCACTCCATCAAGCCGCTTGACGTAAAGTTTGACAGTGTATAGTGTGTTAACTCCTCAATATTACGTATTTAAAGAAATCTCTCGTAATATGCGTAGTACTTATCTGTGACATACTTAATGAAGCGATGATCTTATATACCATCAATATATACTTATATATTATGTTATATTTGCTTGAATTTTTGAAATTACTAATAGAAAGATGCTTTGAGAAATTGAACTATGGAGTACAAGACTTTAGGGTCATAATCAGTTGTATTTTATATATTAGACGTTATATATGGACATATATGAAGGGATTTTTGTATAGTGTAGGCGGATACTAGGTTTATATGTTTACTATAAATATATTTGTACATATATAAATGTGAAATCGTGTGTGAATAGATGTATGCCATTCAATAGGTTTCGGTTGGATGGATTCGTATGTTTAGTCGTAGTTGTCTGGGTTTGCGATAGATATATAAAATATATACTGGGTAAATAGTTGTGACAAAACATGGGATTCCCGAGAAAAATACATAAAACGTGACACATGTCTTTGTTAATTGATTTTTAATTTATTTTTCTTTTTTGATATTAATTGTTCCACATTTTAAAGTGCGTGGGTGTAAGTTTGTTACCATAATACGACACAACTACTGAACCAAATACGAAATAAAATGTATGATTTATGTAAATTGCTTAAGAAATGAAAAGACAGGATACTATTCAACGGATGTAACTAATTTTGAAACTTCATATATTTTAGTATAATAATAGTTTAGCTGGTAATAATTATATAAAAATAAACCTTAGCATATATTAAAATAAGGTTTAATTTAGATATTCTAGTGTTAGGAATTTAAATGACCTAGGCAGGTGACTAACCAGTTTCTGATAGATCTGTGTTGAAAATCTATTGACATACATTTCGATTGCATATTAAATTGCATTTTTTAAATACAATGTTATGAGAGCATTGCAGTTCCAAAATGCATTGCAATTGGGGAGGTTGCGACAGAGGTTTTGTCATCTGATATAATACAAGTATATTATGTAAAATAGATAAAGCCAGATAAAGAATTCTGTGTCTATGTATGTATAAGAGTTTTTATTTTAATATTCTGAAATCAGATTAAGGTTTAAATATTATATAGATTAACCGACAAAAGTTAAAATATTATATGTATTGATTATCCGAATAATGTGTAAATATTATATTGAAATTTTGCAAACAAACATTACTTTAAGATTTTTTGTTTGCAGTGAAATGTATCATCAAAAATTACTTTAAAAATGTTACGAGTATTGAAAATACAGCCTTCGAGAACGGAAAGAGAAGTGAATGAGATTATTTGACTATAATAATACATATGAATTAAAAATAGAAGCTTAAATACAATATTAAATTATATACTGGCAATAATAATGTTTTATGTTGTTTAACATATTTGATTTCAATTTATTATAAAAATGAAATTCATTTATTCACGTAAAATCATTCTCATCGTTTATTACACTAAAATTGTTAGATATAAAATATAACACCACTTTTTCTCATAAATTTATTTTTATATTAACATAAAAGTTACTATAACGTAACATCAGTCAGTAATTACATTTAAATGGGAAATATACATAATATATATTAATAGGTACCTATTTATGTATAATTATTACTTACAAGTGTAGCTTATTTATGAAAATATTTGGTAATGTCACATTATTAACTATTTTACATTTAAATCTATAACTATTACAATACTTATCTACTTACAAAAATTAGATTGTTTTTGATATACAAAAGTTTGATTTCAAATTACAAAAGTATACAAAAAAATATTGTCATATAGTTTTTCGGTGGTGTTTTTGTACCATATTTATTATCGACAAGTTTTTGTGCTATAAAAACTTCAACAAAAACTATCATAATAATATTATTACAACATAAAAATAGCTTTATCACATTTTCTTCTAAAAGAAAAAATTAAAACTATTTTCAAAATCACATTTATATTCTATAGTAGAAATAAACGATACGATCGTTCACTTACTGCAAAAACGACATAAATTGCAAAACGAACATTTTTAAAACATTCCAACAGAAATATGACTGAAAAAATTATTTTTAATTATATAATAATATTTTATATTACCATCAATAATTTTGCATTTATAATATTAGTAGAATATCAACCAATAAACAAATTATATCACCAATTTTTTAAATTTAAATCATCAAAAATACTGCCACGGACCATTCCCAGTGGAAAGGTACCCATTACCCATAACACTAGCTATATTATTATTAAATTGTATTATTAATAATATGTCGTTTTCGTTGAAAAAAACGATATATTTATTCAATAGGATTTAACGACTTAAGTCTTGGTCATGACTCGTATAGGTACACAGAAATGACGCCATCTCAATCAAGTAGGTATTCTGGCCTCAGAGGTGACCTTTGAATTGGATATAATTGAATTATCTTTTATCCACGTGCAAACTTCTTCAATACTGATATAGCAAATATTTTTATGGGATGATAATCTCTGAATGCGTCTTTATGAGATTCTACTTTAATTGTTATTAATGGAATGTATCTTTCATTATTAATTAAAATACAATTATTACAAAATTAATGTTTTTATGACTTTGTAGAAAATTACAAAAATATAAAAACATCTGTCATTATCTGGATGAGATTCTATTATTTTAATTTTTAAAAACAAAGCTATCTTTTAAGAATCAACAAAAAGTCGAATCGTTTTCGATACAAAATATCGCATCTAACACTTACGTCATTAAATAAATAAGCTCACACACACACATAAAACAAGCACACACACATTCACACACAATGCAAACATTACTTAAGTGTCATTTTTCTAGTCGCTAACGAGTTATCCACTTTTCAACCAAGAAAGAGGAAAACTGTTGCGCCATCGTCACAAATAAAGTGCACGTTCAAATACCTATCTTATACCACAACGACAAAGTTGAGATTCGAATGATAAAGCTGTGACCTTAGACTTACGAAACGAGAATACATTATCCCATTCACTGAGATAACACAAATATAAAGTCACACAAAGAACCTCAATAACTGTCCCGAATTGACTGATACACACAAAGAGGTCTTAGAAAACACTTACAGTCTCAAATTTACAGCAAAACTTTCTTGCTGTCTGCTTCGTACTGCGCCACTACCACCCTTGGCTTCCTCTCCTTTAGACTCTTGGATAGTATGAAAGCCGCCACCATGTTCAAAATGCCGATGAAAGCCGTGAAAATGGACGCACCAGACAACGCCTTGATTGCCACTCTAGCGTACCACTTGGCCACTTCAGCACAGCCTAATCTTTCATTAGCCAGTTTGTTGGTGTAGTCACATTCAATCAGGTACTCTCCAGACCATCTGTTGTAGTAAGGCTGGCAGCAGGACATGGGGAAGTCGTCCCTACTGGTCTTGTAATCACGAGGACTCATCGCTCCGCAGCACTGGTACTTCCTCTCGATCAATCCAAAAGCTTGCTCGATGTCCCGATGCCCGTTCATATTGTTGAACGCATCCCAAATCGTGTCCGTGACAAAATCGTCGCTGGACTTCGAATCTGCCATCACTAACGCCAAAATCGAAGCACCGATCAACAAGACCAGGGTGACCACTTGGAAGATTAAATATATCAGCACGATTGGACGACTCTTCTTCTTAGCACCGGCAAATCCACAGCCTGACACTGCTAACACGAAGATCCCAGCAAGCAGGAACATCCAGGGAACCGCCTGGGGCCAGTACACTTTGTAGTCTAGGATGTAGTGGTTCGCGTTTCTCAGACTGGTTAAGCTGAGGACTTCTACGAAGAACCATATTGAGGTGGCTGTGATGCCTAACCCGAGGACCACGTAAATGATGTTTAGGATCACTAGGATCGCGGAGGAAAAACTTCCGTTGCCCATGTTGAAATGAAGGAAATATAAAGAAAACTTGTATTTTTTGTGTTGACGGGCGTGCGTTCAGGTCGGCGCGTCGGAATTGAATGGCGTGCTCCGGCGCAGAATGCTTTTATAAAGTAGCTAAGGCTTCGTTGGATCTCGATGATTCAGAGTGACGCGGTTTGCGGTGCGTAAGGATGGAAGTAAATATGTTTAATTAATTATTAAAGGGCGAGATAAGTTGACTCATGATGTCCGTTTTAGTGGAATAAGACGTTATTGGTTATTAGTAAATCGGAAGTAAATTGTTATTTCTTGAAATTAGGTAATAATGGCCTATCTGTGGTTAATAAAAGTGTTCTTTACTGCTGTAGTAGCTGTAGTATTGTTAGTTTGTTTTTCTCAATAAAGGCATTTGCCACGATAAAAAAAAAAGGTAATAATTAAATGAATTATGCTTTGTATTGAGTCTTTTTAAGTTAAAAAAGCAAAAGGGTTTATTTTGTGTCTAAATACATCTATCATGCGTAAAGTGTTGTCGTTAATAGGGAATGTGATTTATTAAGGATTTTATTGACGACGATCTTAGGTAATACATTATAAAAGGATATGAAATAAAATGTGATGCTTACATACATTATTATGGGAGAGGTCGTCCAAAAATAAAAGGTATTTTGATGAGATTTATTTGGATATTTTATTAGACTAATAAGTAATTAAGTTCTAACTTATATTGCTAAAATGAGGTAATCTAAGAAAGTGTCCAATAACACATATTCTTACTGTCTCTATCATAGTTAAGACATTTTGTTCTTGTGTTCTTTATACACAGCACTAACACTATAATATTATAATTTAACTAATCACCAACCAGGTTGTCTGTAAGAGATTGCTCTATAGTATAAGACCGCCGATTGTATACCTTTAGCTTTATGTGTATTGTCGACTTATGAAACAATTTCTTGTAACCAGGTTTGCAATAAAGTAGTATTGTATTGTATTGTAATCACTACAATTAAACTAACTCGAAAGCTTTTGTCCTTTTGAGTCTCCTTACTAGTAGTAGTAAGTCCATCATTTAAATAAGAAAAATTATGAAAGAAATACTTTTGAAAACTTTATTTCTATTGACAAACCTGTGCCGGCTTAAATATTTTCTACCATCTTCAAGCACATTTGTACAATAATAATAATACTATTTTTTTTCGTAATAAGCTAAGATCCGAGCTGCAAAATCGGTTTCACACTGTGGCAAAAGGTACAAAAGTCACCCAAATACGTACACGCGCACTTCTTATTGTTCGATTTTTGATTTTCTTCTTATTGTTTCTTATGATCCTGTATATTTTCTTCATGCGTTGTAGGTACATATATTTTATGAATGAAACCCCATTAATTAGGTATGCACTATTTACTACATAATATGTACATTTATTTACTACGATATTTCCATTGACTCATGTATTTATTTACCTGTTTATGTACTAGCTGCGGCCTGCGGTTGCACTCGGTGAATAGAACTAAATAATATACTTAGGTACTTCTGGGTTTACCTAGGAGCAAAATTACAGCACAATCGGTAAAAAAATTAAATAACCACAGGTACTGCAAGATTGTGTAATCTGTACCTCCCTTTTGAATGCTAAATTGGTCACATTGTTTTGTTTAACCCACTTATACTAAAAATAATTAATAAATCTATTTTAATCAGTTTTATCAATATGTTAACCGACGCGACGATGCGGTCGTAGATGGCCGCAGACTATACCTAGAAGGCGGGATAAGTCCCTCCCTGGCTTCACTGAACATCATGCCGGAACACGGTCACAATGACCGCTTAGCGACACGGTTTTGTCCAGTGGGTGGTAACTAGCCACGGCCGAAGCCTACCACCAGTATGAAAATAAATTTTAAGCTTGTTCTTGTATATTATTTATTTTATTATTCAGCACAACGCAAAGACTAACTTAATGCAAAAGTAGCATTTTCTACCAGTTGACCTGGAAAACTGGAGAAAAATGTACTGGACAATGGGAGGAGTGCAGATTATTATATGTAATTACGTCGCTCTTAAACACGGGTCAAACCCGGGCCTTTATATAGGTGTAAAACGGAGACAAAAAAAAGTCCAACGCGCAGAGGCCCTTTTGAGCTTTTAATATAAAAATGTAATGGGTGACACTTATCGGAGTCTATCTGTGACTCCATCTATACAATAGGCTCAAAGACAGTCTCCGCCAAGTGACAGGACTATTGTAATAGAAACTACTTGAACTAGCCAATGGATGTGCATTCTAAATGGATGGTTAATGAGGCTATTACTATGGTGTTTAAAGAGATAAACTAATCTTATCTTATCTGTGCGAACCCGGGGCACGTAGGTAATCATCCATAACAAAGACAAGTGAGAATAATTTGTAGAATTAGTTACTTCCTTCGATTTTAATTGCGTAAAGGGTCAGCGTCTGAGCTTCGTCTCATTGCTTCATATAAGTTACATAATGTATCTTTTTGGAGAAAGAGATTGGCTGAACTTGTGGGTCGACATTTTATTTATATAGTTAAATCATTTCTAATGCTAGTATACTGTGGTTAATGTCTTTATTGAGAAAACAATCAAAGTAGTAAAGTATGGAAGTGAAGAACACTTGGTTTTTTTATTTACAACGAAGTAAGAAGACGAGCAAGACGCTCTCCTGATGGTAAGAGATAACGCTGCCCATAATTAGTACAGTGCTACCCAGTGCATTGCGCCAACGCTTCTTACTTGAGAATCATAAGATGTTAAGACTCTTCAGCCCAGTAATTTTACTAGCTACTTACAGTGCCCTCCTACCGAACCACAGCAATGTTTGCACATCACTGCTCAGGCGGTAGAATAACTGGCACTGTTTGGGTACCCACCTAGTTGACCTCCTGCTAAGGAAGTCTACCCCCGGAAAGGATAGAGGTGCTTCTCTGGGTCATCTGGCCATCTTTTTCTGATTCTGCGGCGACGCCGTTTCCGATTTTTTGGGACTCAGTTTGTGGTTCTTACCCCAGTACTCATCCGGCATCCGATCCTTAAAAATAAAGTATATTCTGTAAAAATACATATATTTCGGCAAACATCTTAGCCCGAGCAAGGGGTACATTGAAAACCAGCGCTGGATGAATATCTAAATAATAGTTATTCATTCAGCACATTATTATGCTGAATGCACCCTATTGCCTAAGCGAGAAGTGGATTTAAGTAGATTTAAGATTATTGTTACCCTTTCTGGGCAATAAATGGCATTTTTTTTTTCACTATGTTACATTGAATCGAATACAATAAGGCTTACAATTTACAATACTAACGTATTGAGTCTTCTAAGCTTCTTAAGTATTTGTAAAATTTCTCTTACTCGAGATCCCCCGACCACATTGTTATGATACTTTTCATAAACTGACGCAACTAATATAATATTGGATTTACAATTTAACTGGAATTACCGTATATTTTCACCAGTTAGGTTAGTTTAATTAGGTAGGCCACATTTAGGTCAGCGGTCGGTAAACCCTACATAACAAATAAATACCTAAGTTCTGTTATTCATTCATAATATTCACCTGTTGGCATGCACGTAATAAAGTGGGCGTGGTTTTGTTTATTAACCGACTTCGAAAAAGGTGGTTATCAAGTCGCATGTATGTAATAATATTGGGCCTGTAAGATATTTATTTATTGATAATTATTAGCATGGCATTAAAATAACAATTACACTAACACATTACGTACATACGTGAAATAAATTACAATAAGAAGATTATGTTAGTCACTGCATAATATTATAATTAATTAATTTAACATAGGATTAATAATTTAATGCATTTAATCTGCTGAAAAAGAGCATATTGGTTATTACAGGCTATGCTACCTCGCCGACGAGTGCTTTGGTGTACCCGCTGCCCCGGCATTATGGCGTCCCGCAGAAACACACACAGGTTTTAGTGGGTATCCCTGCCATGATAAACTTCTGCGGGGGAGTCCCACATACCATTTCAGGGCCATCGGCTCAGCAGTATAAGTGTAACGAGGTATTAAACATATGCGCGTACACATAATATATGTAACTACATACATAGACATACACATATCGATACTTTCGTAATTATAATATTAGATGGAATTAGAGTTACTAGAATCACACAAATGGCTACTTACCTTAGGTCAAATTACCTAGTCATAATATTTATCCGAAAGTGCAAGTAGTATTTTTATCATTCTTTTTTTATTGTCTTACTCCTAGTCCAACTAAGAGCACAGTGTAAATTTCATCTAAATCGGTTCAGTAGTTTTTAAGATATGAATCAAAACGTGCATCTCACCTTCACTTAGTAGATATGTACAAAAAGTGATTTTTTTTATTATATAATTAAATTTATGTAATAAACATTTTCTTAGTTCAATTATAATCTCTATTCTAAATAATAAAATTACAAATTCTAAGAAAACGTCACATATTACTACGAAACAATTTAATGGCAATTAAATGACACAGAACCATACAAATTTAATATTATGACCAATCACCACCATAGGATGGAAGGATGTACCCTGACTGACGAATTCTCAGTAATAGTAGTACTACTATGACTATAATATTATGAGTCATGACTGGATGAATGAAACTTGCTTCCATTCACACTTCCTACTGCCTTAAGAAGTCATCTGAACTTGTAGAATCTTGTCATTATTTCTTGTTATATGAATAACAAAAATACTAAAAATATTTCACACATGATTGTGAAATATTTTTATATAAATTAGATATATTTTTATATAAATCCTAGAATGCGGTTTAGCCCTTTTAAAACTGATCAAATCAAAATGCATTTAATCTAATAGGCTATATAATGGAGCACTATGTTTCAAGAATTATATATTTTTTAAGACTCTACCACTATAAGACTTCACTAACGCTGTGTGTTTGTAACCTCTTCACAGCAAAACTGTTGAACCAATTCAGTCAAAATTTGGTAAATAAGTAGTTTAGAGCTTGCAATAACATTTCTTTGTAGTGGTAATCTTCTACTGCAATCGCCTAGGGAAATTTTACCGGGGGTAGACTTCCTTTGCAGGAGGTCATCTAGGTGGATACCCCAACAGTGCCAGTTATTCTACCGCCTGAGCAGTGATGTGCAAACATTACTGGGCACTGTAGCTAGTGAAATTACTGGACTGAAGAGTCTTAACATCTTGTGACTCTTGAGTAAGAGTTGGTGTAGTGCACCTAGAAGAGTTATCTCTTAACATCAGGAGAGCGTCTTGCTCGTCTTCTTACTTCTTCACATTTAAACTATCGCCAAGCAAAGTGCAGTTACTGTGTCCCAGACTGAAAGGAAATGTTACCAGAGAAGTTTACCACTTTTCATGTTTAACTTCCAGGTTCGACTAAATCTGGGGGCACGGCAGTGCCCCCGCCAAGTCGAGCAAAAAAAGCGGCACGGCCGTACCATCCTTTTCTGGAAGCAGTTCAGACCATTTTCGACCACCTATAACTTCGTTATGGATAAAACTAGAAGCTTAATTTTTTTTAAACCGAGTATGCATTGTATAAACACGGTTTATTCCAAATTTCATTCAATTTGAACAAGTAGTTTAAGAATTATAACTAGTCAAAGTTTTGTGATTTTCGTTTTTTTCTTAAAACATAATATATAAAACAAAGTGACTGCCCGTGTCTGTCTGTCTGTCCCTAAGTATGCTAATTTTGATAGAGTGATTCAAGAGGAAGATTTATATGTTTACGCTGTATTCTGTTTACCTAATACATATTAAGCATAACTAGCTTATACTTGCGGCTTTGTCCGCATGCCCAAGTCCTTTCTATCATCCAAATTTCAACCCAATCCATTCAGTGGTTTAGGCTGTGCGTTAATAGATCAGTCAGTCAGTCAATCAGTCACTCTTTCCTTTTATATATTTAGAAGAAGATATAATATAGTAGAGAATCGCTGATAAATTTCTGTCAGTCACTACGAAATGCGTGCGGGTCCATTAGTATATTACATACAACTTATTGCTATTCTAAATCAGTCATAGAGCAAAATAAAAATTATCTAAGCCTTACAGGTAGCAAAATGTCGATGAGTCACGCGTAAAATTAAGGTATAATTTGTGGTCACAGAGTAGCATGAGTCACACCACAGTTCTCAGAACGTAGTACTACCTACTCGGAAACTGATCAGGTTTTGTTATTCTGTGTCCGATCTTTGTGTCCGTTGATCTTATGATGATTTGAATAAAAACTGTCGGTGCATTCCAGCATTCCTTTTCGCATATCCTGATATTTTTGTGGGAAATGGTCCACTATTTTAAAGTTCTTTTGACATATTGTGAAACTATATAAATTTATATTATAATTTTAATGTATTTAATTTATGGGATTTTTTTTTATTGATTTAACGTAATTCGGTGTATTAAATTTGTATTTAATTATAATTATTTTATTATGTATTTGGATATAATTCTTAAGTTTCAAATTGTATTAGAATATGGCTTTTGGCTGAAATAAATGACAATTTAATTTAATTTAATATAGATAACTGCAAAACTTTTTAGCAAAAAATTGAACGGCCAAAAACGGCGGTTGGTGAGCTTAATTGCCTGTTTGGCGCGGACTCAAAATGACTAAGGTGTTTTTTTTTTTTGACTAACATTTCTTATTTCTTACTTTTCATTGTTTCAGCGGTATAATTTTTTTGCTAAATGTTTTATTTTATAATCTTTTTAGCTATATTGTTGCAATCAGTGAGTGAACAATCAATTAACCCCTGATTACCCTTAGATTTGGATTTTTTTTTCAAATTTATTTATATATAAATTTACCTATATCGTACCACTTTTCCAATAAAAAAGAGAATTTTCAAAATCGGAAAACGGTAAAAAATTATGCGTCACACTTAAAAAAATACGGGTCGAATTGTAAACCTCCTCCGTTTTGTTTTGTCGGTTAAAAACGATGACATAATATGCCTATAATAATATTATTATTTATTTGTTATGTGGGGGACTTGAAGGCCTATTGGCTAATACTCACCCACTACGATAGATGACAACTTCAATGTATATTGCTGCGTTTGTTATTTTGCTCATATTAAGGAGGCGGTTTAAGCAAGTAATGTACGCAAGTTTTGTCTATGGATTCTAGTGTCTTACATGTAGTTTAGCGATAGCCAATAGGCCCTCTGCTACGTCACACTTCGGTATAAAATTTTCCGGTTAGAACTTAAAATTACGTCATAATCCCCCCCCCCCAAGAAAAAATACAGTGCGTTCATCAAAATCTTTATTTTACAAGCTACCTGTCTGTTGTCTGTCAGTCCGTCTGTCTGTCTGTAATCAAATCTCGGAAGTTTAATTTGATCAACTGCCTGATTTCTGATTGAGCTGAAATTTTGCATGCATGTATAAATCGGATGACAAAGCAATATTATTATGACATGGAGCTGATCTGATGATGGAGCAGGAAGGTGGCCATAAGAACTTCTTAATTAAACGACGCAACCTCATCGAGTTTGGGCTCATTTGATTTGTCTTGACGAGTACTTTATGGTGCTAGATGGTAATAATAATAAAAGCTTGTTTTTAAAAGTTTTTTCTTAATTTCACTTGTTATTTATTCATTTTGTGAAATTAAGCCACTATGCTGCCGTAGATGGTAGCCAACTAAACCTTTAGCTGTTAAAGCACGTTAAACTGCGGATCCTATAAGATATTATACTAGTAGTTCGCCTCAAACTGGGACCTCGCGGCCCAATTTCCGTTAAACCTTAGACTTTAGACCTTAGACTTTTTTTAAAATATCCTAATACAAGAACTTTAACTTTAAGTCGAAAAAATACACCCGTTTATCCTTCAAAAAATGTTTTGACCCTCTGAATAAATCAATATTCATAGAGAACTTGCCGTTACCCTATGTTTATGAAATTTGGCATACCTTAACATATATTTTAAATACAGGAAAAAATTTGAAAACTTTTAATCTACTATATAAAAATAAGTCGGGTTTTCCTTCCTGACGCTATAACTCCAGAACGCACGAACCGATTTCCACGGTTTTGCATTCGTTGGAAAGGTCTCGGGCTCCGTGAGGTTTATAGCAAAGAAAATTCAGGAAAAATTTCAACAGAAATTTAAAACGAAGCCATCTGGTGGCGAAACGGAGTTCGCCGGGATTGCTAGTTTTTAATAAAATTAATTCATTTAAAAATAGCGCTATTTAAAGAACGTAATCATCGAAGTTAAGCAATGTTATGCGTGTACGTATTTGGATGGGCGCGTACGTAGTGATCTCAACTTTTTGCTGACTTTTTTGGAGAGAGCCACCAGTGGTCTGCGCTGCACTACGGTGTGCTCGTGCACCTTTATTGTTGAATGTGCCGGCACAAACTATTCTAAGTTTTAAAAAGTTTTGCAGATAGGCTACACAAATAATAATATATCTTACTGCCAGCGAAAAAGCTAATATGCCCAAGATGAAATTGTGTATTTAATAATTAAAAAGGCTGCAGCCTTATTAAATGGTCTTATAATGGTCTTTTCAAAATACTGAACCATTTTAAAATTGCGACTATCAACCTAACAAAATGTTACTGTCTTTTATGGGAGTGAATCGCAAATCTATAATGATCATATCTAAATTATGAACCATTTTGAAATTGCGTCTATCAACCTAACAAAATGTTACTGTCTTTTATGGGAGTGAATCGCAAATCTATAATGATTATCTCTAAATTATGAACCATTTTGAAATTGTGTCTATCAACCTAACAAAATGTAAGTGTTTTTATAGAAATGAATCGCAAAACTATAATGGTCAACCCTAATTTCTGTACCAATTTGAAATTGCGATTATAAACCTTACATAATGTTTTTATCTTCTAAGAAAATGAATCGCAAATCTATAATGGTCAACTCTAATATCTGTACTAATTTGAAATTGCGTTTATCAAACTACCGAAATGCCCCATCTTCAACGACAGTGAATCGCAATTACATAACGGTCCGTACTATTCGAACTAATTTCAAACTGCGTTTATCTACCTACCAAAATGTTCCCATCTCCTAAGACAGTGAATCGCAATTATATCCCGGTTACATT
The DNA here is from genome assembly GCA_947507615.1 of Hemithea aestivaria. Lineage (NCBI taxonomy): Eukaryota > Metazoa > Arthropoda > Insecta > Lepidoptera > Geometridae > Hemithea > Hemithea aestivaria. Next base: position 11,317,825 of record OX382349.1, on the reverse strand, counting down.
ATTAATAAAAGATTTAACTGCAACTCTTGGGCCGATTTGGCTCATTTCTGAACATGAGAATTCTTTGCGTTTGTACTACCCGTTCGCAAAGTTCCGTCAAGATTGGAACTTCGGTAACGTGGTAATCTAGGAATCTCTTGAACTCTAGAACCCTTCGACCGATTTGGCTCATGTTCGAACTTTAAAATTCTATGGATATGTACTACGCGTTTGCAAAGTTTCATCAAGATTGGACCATCGGTTTTCAAGTTATCGCGTAACAAACATACATACAAACATACACTTTTGATAAAATATTTAGGTAGGTTATAAAAAATGTTAATAGCTCAGAAAAAAAATTATCGGCGTACCAGTTTTGAAATTATCGTCAGACCTATCTTAAAGACTTTAAGTCACTTATATCTCTGCAATACTGAAGCCTATTTGGCTTTTTTTTTTACTATAAGTATTCTATTAACCTATTTAACTGGTGTGCAAAATTTCATTTAATTTGGATTTACCGTTTTTGAGTAAATGTCGATCAAAGTTAGGCACCAGAGGTCAACCGTTAAACTGGTCAAAACGCAGGCTTTTCGCGGCTCTCGACTCTAAGACCTCGCTTCGCTCGGTCGATTATATAATAGCTCATTAGGTCATGTCGTCATCTAGGCGACCTGAAACTACAGCATATAGGTTGGCCTCACAACCTATAAATCGTGATTTGACTCTGACAGTGTAATTAGTATAACCTGTTCTGTTGGAGTATAAATAAACCCATTTATAACAAGTGGATCCGCGCCAAATAAACATAGAGTTAAGTCCTAAAACCTATGTACCTACTCATAAAACTATTTAAATTAGAATTACCTTATCTTAACAATAATTAGGCATAATTTCCACCTTTACAAATTTTGAAAGGCCTAAGAGCTTATAAAATAGTAGAATATTATAATATGATTATGTGTACCACTAGGATTAGATTTACACTGGTGATTGTACGTTTGTATTATTATAAGTTTATGAATAAAGATCTTTTGAAATTGAATTGAATTGAAGTGGATCCGCGCGCACTTCATCGCGCTTCTTCTTTCATTGCGCTTAATAGAAAATTAACAGTGTTTCTCTAATATACTAGTAGTTCGCCGCGAACTGGGACCTCGCAGACCCAATTTCCCTCAAAATAGGTATAAATACATGGGTAAAAGTTATAAGAATCTACGAAATATAAATGTATGGAAACTTTAACCTTTAATATTCGTAAAAGGAAAGGAAAATGCCAAAATTGAAAGTAATGTTAAAACTCAAAATACGTAACGGATATACATTAAAAAAATCTTTATCTCTGTGACTATTTTATTGTTGTGATCAAATTTCAATAATAATATAATATGAAAGGTTATGTGTGTATTCACTTGCAGAAAATAATATAGAATAAAATAATAAATATTACTATAATCTTTACAAAAAATCTCACAAAATCATCATAGTTTGTAGCACTTGTTTACGAAGCAAGTTGCCGATGCAGTGGACATTAGAAGAATTGAAATTGGAAAAAAATATCTAGCTTTAATTGTAATATATATAGCAAATTTACAACAGTTATTATATTGAAGCTAATTCTATAACATTTTTGTCGTAGCAGCCGATGATGACTTAGACTTGGAGCGAGAACGCAGAGCTATGACAGTCACGCGTAACATCTAGGCTCGCAGGTTTTCAAGATGTATCTACAGCTACTGAGAAGGACAAAGTGTCCTTGTTCAAGGCATTATCAGACTTTTTATACGTGCAGCAGTGCAGCTCGTCGATCACATTTGCACTTTCCATCAGATGGGATGTGATCAAACGTAGGCCTAATTATTAATTATTTTTTTAAACATAAAACTTGTGAATGAACTTTACAAACAGGGATCTCAAGGCGCTGCGGATCCAGTACAGCAATGCTTTCAGGATGCTTTTGGCGCTGTCTCGATACTACAGAGCGTCAGGGATGTTTGCAGATGTTAGAGTGAATGATGGTTTTAATGGCATAATGATATGTGATAAACACATAAATAACAATCCCAATAAGTTTCTTGCTCGTTCTTCTCATAGATATGCTTTTCGAATGAGCAGTAGAGTCTTAAAATACTTAGATCTAAATAATTGTAAAATTTACTTTCAAAAGTGAAGAACTGTAGTCTAGTACAGTAAAAGAAGAAATGTGGATCGAAAAGTCGAAAGCAGAAAAACTAACTTAGGAACTTTGTTTGGACTATTCAGAACATAAACATACTAAAAGTCCCCACCCCTCCGAGGTGAGCCCGAGGGAAGAGGGGGGGAGGCCGAAGAAGGTTCCATTTTTAGGTTTTTTGCTTATGCCAATTCGAGTAATGTGCCCAAACTCGACGGGTTTACTAATAGCCATTGAAGAGGTTCAGTAAACACCTCCTGGCTCCATCATCAGATCAGCTCAGTGGTACCAAATTATTGAACTGTCATCATATTTCAAGACATTTGCAAAGTTTCATTATGGTACGACAACCAGAAATTGGTCAAATATTACTTGCAAGATTTTTTTACCGACTTTGTATGGAAAACTAATTTCAGCGTCTTAAAAATAGACCACGTTTGGAAGCTCATAGCTGGACAACGATTGGATATAGATAAAAAGTGTAAAAGCCAAAGTTGTAGGAAATTTTAAAGCTTTTATAATGTAGTACAACAAAATATCGTACAACGCCCAGTTTTTGACATTTAGGCAAAAAACCTAAAAATGGGACCTTCTTCGGCCCTCCGAGGTGAGCCCGAGGGGTGGGGACTTTTAGTATGTTTATCTCCTGTAATAGTCCAAAGAAAGTTCCTAAGTTAGTTTTTCTGCTTTCGACTTTTCGATGCACATGTCTTTTTTGGGCACCCATTGACTGGACTACTATTTGAATAAAAAAATGTGTTTAAGTTTGATTAATAAATTTGAACCTAATATCCTGCACCACCCGCACGATCATTTAAATTCATAATTTTTTGAGTAAGTCAACATGGCTATTCACTTATCCATTAGGGAACCGAACCTAGGACCGAATTATCAAAAATGTATGAAATGACGTATTACGTCGTATCGATTTTTGTCAATTCTGTCTTTGGTTTGGTTCCCTAGACGGATAACTGAATATCCCTGCAGTTCTCATAATATTACAATCGCTAAACATTGTAATTTTGTATTCTCTATAACTCTACAACCCTTGCACCGATTTGGCTCATTTTTGGACATGAGAATTCTTTTAGTTTGTACTACCTGTTAAAAAAGTTTTATCAAGACTGGATCATCGGTTTCATTGTAATAAAGCAATATCTTTAACTCTTGAACCCTTCCACCGATTTGGCTCATGTTCGAACTTAAAAATTCTATGGATTTATATTACGCGTTTGCAAAGTTTCATGCAGATTGGACCATTGGTTTTCCAGTTATCGCATAACAAACATACATACAAACATACACTTTGGCTAATATATTTGTGTCGCTTATAAAAAATGTGTATATGTTAGAAAAAAAATTATCAGCGCTCCAGTTTTGAAATAATCGTCAGACCTATCGTAAAGACTTTAAGTCACCTATATCTCTGCAACCCTGGAACCTATTTAGCTAAATTTTTTCACTAAAATTATTCAATAAACATTCTTAACTTGTGTGTAAAATTTCATTTAATTTGGATTAACCGTTTTCAAGTAAACGTCGACCAAACTTAAGCACCAGAGGTCAAGCGTTAAACTGGTCCAAACGCAGACATTTCGCGGCTTTCGACTCTAAGACCTCGCTTCGCTCGGTCGATTATGCATGTATTATACATATAAACCTTTCTTTTGAATCACTCTATCAAATAATGAAAACCGCATCAAAATCCGTTGCTTAATTTTAAAAATATTAGCATACATAGGGACAAACAGCCGCGGGAAGAAACTTTATTCTATACTAGCATCGCCCAGCGGTTTTACCCGCAGTACTTATGTAGCCTATGTATTATTCCAGGATCTAAGCTATCTCTATACAAAATTTCAGCTCAATCGGTCCACCCGTTTATGCGTGAAAGAGTTACAAACATCCTGACATCCATTCTTACAAACTTTCACGTTTATAACATTAGTAAGACACTATATGTAGTGATTATGACCTATTTACATATATTTAAATACTTATAACCTGTCGTACATAACCTTTGCCCAGTTTTAAACCGTTATCTAGTCCTAGCATTAATTACTCAGACAATTAGAGTCATCAATCTGTGCCACCGGCAAAAGATGAGTGTACATACGTCATATTTACATACTATATATACTTACTTATTACATGGAAATATACATACGTTATTGTACTACAATAACAATGATTGCGCCTGTGAGACAGAAGTACTTGAAAAAGTACTTGAGGATATGACTTATTGAGTAAACTTGACACTTAATTTATTTTTAACCCCCGACGCAAAAACGACGGGGTGTTATAAGTTTGATGTGTCTGTCTGTGTGTGTCTGTCTGTTTGTCTGTGGCATCGTAGCTCCCGAACGGATGAACGGATTATGATTTAGTATATTTTGTTTGAAAGTAGAGTTAGTCCAGAGTGTTCTTAGCTATGTTTGGTGGAAATCGGTCCAAGATGGCCGCCGCTACAATATGGCGGATTAAAAAGCACCCTAATTTCAATCGTGAAGATGGTTTCAAATTCTCATCTGTGTGGAATCCGGTAATAAGAAGGTGTTTGCGTCCTAACGTAATTCAGAAACCGGAGGATACCATTAGTGTTGTGTGTCGTGACAACCCTGAGAACATTCTTGATCAAGTGAGGGTAGATGTAAATCTATCGTCTCGAGCGCCGTAGGATGATCGTCCCTGCAGTATTCTCGTGACCACGATACATGCAACTGTATCGAAACGTCGAGGTTAGTTTTATAATGTTTTTGTAAAACTAGCATTAAATACCAACGCGATAAGTCCTGAGTTATATAATTAATATGAGTTTAAATCGCGGAAGTCTAAAATGTTATATGGCGGATTACTTTTTTCTTCCGCGACCCCATCAATATGGGTATCAAATGAAGGGGCTTGACTAGTAGAATACACCACACTATGACAAATTTAAAATCCAAAATCACAAAAGCGAAACGGGCCTAACCCGTTGCGTTGGGGGTTTTTTTAATTTAATTCACTTGTTTAATGAAGAAGTAACAAGCATACACACTCACTAACTTTCGCATTTATAACATTTAGTGTGATTATTAAGAAAGAAAAATGATAGGTATTGTCCCGCAAAATAATTTTATTAATGGTACCTAATTTCTAGGTATTGACTAATTTTGTACCTAATTCACGTAAATAAGCAATAGGTACATTACCTACGTCAAATAATGTTATTATATCGTTTAACTTAAGTAATTAGTGAATAAAAACAGATGTTTTTCCTTTAATTGTTCGACCGCAAACAAAACAAGCGGTTTGGCGCAATAGCGGTGACAATCTTAAAATAATAATTTGTTTAGGAAATACTTCCTTAAGAGTGAAATGCTTTAAAGAATTTTTCTTTTTCTTAGTCGTACACTCTTGTCAGAGTGGTCGTGGTTGCTCTGATGCACGGTCGTCTGCTTGGATTTTCCCGATTTAGCGATGTGACGCCATTTTTGTCTGTTAATGGCGTTGCAAGAGCACTGGGTCATAGATGCCTCTGTAGCCTTCTTGATGAGGTCAGTCCAGCGAGTTGGAGAACGACCTCGAGCTCTCTTCCCTTCAATGGGACCCTGCACAAGAAGTCTCTCCATTGAGTGTTCTTTTAAAAAATTATGGATATGAAATATAATTATCGTTTTTATTAATTTCAGCTCCATCGGTCCACCCATTTAGGCGTGAAGAATTAACAAACATACACACTCACAAACTATCGCATTTGTAAAATTAGTATGAACATACATTATATATTTGCTTGGAAGGCAGTATAATTGACTAAAATTATAAATAATTTTAAGATAGCCTTTGAGGTTGAGTCCCACGACTCAGAAAATATCAAATAATAGGATCCTTTCTTAGAGTTGATAGAGTCGGTTATTTTGGGAGAATTGAAGTAATATCTAAAAATATCTGCCTTTATGAAAGCGGTTGTTCATTCAAGTTTATCTACAAAGACTATGTAACTGATATACTTCCACTTAAAATTTTGTAGATTTCATTAAACAAGTGAAAATTAAAAAACAATTAAAAACAAGGTTTTATAATTATTACCAATTCAAGACGAATCAAAGGAGCCCAAACTCGATGGGGTTGCGTCGTTTAATTAGGTACACATTTCCTATGGCCACCTTCCAACTCCATCATCAGATCAGCTCCATATCATAAAAATATTGCAAGGTCATCCGATTTATACATGCATGCAAAATTTGAGCTCCATCGGATACCGGAAAGTGGGTCAATTTTTTTTTTTACTACTCATTACTCATTATTGGATAGCCTTTGGCCACGATTTCGCGTGATGTTAGACGACGATGCGGCCGTAAATGGTAGCAGATTGAACCTAGAAGGCGGGATAAACCCCTCCCTGGCTTCACTCAACAACATGCCGTAACACGATCACAATGACCGTGAATGTGAGATTGATTGACTCTTCAGCCCAGTAATTTACAGCTACAGTGCCCTCCTACCGAAGCACAGTAATGTTTGCACATCACTGCTCAGGCGGTAGAATAACTGGCATTGTTGGGATACCCACCTAGACGACCCCCTGCAAAAGAAGTCTACCCCTGGTAAAACCCCTGGTATTTAAAAACGGCTCTTACATTTTCCATTGGTTATCAAATAGCTATGTTATCGCTGCTCTAAATACGCTTAACGTCCATTATCTGTTGTCCGAAATAACGGATTAATGTACAAACGGTCCACAATTGATTTGAACTTGGTTCCGTCGCGAATAACTACCGCCTTGTTGAGCCTGCTACTACCAATTGTCTGCGTGTTTTTGTACGAAATAGTATCAATTCACACTAAATATATAGGTGCAGAAGGCTATGAATGGCTATTGACTATTAATTGCGCTACATATACATATCTTACTATTATAATCCGAAAAAAATATATTATTCTTTTTAGAATGACGAGAACATATTAATACGTAAGTTGCGTACGTATGCGTACGTATGTTAAGTGTGTGTCTTTTTTATACAAAGAAGTATGAAGACGTAAAAAACGCCCTCCTGATGGTAAGAGATAACGCTGCCCATAATCAGTACAGTGCCACACGGGAATTTTACAATAATGTAAAATTCTTGGTGCACTGCGCCAACGCTTCTTATAAAAGCAGTAAAGTTAAAAAGGCATTGCGATGAGGGCAGGTACGGTAGCAGATAGTAAGGTTACGTTTCAACAGTGACAAACACGTGAGCTGAGTGAACGAAGCGAGCGTGCTGCGTCCGCAGCCGGCAATGCGCCAGGTGCGACTTGTTCTTAAAGTTCACAATTCATCATTCACGCATTCCAAATACAAACGTCATCATTTGTCGTCGTCATTTGTATGTAATACAAATGACTTGCCTTTTATAACGCTCATGTTATATTTATGGTTAAATAAATGAATTGAATTGAATTGAATTGAAACTTTTCATGACGATTTATCTCACATTACAATAATTATTAATCTAATGAAATAGTTATAACCGCAAATAAATTGGATACACCTAACATTAACCAACAGTGACCGGTTAAACATAAGATTAGCCGGTTAAAGATTAGATTAGATAAGATAACACTTTATTGATACAACTTACGTCTTATCGCTAATAGCGATCTCTTCCAGTCAACCACAAACCTAGGTGTAGCCGCAACATATCTTCTAAACATCTCAGTAAGGGCGTCCTTCTGCCCCTCTACAAGTAGTGCTATGATGTCGATACAACACAGCGCCGCCGTCAATGAGTCCGTCCTTGGTCAGTTCCGCATGTCAGCCATTGTCGATAATTGGCTCACACGTTGCTGATCGTATTGTTGCGATTAGCTACGAATGAACTGGATTTTTCATTAGTTTGTTGATATTTTTGTTGCTTTTGGACGGTATTTGATGCAGTATTCGCTTGAATATTTATATTATATTTTATACAACAACGTAAGAAGACGAGCAAGACGCTCTCCTGATGGTAAGAGATAACGCTGCCCATAATTAGTACAGTGCTACCCAACGCTTCTTACGTGAAAGTCATATATAAGATGTTAAGACTCTTCAGCCCAGTAATTTCACTAACTACATTGCCCTCCTACCGAAGCACAGCAATGTTTGCACATCACTGCTCAGGCGGTAGAAAAACTGGCACTGTTGGGGTAGTCTTGCAAAGGAAGTCGTCCTTCGGTAGATTCTTTTCTATCTTTCTTATCTACTGCCTAACTCAAAGACCTTTAATGAATTTTAAAAAGGCACCAGTGCGCGGTAATCAGGTCCTAAGTTATTCATCATAGTACCTATTACCATTCATTACGACCATAAACCTTGCCCTTGAAACCTGCAACATCGCAACCATTTCAAATATTCCTCAAATGACCATAATAATACCTACTTAGAATAACGCAAGTTAATTACAAGTAGTGATTAAGTATTAGTTCTCAGATGTCCTTACGAGTGCTTTTGTCACCGATGACTGTATTTGTACTTAAGTAATTAATATTTGTTTCATTAAAACATAATTTTGGTATTACAAAAACAAACTTAAATGGGATTGGGCGGGTCACGTTGTCCGCATGCATCCCGACCGCTGGGCAAAGGTCGCCACAGAATGGACACCTGAAGAGGGACGGCGTCGCCGAGGCCGGCCGCGGAAACGATGGCGTGATGACTTGATCTCGTATCTGGAGGGCTGGCAAGATGCAGCGCTGGATCGAAAGGAATGGAGGAATTTGGGGGAGGCCTTTGCCCAGCAGTGGGACAGCCTAGGCTAAATATAATAATATAATAATCGTAAATGTCACTGTCAATCATAATATAGGCACTAAATGATTGTAGGTACGACATAGTACCTACTCGTTTTATTTTTACTAGTGGCCCGCGCGCACTTCGTGCTTACCTAATAGAAAATTATCAGTATTTTACAAGCTTTTATTTACTTTCACTTGTCTGTTGTCTATCTGTCTGTCTGTTTGTCTGTAATCAAATCTTGCAAGTTTAATTTGACCCACTTCCCGGTGTCCGATTAAGATGAAATTTTGCATGAATCGGATGCAATGCAAATATTTTTATGACATCGTAACTGATCTGATGATGGAGCTGGAAGGTGGCTATAGGAACTCTGTAATTAAACGACCCCATCGAGTTTGGGTTCATTTGATTCGTCTTGACGAGTACTTTATGGTAATGATAATAAAAGCTTGTTTTTAAAAAAAAAAAAATAATTTCGCTTGTTTAAAATGTAAGGGCGCCTAATATCGACCGCCCTATCTAGACAAGTTCTAAGATTAAATTATTTTATTATTTTAGTTAAAACAATAGATTAAATTATTTTAGTTAAAACAATAGAATAACTAAATTTGAAATTAATTGAGGCCATTGTTTAGAAAACAGCGGTTTATAATAACGAACAAATACCAACTGAAACTTAGTTTGGTTCAAAGGATTAACTTTATAATTCTACATCTTTGTTGGTACAGATTTTGTTAATTTACTTTGTTACTAAAATAACTGATTGAACGACAAACACACTGAAATTACTGGGCTAAAGAATCTCAACATCTTATATCTCTTGAGTAAGGGAGAATTTTACATCTTTTTAAAATCCTGGGTGGCACTGTACTGATTATGGGCAGCGTTATCTCTTTTCATCAGGAGAGAGTCTTGCTCGTCCTCTTACTTCTCAAAAATCCACTCCCCTAGTACGCATTTAGTATTATATTTTGCATATCATTCTCTTTCACACAGTTCATAAAAACCTCTCTTAGTCGCTCGGGCTTCCCGGTTTACCACCTATGAGCAAATTCATGGATTTTTGGTCCCATGACTTTCCTCTCTCATTACCACTCATTGTCATAAACAAAATTTGTTAGTGTGAGAGCTTCACCTAAAACTTACCACACCAGTTCACTGCAGGGTAAACCCCGCATACATAACTATTACCTGTAGGTATATATACTTAAGCTAGTCTAGTAGTCACATACCTCTATAACGCGTCATAAAAACCACGCTAATCTGAATCCAATTATATAAAAGGAAAGATTGACTGACTATTCTATCAGCGCGCAGCTCAAACCGCTAAACGGATTGGGTTGAAATACAGATAACCGCTGTAGCACTGTAGCTAGTGAAATTACTGAGCTGAAGAGCCTTAACATCTTATGACTCTCAAGTAAGAAGCGTTGGCACAGTGCACCCAGAAATTTACCTAGTAGAATCCTGGGTATCACTTTACTAATTAATAATTAATGGGCAGCGTTATCTCTTACCATAATGAGAGCGTCTTGCTCGTTTTCTGACTTCGTAGTATAATTTTTTTTTTTCATAGTTAAACTGCTGGGCATCCACTGTGTGTCAGCGTTAATCAATTGTTGCTGGACTTTCTGGCAATATGACCAAAATACTCAAGCACCCGTTTGAGGCAGATGGTAGAAAGCCTATTTGTCACTTTGAGCTGCTTGAGTACGTTGGTACGTCGGGCTGTTTAGCTGATTCACAACATTTACTTAATTTTCTGTCTTACTACATCTTTATTTAAACTTGCGCCTCCAGCTAAGAAAATCTATTATATTCCAAAATTCTTAGAAATAACTTTGGAAGGGCTAAAAAGTTAAAATTTACCGAAACCTGATGGACTGACAATAACAACTTTCAAAACTTTAATATCTGAGTCACAGACGATTGGAATAAAAACAGAGGGTTGGTACCCCAACAGTGTCAGTTATTCTACCGCCTGAGCAGTGATGTGCAAACATTACTGTGCACAGGTATGAGGGCACTGTAGCTAGTTAAATTACTGGCAGAAGAGACTTAACATTTTTTTTTTAATGTGATGAAGTAGAAGACGAGCAAGACGCTACGCAACATTAGGATGTTAAGAGATAACGGCTGCCCATAATCAGTACAGTGTTACCTAGGATTTCACAATTATGTGAAATTCTAGGAGCACTGCACCAACGCTTCTTACTCAAGAGTCACGAGATGTTAAAACTCTTTAGCCCAGTAATGTCACTAGCTACAGTGCCCTCCTACCTGTGCACAGTAATGTTTGTACATTACTGCTCAGGTGGTAGAATAACTGGTACTGCTGGGGTTCCCACCTAGACGACCTCCTGCAAAGGAAGTCTACCCCCGGTATAACATCTTATGACACTTGAGAATGAGCCGTTTGTGCAGTGCAATTTTAATTTTACTTGACTGAAATGGTACATAACGCTGCCCATAATTAGTACAGTGCTACTAATTATGGGCAGCGTTATCTCTTACCACCAGGTCTTCTTACTTCTATGCATTATACTCGTAGTATACCATACAAATACAATAGAATAAACTTTTAAAAATTACACATTAGACAAAAAAAATGTTATAATGGGCATATTGCTTATAGTTATCTCTTCCAGACAACCAACATTATATCGCACTTCTAGATGAATACTCCAGTCTCCAGTAACTCACCCAAAAATGATTTTTTTATTATCAGCTATAACCTAAAATAGGTATAAATAAATTTGTGATTGCAAAAACTTACTTTCTGAGTTCTTGAAGTTAGAGCCACAAGGTTGGATGTCAAATTCCTTCAACAATCGACGTCGGATCTTATGTTTGACCTATAAGGTCCGAAAACAATTCCCGAAAAAATTCGACCGCCGACATCCGACCGTATGGCTCTAACGTCTGGAGTTAAGCTAGTGTTTTATTAGGTTTGCGATATAAAGGTTATAACGGATAACTATACAAGTGAAATTTTAAAAAACTTTTTTAAAAACAAGCTTTTATTACTATTACCAAAGTTCTCGTCAAGACGAATCAAATGAGCCCAAACTCGATGGGGTTGCGTCGTTTAATTACGGAGTTCTTATGGCCACCTTCTTGCTCCATCATCAAATCAGATCCATGTCATAATAATATTGCATTGTCGTTCGATTTATACATGCATGCCAAATTTCAGCTCAATCAGAAATCGGGAAGTGGATCAAATTAAACTTCCAAGATTTGATTACAGACAGACAGTCAGACACATCAGACAGGTGAAAGTAAAAATCTTGTAATAAAAACGCTTTCCTGCGCGGTGTCTGCCTGTTTAACTATCGTATGTTTCGCCTCCATCACAAGTTCTCGTTGAAATTGTAAATATTTGTTGTATTTGAAACAAAGGTAACTTTTTAATGGAGGAGAGGTATCTTTGTTTATTAATTGCGCGGTTCATTTAATTCAGAATTTATTTGTGGAAGGATTCATTTCAGGATCATTTCTGAAGGGTGCGTAATTGTTATTTGTTTACTTATATTTTGTTTTTTTTACTTTTAAATTTGAATGCAAACGATCATTACGACCGTGTTCCGGCATGATGTTCAGTGAAGCCAGAGAGGAATTTATCCCGCCTTCTAGGTTAAGTCTGCTACCATCTTCGTCCGCATCCATCATACAAGATCGTGGGCAAAGGCTAACATATAAATGAATAAAATAAGTTAAATGAAACCTTCAGGACACGACCTAAGTTTTTGGGTGGGGATGCGTTGCGTCACTATTTGGTGCAGTGTACCAGACGGCTTCTGGTGACTCTTAGTGACGTCACAATCAAGCGACTTTAGTGCATCGTATTTCACAATAATTTTTAATGAAAAAAATTATGTCCAATATTTTTCATAAATCTACTTGATGGAATTTTATTTTTCTTTAACATACCTATATCACTTTGTCATAGACAAATATTCTACATCAATGCCTATCACAGATTGTGTGGCCAACCTATATGTTGCAGTTTCAGGTCGCCAAGTTTACATACAAACCTCATCAGCCCCTGTAATGTAAGTTGTCCCCACAGAATACACAACAGTGACCCCGGGACAATGAAATCACAATAAAAGGATACTATAAACCTCCGACATTGACTCTATAACCTTAATGTAAGATATCAAAAGTTTATTTATTTCACAAATAGTTTGATGACAATCTAAATAACTGAAATAATAATCGAGTTGCCAAGCTGTCGATATGTTTTTTTTATTTTTTTTTATTTAATATATTTCAGGACGTTTAACACAGCGCCACCTAACCCCAAACTAAGCAACTGAATGCTTGTAATATGGTGGTTAGGAATAACGGATATAATACTTATATACTTTTCTTTTGTAAATACATACTTATAATAGATATTGAAAAACCACCCAGACCAGAAACAAATACCTGTGGATGACACAAACATTTGTCCCGTGCAATCGAACCCGCAACTTTCTGCGTTGCAGGCGGGTATTAGCCCACCGCGCCACAAAGGTCGTCAAAGTCAATATGATCGTCTTTCGGCATGATGGAATAGAATAGAACTCTTTATTGCAACCAAAGAAAATTACAATTTTACTTAATATTAGCACTAAAATACAGATCCACAATGGGCGGCCTTATCGCTGAGAGCAATCTCTTCTATGCAACCAACCTTTGTTCGGAAAAGTGTGTGACATGATGTTCAGTGAAAGGAGGGAATTATCCCGCCTTCTAGTGTTGGTCTGCTACCATCAATGGCTGCGTCGTCGCTAAACATCACGCGACATTACATACATTAACATAATGCAGCATCAATATTATGTTGAGCGACCCAGACGATACCATAAGAATTTATTATCTGTTTGATAAATGTTTTAAAGCTAGATCCCTAGAATAAGTCATATTATATTAAATTGTGGTTTTTGTTAGCTCCTATGAGGCTGGCATAGCCACTAAAGTGTGCTCAAAGCCTCAATAAATAAATTTGAATAAAAAAAATACATCACCAAAGATCCAGGGCTATTCACTATTCACTTATCCGTCAGGGAACCGAACCGAAGACCGAATTGACAAAAATGTATGGAATGACGTATGACATATTATTAAATCGATACGACGTAATACGTTGTTACATAAATTTTTGACAATTCGTCTTCGGTTCAGTTCCCTGACGGATATAAGTGAGTAGCCCTGCTGGTCAAAGGCTAAAAAAAAAACGAATAAAAAATAAGTTCCATACTATCCGTATCCGTTCCGTATTATTATAATTGTAAAATTATTAAATTATTTAAATGTTGCCTGTTTTAGCCACCACCTTTACCAATTTTAGCTAAGCAAATACCTGTTTCAGTTACTTTAATTTATGACTGAGTTTCATCCCCTGACCGCAATATACAGTTCCGCGGCCATTTTGTCGTATAATTGCAACCGTATAAAATAAAACAACTTAATTAAAGAGATTTAACGTTAAACCGCTGAAAGGCTTAGCGGGGTAAGCTGTAACTGGACACAGTGTAAACAATGCAGAATAACATTATTACATGGTTGATATTCCATTTGCCCGTACGAAGCGGTTTAGTTCAACCTTCATTATCCGGACGGCGAAGGTTTGGAACTCTCTGCCAGCATCAGTGTTTCCTGTAAATTACAACTTCGAAGTCTTCAAATCGAGGGTTAACAGGTATTTACTAGGTCTGTGTGTAACATCTTCGACCGCGTCATCACTTACCAACAGGTGAGACTGTGGTCAAACGCAGCCCTATTCTCTATAAAAAAAAAAGTCATTTATCCCGCCTTCTAGGTTTATCTGTGGCCGCATCGTCGATTAACATCACGTGAGATCGTGATCGTTTTGTTCCGACTGTTTCGTTCAAAATTTTTTTGCAAAAAGTTAGGTGACCGCTGACTGGGTCACCCGTCCAAATACGGACGCACGTAACATTGCTTAACTTCTTTTTCGTACGTTAAATAAAAAGACATGTTTTATAATATTAAGATGTATACTTAATCTAAAATGTATGTTGTATGAGAATGTGTGTGTGTGTGATATTGTTTTAAAAGTGTGTGTTTCAGATCATTTCCTGGACTTAAAATAATAAGTGTACCTACTTAAATTTTGCAAAATTTAATAAAAGTAAAGGGTCTTGAACGACAAATAGACATACAACCTTTAGTGATCCTATAGAGGTTCTGTTTTTCCTTTTATACCAAACCCAAAGAAAAGAGAAGCACGTTTCAATTCAAAACTTGACAACATGGACTTTAAACATTGCAAAATTTAATATTTTAATTAAATAAAATCACACTGCAAATATCTCCACTACACTCGGCTAGTACATCTGTCAGCCGCAGTCAGATTTATGATGAGCTATCCTTTTCCCCACCCCCTGCCAGTTGCCCCCCTAGACCCCCCCCCCCCCCCTAGCCCCCAGGCTATCGTTGTTATCAGACACAATTACACGACCGTCCAAAATGAAACATTTGTTACGTACGAAATAAAACTGCGCACTTTTAATTAATTTCAACTTGATAAAGTCTGTCCGAGTGATATATAGAGACAGTTTTTTAAAATGCTGCACTGAAATACTGATGAAAATTGCTAGTATTTTTAGAGATTTTTGAACTTTGAGGTCACTTATAAATATTGTTATGAGCTTCTCCCTTACGTGCGATTCTCTAGCAAAATGTAACGAATTTTGAAAAGATTATTCCCATCCGTCCCCCTGATTTGTCAGAAAGATGGAAAAAATGTTTCATCTGTCCCCCTAATGGAAAATGTTTTGGCAAAGCTCTAGATTCTACACTAATATCTAATGATTTTAATTTTTATTCAGTTCGATGCTTTGAAAATGGAAAAAAGGTTTCCAAAATGTAAATACATAGTTATTTGTTATACAAGAGTGCAAAGTTGCTTTTTGACCGCGTGCTCGGTTTGTATAACCGAGCGAGCGAAGGATTCTAAATTTAAATCACGAGCGCAGCGAGTGATTTAACAATTAATAATATTATATTTAATAATATTGTAGGTATACTCGTATTCTATAGTTTTCACAATTTGACGTGAAAAGAAAAAAGCGCGCGCACAGATAACAAAAAAATTAAGAGCGCGCAAAGCAAATTAAAAAAAAAAGTATACCAAGGAGGTTCCACGTCAGAGTTTTTAACAATTTTAAAAAAGTTGTACGCTTAATTCGGTACCATAGAGCTGGAAGTAAATAGGTATAATGATGTTTTTGACTCAAAAACTCCGTGCACACGATCTTCTAAATTTAAATTTACTTTACCCTCTAGAGGATAAAATGGACTTTTCCAGTCAGATATAGAAGCGCAAAAATACACTTTCCGAGGTGGGGGGATGAAAAATATATTATTCCTCGTTTCAGAAATCACGTTGTTATTTTATAAGAAATAAAACTTGAAATACTTTTAAAAATACGGCACGACATAATGCTATACGACACTGTTTGAATAGATTGATTGATTCAATTCATTCAAGCAGTCGCACTGCATTCAGTTAGTAATATATAACTTAAATTAATTTTAACAAATAAGTCAAAACAATAGAACTGTGTTCGTCATTTACACCCTACTTTGCACCACAACATAACTAGTTAATAAATATTATTAATCAATATAATTTAACTATTATTTACCTCAACTTCATATACGTAGATGTAATGTATGTATATACACCATCGTCACCACATAAACTTTGTACGCACGACGTAGAGGAAACTCATGGGAATACAGGAAACTATAGCCAAGGACATGGGAAACGACATGACTCACTTGTTTACTTGGGGGGAAAGTTTAATACTATAAACAAGTCGAAATATTCGTAGTTTGTTGTTTGCAGTCCTTCAAATTCAAGGTAGTATTAACTTTATTTTAAAACTTTATAGACTTCAAAGTTAAAGTCACTTTTAAAAAGCCAAAATGAAGTTGTTTGTATAATTCAAAATTCGCGTCTAGTGTTTATTTTCCCTTAATATTAGTTGCTTAGCTTGGGGTTAGGTGGCCCTGAGTGAAATGTCCTGAAATATTATTAGCCACGAACAAGTGAATTAAATTTAAAATTTAAAAAAACCCCCAACGCAATACGTAATTCACCATTTTTTGATGGCGGCCATCTTGGATTTTAAATTTTATATAGTGGGTTGTATTCTACTTGTTAAGCCCTTTCATTTGATACCCATACTGAGGGGGTCGTGGAAGAAAAAAGTAATCCGCCATTTTGTTGCGGCGGCCATCTTGGACCGATTTTCACCAAACATGGCTAAGAACACTCTCGACTAACTCTACTTTCAAACAAAAAAAACTAAATCAAAATCCGTTCATCCGTTTGGGCGCTACGATGCCACAGACAGACACATACACACACACACACACACAGACAGACAGACAGACAGACAGACAGACAGACAAACAGACAGACAGACAGACAGACAGACACGTCAAACTTATAACACCCCGTCGTTTTTGCGTCGGGGGTTAAAAAAGGTCCCAGTCATTATTCCACCAAGCAATGTGTGTCCCGTCCCGGGCTAAAGGGCAATGTTCTTTCTGTTAAAGATTGACTTGCAAAAGTATTCAATTATTGCAGCCATAATAAAATAAATGCTTTTTGAGTTAAGATTAACCAAGCAAATAAACTCTTCAAAATATTATTAGTTATTGCTCCAATTCCCACCACAAACTTCCTAACTGATGAGTCAGTATAGCTACAACTTTCTTAACACGTGAACCAAGCCACGTGTTCTGAGAACATAATAATAATGGGCACGTGTTACTACATTCTAAACAAGTTACCTAGTTAAAGGTGTCGCTATACTTCGCGGAAATATTCGCAAAATGACGAATTTTTAGTCAATTGGTTTTGTTGGTCGGTTGTTTGGTGATTAGTATAGTTAGTTTCGTTTTCAAATTAGACACTTAAAACCGCTAATACCTATTATATTTTATTATTGTTATACTTAAATTTGTTATCTTACTTAATATTATAAACGTGAAAGTTTGTGAGAAATGGATGTCAGGATGTTTGTTACTCTTTCACGCCTAAACGGGTGGACCGATTGAGCTGAAATTTTGTATAGAGATAGCTTAGACTTTGGAATAACACATAGGCTATAAACAGCGGGTAAAACCGCTTGGCACAGCTGGTATTATAAACGTGAAAGTTTGTACCAAGGTATGGATGTATGTTTGTTTCTCTTTTACGCCCAAGCGGGAGGACCGATCGAACTGAAATTTGGTATGGAGATAGCTTAGACCCTGAAATAACACATAGGTTACAGTCAAGTGAGTAAAACCGTGGGGCGCAGCTAGTGTCTGATATTTTTGCCACTCTGCACCTTGGTCCCCTAGAAAAAAAACCTGGATCTGCTCATGGCGTATTGTATTGTATAAATGAGAAAACATGTATGAGATCCATGTCCTGTACTGAAAAAAAGAAAGAAAGAAACACGTTTATTTGACGGCTTATAAAAAAACATTTAAAAAAGAAACAATTTCAGAAATGCACAGACATCCACTAAGCCGCCGAGTGGAACCTTTTTTTTTGACCCAGGAAAAATGCGTTACGTATCATCACGCTACGCCGGAGGGTGCGGGGCAGTATGTGGGACTCCCCGCCAAAGATGGAAGCGGCGGGGATACCCACTAAAAACCTGGGGGTGTTCCTGCGGGACGCCATGATGCCGGGGCAACGGGTACGCCGAAGCACTCATCCACTAAGCCGCCGAATGGGAACTGCCTCAGCGTTGTGCTACGTGTGTACTGTGTACAGTGAAACACACAGGGCTGGTATTCTGACAGCCCCCATCGTTAAAGCCGATGGTCCTTACGTAAGGTAACAAAAGTACGAGTACTATTTTTCTTATGTACCTTATATACCTATATTATGTACACTTAAAATTACCTAATGCAATTAGGTACTGTACGAATACTCATATATACACCTTTTATAAATTTTTCCTTTTCTAAATTTTGTTTAAACTTTTTGGAAGTGTATTATAATTAAGATCCTTTTTTGTTTCATAAAAAAAAGGATCTTAATTATTATACACAAAATCTAATCTTATTGTTTCAAAGTTATGTTTTTTATAATATAAATTGTATTGGTTTACTGTACGTGTTGGTTAATACTGTAAGTACAGTGAACATTTGAATAAAACAAAAAAAAACTCACCTAAAGTAATTAGGTACTATATGAGTACTTATTATACCTAGTATACCTAATGCTATTTAGGTACTGTACGAGTACTTATATACCTAGTATACCTAATGCAATTTAGGTACTGTACGAGTACTTATATACCTAGTATACCTAATGCATTTTAGGTACTGTACGAGTACTTATATACCTAGTATACCTAATGCATTTTAGGTACTGTACGAGTACTTATATACCTAGTATACCTAATGCAATTTAGGTACTGTACGAGTACTTATATACCTAGTATACCTAATGCATTTTAGGTACTGTACGAGTACTTATATACCTAGTATACCTAATGCAATTTAGGTACTGTACGAGTACTTATATACCTAGTATACCTAATGCATTTTAGGTACTGTACGAGTACTTATATACCTAGTATACCTAATGCAATTTAGGTACTGTACGAGTACTTATATACCTAGTATACCTAATGCATTTTAGGTACTGTACGAGTACTTATATACCTAGTATACCTAATGCAATTTAGGTACTGTACGAGTACTTATATACCTAGTATACCTAATGCAATTTAGGTACTGTACGAGTACTTATATACCTAGTATACCTAATGCATTTTAGGTACTGTACGAGTACTTATATACCTAGTATACCTAATGCAATTTAGGTACTGTACGAGTACTTATATACCTAGTATACCTAATGCAATTTAGGTACTGTACGAGTATACTTAAGAACCTATTTTAATTACCTAATGCAATGACAGAGCCGCCAGGTGTTCCTGAATCATTCGCTAAAATCACGTTTTGTTTTATCATTATTGGTTCAACAATATGCAATTGTTATTTCATTCATAATAATAAATAAGGTAATAATTAACGTGAAAATACTTTATTATTACCTATTTATATTTAATAGCATGATAATGTTATTCATATTTGTAAATAAACGGCATAAACTCACTCGTACATGATCGAAACGGTCGGCACGAAGCCGAAGTAAATAAAAGTGAGTTTATGCCGTTTATTTACAAAAATAAATCTAAATACTCACATATCGTTTAGTGTAAAAAAAATATTATTGATTAATTATCATAATTTATTAATATTAATTCAAACAATTTGCAAAAACGCTTCAATATTAAAGAAAATTATATAAGTATTATATCCGTTATCCTAACCACCATAACACCAGCATTAAGGTTGCTTAGCATGGGGTTAGGTGGCGCTGTGTGAAATGTCCTAAAATATTTATTTATTATTATTATAATGCTGTTATGTACCGGTACATATGGAAGTCCAAAGGGGAGGCCTATGTTCAGCAGTGGACGTCCAATGGCTGAGATGATGATGATGCTGTTATGTATTATGGCTGTATGTACTATGTGCTAAGAAATATTATGTACATTATGTGCTATAGGTTGATACCAACACATATAAGGAAAAATGTTCTTTGTTAACAATGTTCTCACGGCTAGTTACACCTACTTATAGAAGTATAGTAACCCTAGAAGTTTATCTTTGTCTTATAGGTCTTGCATCGTATTCATTACCTCTAGAGGCTAGACTTAGATATTTACCGGGGGTAGACTTCCTTTGCAGGAGGTCGACTAGGTGGGTACCCCAACAGTGCCAGTTATTCTACCACCTGAGCAGGGATGTGCAAACATTACTGTGCACAGGTAGAGCACTGTAGCTAGTGAAATTACTGGGCTGAAGTCTTAACATCTTATGACTCTCGAGTAAGAAGCGTCGGCGCAGTGCACTTGGTAGCACCGTGCTAATTATGGGCAGCGTTATCTCTTACCATCAGGAGAGCGTCTTGCTCGTCTTCTTACCTCGTTGTAAAAAAAATATACCCGATAAGGCGTGATAAAGTAACAAACATAATATATCCGTACATCCAGACATCCATACATTCTTACAAACTTTCACGTTAATAATATTAGTAGGATATGCAACATAAAATGTAAACCCTTTTAAAACAAATCAGAATTTTTTCATACATAAAAACATGAAAAACCACACAGTATGTAGTTAAAGAAGATTTTGTCGAATTTCAAACCTCTTTTTTGAAGACAGTTAAACATTCTTGGCGCTTAAATATCTTTTGAAAGTACATTCACTTATTTTTAACAAAAGAATCACGAGATTACAATGATTACAAAATTATAGATGTGATTCATATCAGAATGTGGTTTTCTTTGCATAAGGAAACTGATCTGTGAGTCAGTATGACTGACATTAAACTGAACTTACTGAGGTACGTTGGCTTAATAACCTTGTCTTTATTTAACCGACTTCAAAAATGGAGGTTTTTAAGCTATTGCATAGCTTCTATCGCGGGTCTTGAGCGTGGGGACCGAATCCAGAAATTCCGTAACGAAAAAAACCTAACACCCCCCACTCCGACCGGCACAGCGGTGATACTATAATTACATAAGTTGATAAAAAATGCTATGCAATAGCTTTACCGCGGCAGTCTCCGAGTGCCACACGTCTTTTTATTTTAAATTAGATATTCTTAGTTTTAGTCTACCTAGCAAAATAAGTTAAATTTAAATTACCTATAAGCCAAAGTTATAGGCTAGATTGTAATATAAATAGAGAACAACAAAAATAAATGTTGTTTTGCTCTAATAAGAGAAAAAATAAAAATTTGAAATTACTAGACTGAATAGTCTTGACATGTAATGACGTTAAGTAGCGTTGGTACCGTGCGACCAGAATTTTGCATCATTGTGAAATCCTGAGGAGCACTGTACTAATTATGGGCAGCGTATATCTTACCCACAGGAGAGAGTCTAGATCGTCGTCTTACTTCTATTATTTAAACAAGAGAAATTAGAAAAAATCTTTTTTCAAAAATAGGTTTTATTTTTATTATTACCGTCCAGCACTTAGTACTCGTCAAAGCGAATCAAATGAGCCCAAACTCTATGGGGTTGCGCCGTTTAATTACGAAGTTCTTATGGACACCTTCCTGCTCCATCATCAGATCAGTTCCATGTCATAATAATATTGCATTGTCATCAGATTTGTACATGCATGCCAAATTTCAGTTAAATCAGAAATCGGGAAGTGGATCAAATTAAACTTCCAATATTTGATTACAAACAGACAATAGACAGGTGAAAGTAAATAAAAGCTTGAAATTATGGGCAGCGTTATATCTTACCAACAGGGAAGCGTCTTGATCGTCGTCTTACTTCTCTGTATAAACAACCGCATCAAAATCCGTAGATCAAAGCATACACCAGCATAGTATGTGAGATTGCGGTCAAACGCTTGTTAAGTCTGCTATAAAAAAAAATAAAAAAAAATACACAGAGACAGACGCAGACGCGAGGTGCGACTTTGATCTATACTATGTATTAAAGTGGACTGGATGCTAAGGCTCTGCCGATTCCCAGTTCTCCGTCACATAGACGATGCGGGAGTGCCGCCGGGTTGTTTTAGTGGGTATACCGTGCAGTCGCTCTGCACGGGAAGTCCCACATAACCCTCCCATACCCCCGAATGGGAGGGTATGCGTAATGCATTTTTTCCCGGCGAAAACAAAAACAAATGTGTTAAAGTTATGTATGATTCCATCAAATTAACTCCACGATGACAATAGTGTGTTTCTGAGAACTCCCGGTGCAGAGTTATGATGAGCCGTCTCATTGCCACTTCCGTTATTGTCCTTAATGTACTGGTCTGAATCACAATGGAGGTGACACGTGCTGAGGACGTCCATTCACAAGGTTATTATGCTTTAACTACAGGTACAAATGTATTTTATACAACGAAGTAAGAAGACGCGCAAGACGCTCTCCTGATGGTAAGAGATAACGCTGCCCATAATTAGTACAGTGCTACTCAGTGCACTGCGCCAACGTAGCTACAGTGCCCTCCGACAAGACAATAAATACAACTATAAAACAAATTTGATGCAAAGTGCAAATCATCAAAATCGGTCTACTAATTTAGTTTTGTTTGATGGAATCTTATCCTGTAATCTTATCTTCTTATCTTGCTAATATTATAAACGTGAAAGTTTGTAAGAATGCATGGAAGTCTGGATGTATGTTTGTTTCTCTTTCACGCCTAAACGGGTGGACCGATTGAGCTAAAATTTGGTATACAGAGAGCTTAGACCCTGGAATAACACATAGGCTTACAGTACAGCGGGGAAACAACTGGGCAGCTAGTAATAAATATTATTTTAAACTTCTGTGATATAGATAACACTTTATTGCACACAAAAAATACAAACAAACAATAAACAGCATTAAATACATTTATTATTGAAATTGAACAGTGTTACAATTGGCGGTCTTATCACTAATAGCGATCTCTTCCAGACAACCAAGATATAAATATTAGTTCATTGGTCAGCAACAGGCGAGTCAAGCAATGAATCGAGCGTGCTGCGGCAGCGGCCAGCTAAACGCCAGAAAAAAACTTGAATGAATAATAGAAATATTTTGGCGGTAAAGATAAAGATTATTTATTAGCATAAAACATGGTACAATTGTATATAATGCATGCACAATATGATGGTGAAAAATAAATCCAAGTCCAGCATGTTTTGCCTTGGTAATTTATTAATTTTAGTATGGCATGCTGGTCTAGTGATATGTAGTAGTTCTGTATGTTTAAAGCAGTATCAATACAAAATAATTTAAGATTATAAATATACTAACATAAAATTGTAAGTAAATGTAAAATTAACACTATGTAAATACAATATGACACATTCTACAAACTATACAAAATTTTAAAAGAGGCCAATGACCTTTCAATATTGTCATAAGTGTTAATGTATGACTCATAATAAATAATAAATAGTGACTACATAATGTAAACTGTACAAATATTATTAACATGTTTACTTTAAGTCTATCAAATAGCTACAATTTTTGGTAGAATTTATGTTGACTCTTTATTGACCACCAAATAGGGATCAGAGTCAGTCAGGGATGTTTTGACTAAAAAAATATTTATTTATTTATCATATCACATTGTAGGTGTGTTACAGGTCTTATATAAAAAAAGCTTAGTTCAACTATAACCCCGTAGGGGCATTGTGATTGCATTATTATAAATTTTATAATAGTCATATTTTTATATACATTATGTCATAAATGCAATATCCAATAATAATGGCATAATATAATTGAATATTGTACATTGAAAATTGAAAAAAAAATTTAAAAATTATGTTTTGAATCATACAATTATTTTAGTCAGGAATGTCAATTAATTTTAAAATATATTGTAGATAGATTAGAACCATTAGTTTGTCCATCACGAAGATAGAAAGCTGCGTAAGTGTTTATTATGCAAAATTTCAGCTCAATCGGAAACCAGACAGACTACGGACAGGTGAAAGTAAATAAAAGCTTGTAAAAAGCATAAACTTTAAATGACACATAGGTAGCTTAGATCCTAGAACAGTTATTTTTTTAATAAAACTGTCGTGTTGTCCTTCCACATGAGTCAGTTTTTGCTCGTGTTTTTCTATAAATTTTCCTTGAATCGTACAAACAATGGCGCCTAGGTGTGTACTGTTAACTATTCTGGTACATTGTATGTATTTATAAAAAAACCGGTCAAGCACGAGTCAGACTCGAGCACCGAGGCCGAGGGTTCCGTACAAATCTGTACGTGTACCAAATTTCAAAATTCTAAGCTCAGCTCACTTTTAAGCGCCCTACCCTGTAGATTTGATTCCTTGGGAATGTCGAAATTTGCGGCATATTCGACTATATCTTTTGATTGCGTTGGCCTAGAAGTTTGATTTTTTTCATAGCTTCAAAAGGCAGTAGACCTAAGTATTTCCTATAAATTTCAGCTTGATACCATCACGCGTTGCTGAGAAAAAGGGTCTTGACAGACGGACGGACGGACAGCAAAGTGATCCTATAAGGGTTCTGTTTTTCCTTTGGAGTTACGGAACCCTAAAAAAACTTGCTGTCGTCGGTTTTACCTGAATAGTAAATAGTGGTATAACCTATGTGTTATTTTAGACAGGGGATTTACCGGGGGTAGTCTTGCAGGAGGTAGACTAGATGGGTACCCCAACAGTGCCTGTTATTCTACCGCCTGAGCAGTGATGTGCTAACATTACTGTGCACAGGTAGGAGGGCACTGTAGCTAGTGAAATTACTTGGCTAAAGACTAAACATATGTTGACTCTTAAGTAAAAAGCGTTTGTGCAGTGCACCCAAAATGTGAAATGATAGTAAAATCTTGGGTAGCGCTGTACTGATATTATGACCAACGTTATCTCCCACCGTCAGGAGAGTATCTTGCTCGTCTTCGTACTTTGAATTATTTACTTTTAAACTAACAAGTTTTTTTTTTTTTTTCTATTATTAGAGCACAACAAAATGTATTTTGTTGTTCTCTATTTATATTACAATCTAGCCTATGACCTTGGCTAATAGGTAATTTACATTTAACTTATTTTGCTAGGTAGACTAAAACTAAGAATATGTCCATTAGCATTTTTCTTATTGTCTCTATTAAGGGGAAGTCACTTTATGCATTATTGTGTCTTTATGCATTATGCACATGTAGCACTTTTTATACCACTTTATACTATTCACTAATATTACACTACACTAACTCGAACGGCTTGGTTCGCTTGAGTCTTCGTTTTAAGTCAGTGGTGTCGAGCAGCCGGATTGCTTCGACATTCACGTGATGATGAAGCCGTTTTTGGTGGGCTTCGGCATATTTTTGGATGATTTGATCAACGAACTCTATATTAAGGTCCCGATGTAGTTCGTTATTTCTTATGTACCAGGGAGCGTTTACTACTTCCCTAAGAACTTTGTTTTGGAAACGTTGTATAATTGCCACGTTTGTCGGTTTGGTGCAGCCCCACAGCTGTATACCATAAGTCCACACTGGTCGCAGGACTTGTTTGTATAGTAGTAGTTTATTTGGCGTTGACAGCTTAGAGTGCCTTCCAAGCAGCCAATGCAAGCTTCTATACTTTAATTCAAGTTCTTCTCTTTTCTTCTTGACATGAGCTTTCCAGCGTAGCTTCGTATCAAGCGTCATACCCAGATATTTCGCTGTGTTTTCATATGGAATTTGTTGCTTATTGATAAATATTGGTACATATTGACTCTTGTTGTTGCTAAAGTCTATATGAATTGATTTACTTTCATTTAGTTTAATTCGCCATTTCTTTGTCCATTCATGAATTTTATCAATAGCACTTTGCACTTTTTCCACTGCCTCTTTATGAGTACTGCCTACACCCATAACAGCAGTGTCATCAGCAAAAGTCGCCATGGTATTATGTTCTAGTTCTGGTATATCACGGGTGTATAATAGGTACAGGACCGGACCTAATACACTTCCTTGTGGTACTCCAGCTTTAATTTCCTTTAGTTCAGAGTAAGCATCTTCTTGCCTTATTCTAAAGTATCTATTTGTTATATAAGATTCAAGGATATCTGCAAACTCTTTCGGCAGGACATTTTTGAGCTTGTATATGAGACCTTCGTGCCATACTTTATCAAATGCCTGAGCAACATCTAAAAATACTGTGGAGCATACTTTTTTATTTTCTAAGGTTTTTTCTATTACGTCAGTTATTCTATGCACTTGGTCTAGAGTTGAGTGCATTTTTCTAAATCCAAATTGATGCTCAGGAATTAGTTTTTTATTTTCAATAATGGGTCTAAGCCGTTTTAGTAGCAATTTTTCGAACAATTTAGACATCACAGGGAGAAGTGAAATCGGCCTGTATGAAGTGGTTTCATTCGGTGGTTTACCAGGCTTTGCGATCATTTTGACTTCAGCAACTTTCCACAAATCTGGTACATACTTAAGCCTTAGTGCAGCATTAATTAAAGTTGTTAGTTTGACCACCCCCTTTTTAGGCAGGTTTCGTAATATGTCACCTGATATTAAATCATACCCAGGTGCTTTTCTCGGGTTTATACTTTGTCTAATTTCTTTTGTCACTTCTCTAGGTGTGGTTAGCTTTATACAATTTTCAGGCTCGATTTCATTACATTCAGGAATAAAACTATCATTCAAATTGCTCTCATTTGGTTGAAAGATTAGTTCTAAATGCTCTGCAAATCTTTTTGCTTTTTGTTCGTTATTTACTGCCCATTTGCCATTCTGATCTTTAATCGGTGGTACTTGGTCAACTGGTTTTTTGAGCTTTTTCGTCACCTTCCATAGTGAATAGCCCGTAGTGCGATCATTGCTTAATTTTTGAAGATCCTCATTAGTGCTGTCATCTGTAAATTTCTTAATTAGTCGGTTTAGTTTTTTTGTGAGATTATTTAATATTCTTTTATCTTCTGGGCATCGAGATTGATGCCAGATAGCTCTCTGTTTTCTTTTTTGCGAGATTTTTTTAACTATATCTTTTGGATATGTATTTCCCTTTTTTGGTGTGTAATTATGAATATAATGTGTGTTTTGCCAGGCTGATTGTTGAATATTTTCGACAAAATTCTCTAGTTCTAAGTTTAACTGTTCTGGTGTTTTAAGAGGGACTTTCAGATTAATAAGGTTTTCCAAATCTGTCTTGAAGCCATCCCAGTTCGTTAGTTTATTAGTAAGAGTAACTGTGTGTTCTTTAATTAACGCCTTGTCGCTTATTGTCAAGTATATTGGAGAGTGGTCTGAGTTCATATCGCTGCTTTGATATGTTGTTATGTATGTTTCTGATATATTTTTGACAATGAAGAAGTCAATGAGGTCAGGAATTTTATTGGGATCTGTCGGCCAGTAAGTGGGCATTCCAGTAGATACAGTGTCACATTTTATTTCTCTAATTGCATTCAACAGTTCTTTTCCCTTCGTAGTGGTCAATCTG
Organism: Hemithea aestivaria; assembly: GCA_947507615.1. Classification (NCBI taxonomy): domain Eukaryota; kingdom Metazoa; phylum Arthropoda; class Insecta; order Lepidoptera; family Geometridae; genus Hemithea; species Hemithea aestivaria. The sequence continues at coordinate 11,289,910 of OX382349.1, read as the reverse complement.
GACCCCCAATACATATTTTTAGCGTTGAAGTCTCCTCCAAGAACAAATCTATTACCGAGACTCCTCAGGAATGTTATATATTGATCTTTTTTAATGGCATACCTTGGTGGGCAGTAAATTGCTGCGATAGTTAGTGGATATGTTTTAGTTTGAATAGTGATAGACATAGCTTGAAGTTCGTATTGTTCATATTTAGCCTCTTCATAGTGAATAAGGTTTTCTTTAACTATGACCGCGCTACCACCTCTTGCAGTGTTATCAGGATGTAGAGCGTTGTAGATTTTGTATCCCTTAAAGTTTATGAATGACTGTTTTGTGAGATGTGTTTCAGAAATCAAACACACGTCAACATTTTCTATATCTAGGATCACTTGCAATTCGTTTTGATGTTTCTGTAACCCATTTGAATTCCAAGCCATTATCTTGATGTTTCTTATCATTTTTTCAACTTAGAAATAGCTCCTTTAGTGCTATTTTCCATCTTTTTCAACCTTTCATCAAATGAGAGCATGATTTTCAAAATATCATCTAATTTTTGGTCATTCAGTGAGACTTGCGGTACGTTCTTTGTATGTTGCGCAGCTTGAGCATATGATATACTAGCATCATTTGTATGGGGTGTATTTGATTTAATGACACGTTTTTCTGGCGGGCTGGCAACTTTTTCCCGCGTTGTATTGTTCTGTCGTACCATGGCGACTTTCTTGGTGTTCTTATTACGTAGTTGCTGGATTTCTTTTGCTACTACACAACCTCTATAGTTGGCTGGATGAGGGGCTCCACAGTGATCGCACTTGGGTTTCTCTTCCTTGGGCTTTTTGCAATCTTGAGTGTAGTGTTTTCCTGTGCACTTTACACACCTTGGCTCTTTGGAGCAGTATTTTTGTGTATGCCCATATGCTTGGCATCTCTTGCATTGCGGGATTAACTTGGTTGTTCTGAGAGGCTGCATATCTACAATACAACCTAATATGGTTTTTATCTTGAAGATTTTGTTAATATCTTCATCATTATCAAAGGTCATCATAAACATGTTGAGTGGTTCTTTTGTTTTCCAGCTCAGTTTGTTTACTACTTCCTTAATTTTAAAACCTTGTCTTTTGAGGTCTTCAACTATTCGCTCTGGCTTGCATGTGAAAGGCAATTTTTTCACCATGACTCTAATTGGCCTCTCTTGCTTATTTTCGTAAGAGTGCCATAGACTGTGACTGTCGGTGAGAGTTTTCGTCAATGCACGATACGTGTCACCATTCGCCGCATTAATTTTTACACTGTCGCCGTTCATTATTTTAATTTTAAAAGTATCAGCTGGTTGACTTTCCTTTAAAAAGTCATAAAAGCGTTGATAATTTTTCACACCATCTACAATTATTGGTGGTGGCTGTGGGGCCTTTCTAGTATTTTCTTTGTCTTTTTGGATTTCTGGACTATGCACATCTTGTATAGGTGAGGTGTTCAATTTTCTTTTCTTTCGGGCTTTAACGCGAACCCATTCCGTTTCACGGGCAAGTTCCTCTTCGTCCGTGCTGTATTCAGTGCGGACGGCAGAAACATTCGTGTAATGGGTGTCACGAGGTGCCGGTGCTGGTGTTGCTGGCTTATTTTCTGCAAAGCATTTAAGTTGCTGTTGCAGGATATTTATCTGGCTTTGCAAATCGTTTACTAAGCCTTGTAACTTAATTCGTTCATCACGTTCCTCTTTGTAATGTTGGTAGAGGACACGTTCTGCTTCTGTCGATATGGTTAGTTTGGATGGAGAACCTTTATTATGTACCATTTTTATATTTATAACTATCGCCTTCGCCTTAACTGAGTTTCCGTATATACCGATCTTGCATGATCGTGATCTAGGTCATCGCGAGTAGGCCGCCGCGACGCGACGGTGCGGCCAATAATGATGCGTTTGCACTTTACACTATTACGGACGCGCGGTCGCGTATGACACTACTGATCTAGATGAAAATCGAACGATCACTGAATGAAACTAACAAGTGAATTAAATTAAAAATTTAAAAAACCCCCAATGCAATATGTAATTCGCTATTTTTTGGTGGCGCCCATCTTGGATTTTTATATCTTCTATTTAATTTATTATAGTGCGTTGTATTCTACTAGTGAAGCCCTTTCATTTGATACCCATATTGAGGGGGTCGTGGAGAAAAAAAGTAATCCGCCATTTTGTAGCGGTCAAACATTGCTAAGAACACTCTCGACTAACTCTACTTTCAAACAAAAAAAAACTAAATCAAAATCCGTTCATCCGTTCGGGAGCTACGATGCCACAGACACACACACACACACACGCACACACACGATGGAGTTTTTGCGTCGGGGGTTAAAAAATCCGTTCAATAACAGACACACTATAACTTTTTTTTATTACGATAAGTGTCAAGACAAACTCTACATTTTTCAGATTAGGATTTTTTCTAGGAATATTTAGGTCGATTTATTTTCCTAGCCAAAATTCTTACTCATACAAAAACCTAAATACCTCCACGCCTAGCCCATACAGTATCAGACCATACAAATTAAATGGACCCATACATCATACATCCATAAACAGTTAGTCGCATGAATCATTGCATTACTCATATAGCACGTGGATAATAATGCCGTTTGAATGGACTGCCGTGGAATATTTGATCAGTTGATAGTTTTTAACTGACTTTAGGTTTATGGTCGGCTCGGTGGTCGTTGGTCCGGCTTGTAAGCCGGAAGTCCTGGGCTCAAATCTCAGTGTGGCAAAGATTTTCGCCTGAACGCTACCGTGTTTCGGCGCGGCACGTAAAACTGTGGGTCCCGGCTGTTTCCTATAAGATATGTAGGAGGCAGTCGTCAGGTCATGTTGCAGGCACAGTAGTCATCTCGGTGACCTGAACCTGCAACATATAGGTTGTGCAACCTATAAATTGTGATTTGACTCTGACAGTGTAAGCAGTGTAACCTGTTCTGTTGGAGTATAAATCCCAATTATTTTTTTAAAGATTTATTATAGACAAGCTGCGGCCAGCGTTTTTATCCGTTGTTAGCCTTTGTGTTATTCCAAGGTCTATGCTATCTCTATACCAAATTTCAACTTAATCAGTCCACCAGTTAAGGCGTCAAAGTGTATCAATTATACATCTAAAAATCCAGACATACATAATTTCTTACAAACTTTTAAGTTTATAATATTAGTAGGAAGTAAGATTAGCTTTTCAGCACGATCACGCGTGATGTTAAACGACGATGCGGCCGTAGATCGTAGCAGATTAAACCTAGAAAGCGGGATAAATCCTTCTCTGCCGGACGTACGACAACGGTTACAGTAAATGTATTAATCCACCATAACATGTCCCTTCCAAAAACCTTAATAAATACAAACAGGACTACCACGGTAAAGCGATATACAGTAATGTGACTCCCTAGAAGCGGTTGAACTCAAGGTCGCGCGAGTTTGCAACGAAGTGGGTAGAGTTCGGTAGGCAGCGAGGTGCCGAATAGGCGTTATCATTGTGAATTACTCAAAATATACTAAAAAGAATTAAATACTTCATGATATTTTTACTAATTCACAACCATTATTCGGAAGCTTACTGCATAAAAACGTCTATTCGGCACCTCGCTTCTTGCCGATCCCTGTCGACCGCGTTGCAAACTCGCGCGACCTTGGGTTCAACCGCTTCTAGGGAGTCAAACTACTGTATAACTCTTTACCGTGCTTCGACCACCAAACAATGAGTCAGAGTGAAGAGGCGAGCGGTTATTACGTGACTTGCGATAACAATGCGACAGGTGCCCGCTGGCTATACAATGCAATCATACAATGCATGACAACTGACCTAGTCACCGTATGTGGAGGTAAACACTGCTTGTATGGTTAGTATAACGATTAAGGCGACTAATATTCGATTATCGTGCGTACCTCGGACGAGCGACAGGCAGGCGGCCGGTTGGACGTCCGCGATATTGCTGGAAGGATGAAGCGGAAAGGGATCTGGAAGCGCTCCAAGCTCAGTCATGGCAACAAGTAGCCCAGAATCGGGAAGAGTGGCGTGATCTTGTATCGGAGGCCAAGACTCAGTTTGGGTCGCTTGGGCCGTAGTAAGTAATATTCGATTAAAACTTTTTTATGTAGTCTACAATAATAGGTACCAGATCATTGCCAACATTTTGTCGGACAAGTAGAGTAAAACATCTGTAGCGTCCGTGGCCCAGTGGCCATACGTCCGGCTTGTAATCCGGTGGCCCTGGGTTCTAATCTCAGTATGTGGCAAAAAGTTCACCTAGACGCTACCGTGTTTCGGAAGGCACGTAAAACTGTGGATCCCGGCTGTTTCCTATAAGATATGTAGGAGGCAGTCGTCAGGTTGCAGGCCCTGTAGTAATCTCGGCGACCTGAAACTGCAACATATAGGTTGGCCACACAACCTATTAATAATTGTTATTTGACTCTGACATTGTAAAAAGGGCAACCACTTCTGTTGAAGTATGAGGCCCAATTAGTTATTATTATTATATCTTGCGGAACCAAAAGGTAATGTTAATTAATTCCCATTAGAAAATACATCTAATTTCACATGCCACCCTTATCTAAGAAAATCCTAGATATATTAATAAGTAGTCAGATTAGTACATAGATTATGATAGTGTCGATAACAAATTAAATAATCCTATAAAATAAGTGCTGTAAGTGAGTTAATTAAATATTTTGAGCAATTAGGATGCGTTCTCAATTATTATGATTAAAAAATCAGAATCCTGGATTGATTTACCGGAATTTTTGAAAAAAAAATGCCTTATATCCCCTTAAATATCTGGGATTTAAATATAAACAATCTCTAGTGAGCGTGGTTTAGTTCAACTTAATAAAAAATGTTGCGTTCCTGCACTTAAATAAATCCTTTCTTAGCGAATGTCTGCGTCACAATATTGCATCAATGTGCCAAATTTCAACTCAATCCGTTCAGTGGTTTCATCAGTCACACTTTTCTTTTAAATGTGAGATGAGATATGCTTAAAAAAACATGTTACCAAAGTAGAATGAAGTCTGCAGGAGGTTGACTAGGTGGGTACCCCAACAGTGCCAGTTATTCTACCGCCTGAGCAGTGATGTGCAAATATTGCTGTGCTTCGGTAGAAGGGCACTGTAGCTGGTGTAATTACTGGGCTGAAGAGTCTTATGACTCTCAAGTAAGAAGCGAAGGCGCAATGCACTGGGTAGCACTGTACTAATTATGGACAGCGTTATCTCTTACCATCAGGAGAGCGTCTAGCTCGTCTTCTTACTTCGTTGTATAAAAAAAAGACGTTTACTACAATTTAATATTATAAAAAACAATTCAACTATCTGATTTTTTTTTTCATTTGAATACGTGCGATTTTTTTGTGATATCTGAAAGTGTTGAATCTGACACTTAGAGCAATTTGCCCGTTATCAAGTAAACCGATTAAATATTTGTGGAATTATCTCTCGATAACAACAATTTAGGACATTAATTCAGTTGGTATTGTGGTGGTGTAGTGTTTACTTAGGAAGGAATATTTATTATAAGAATTCAATATGATTTGGTGTAAGTATTTTTGATTTAAAATTAATTGGATAAAAATAAGTAATATAAAAAAGGGGAGATTGACTTAATTTTGTAGGAAAGCGAAAGAGGTGAGTCAGGATCGTACTAAGTGGAGGAAAATGGTCTTAGTTCTTAATCTTAGAACCTGAAACTGGAAAGAAGCTACAATAAAACAAATGAAATTAAAAAAAAACTTTTTAGATACAATCATTTGTTATTATTATCATCCAGCACCAAAGTACTCGTCAAGACGAATCAAATGAGCCCAAACTCGATGGGTTTGCGTCGTTTAATTACGGAGTTTCTATGGCCATCTTCCAGCTCCATCATCAGATCAGCTCCATGTCATAATAATATTGCATTGTCAACCAATTTATGCATGCAAAATTTCAGCTCAATCAGAATCCGGAAAGTGGATCAAATTAAACTTGCAAGATTTGATTACAGGCAGACTGACAGTCCGACAGACAGACAACAGACAGGTGAAAGTAAATAAAAGCTTGTAAAAATGAAGTCGAAGGAATTCCCGGAACACGACTCCCTGCGGCTAGATGTCTTCCCTCATGAAAGTCGGCAGAAGGCTGGTCGGCACTCTCCCCACAAATGAATTAAAATTAGAAATAAATCGAATATTAAATTGTTATCGTCTATTCTCCAGACCTGCTCCTCCTGCCGCTGGTCTCCAGCATGATGGACCGCAGCCTCCCTCCCCTGGACGTGGCCATCACGGAGTCAACCCAGGAGTTGTGGCTTAACGCCAGGCTTAACCACTTCGATGCTTCCAACACTGACACCTTTCCCATGGTAAGGATCCTCTTCATTATTGGTCCTCATCACCAACCATTCTGATGGACCGTGGCCATCACTGAGTCAACCCAGGAGTTGTGGCTTAACGCCAGGCTTAACCACTTCGATGCTTCCAACACTGACACCTTTCCCATGGTAAGGATCCTCTTCATTATTGGTCCTCATCACCAACGATCATGATGAATCAACCCAGGAGTTGTGGTTTGACGCCAGGCTTAACCACTTCGACGCCTCAAACACTGACACGTTCCCCATGGTAAGGATCCTCTTCATCATTGGTCCTCATCACCAACGATCATGATGAATCAACCCAGGAGTTGTGGCTCGACGCCAGGCTCAACCACTTCGACGCCTCAAACACTGACACGTTCCCCATGGTAAGGATCCTCTTCATCATTGGTCCTCATCACCAACGATCATGATGAATCAACCCAGGAGTTGTGGCTCGACGCCAGGCTTAACCACTTCGACGCTTCAAACACTGACACCTTTCCCATGGTAAAGAATTGTCTTCATCATCAGTATAATGTTTGCTTAGCATCCATGGCCCAGTAGTCTTGAATGCTTGTATGCTGGTGGAAGCTGGTTCTAATCTGCGTGTAGCCAGTTCGTCTGGAAACTACCGTGTTTCGGCACGTAAACTGTGTTTGTCGGTAATATGAGCACATCTTATTTGATCTTATAGAGATAAGATCAAATAAGATGTGATCATATTATGTAGGAGGCAGTCGTTAGATCATGTTGCAGGTTGCGTATTATCTCGGAGACCTAAAACTGCAACAAACCTATTTTTTTTGGTTGGCCATTGACACAAATCCTGTTACTGAGAACTGTGATTTGATTCTGACAGTGTATGGGGCGGGATTTAAGAAACAGAAGAATCATAGGATTCTTCTCTATCTGCACCCCATAACCATTGGCCACCACTGAATTAAAACAAACAAAAGTCTAAGATACTACTTTTTCTTATACAAAGAAGTAAGAGGACGAGCAAGACGCTCTCCTGATGTTAAGAGATAACGCTGCCCATAATCAGTACAATGCCACCCTAGGATTTCACAATGATGTGAAATTCTAGGTGCACTGCACCAACGCTTCTAACTCAAGAGTCATAGATGTTAAAACTTATTAGCCCAGTAATTTCACTAGCTACAGTGCCCTCCTGTGCACAGTAATGTTTGCACATCACTGCTCAGGCGGTAGAATAACTGGCACTGTTGGGGTACCCTCCTATACGATCTCCAGAGGGCCTATTGGTTATCGCCAAACGACATTTAAAACATATTATCCATAGAAAAACTTGCGTACAGTCAACTACAAAGAGATGTATCCATGTTAGGCTTACAAAATGAAGTAAATTTTCATTTGCCACAATGAACTACCCTTGGTTCGTAACATTTCTAGTACCAATCAAACTTTATATTATCATCGACTCGTTTAAAATGCAACAATGATGTATCCCACTACTTTTCCTTAGGTGATACATAATAATAGCATTTAAAATGAATTGAATATAGTATAAGATTTGGTGGATACTGAAAATGTCACGATGTAAGGGTAAATAATTTTTGCATACTAAAAGTTCCTTCATTTTGTAAGACTAACATGGATACATCTCTTTGTAGTTGACTGTACATTACTTGCTTAAACCTCCCTATTAGTATGAGTAAAACACAAACGAAGCAATGTACATTGAAGTTGTCATCAATGGTAGAGAAGGGTAGATGGCGATGAGAGTTAGCTAATAGGTACACTGCAAAGAAAGTCTACCCCCGGTAGAATTTAAAGTGTTATCTTCTTCCCCCAGCGTTTCTTCTACAACTCGGCGTACCGCTACTCCCCCCACGCGGTGATATTCCTCGGGGGAGGATGGGAGGCGACTCCGGAGTGGGTGGCGGGAGGATTTGCGGCGGAGCTCGCCCAAGGAGTCAGCGGTGGCATGTTCTATGTTGAACATCGGTATTATGGACTGAGCAGGCCGAGCGAGTGAGTTACCTTTATACTATTTTACACGGCTTTTTAACCCCCGACGCAAAAACGACGGGGTGTTATAAGTTTGACGTGTCGGTCTGTCTGTCTGTGTGTGTGTGTGTGTCTGTCTGTGGCATCATAGCTCCCGAAAGGATGAACGGATTTTGACTTAGTTTTTTGTTTGAAAGTAGAGTTAGTCGAGAGTGTTCTTAGCGGCGGATTACTTTTTTTCTCTTCGACCCCAACAATATGGGTATCAAATGAAAGGGCTTAACGCGTAGAATACAACGCACTATAATAAATATTAAATCCAACATGGCCGTCACTACAAAATGGTGAATTACATATTGCGTTGGGGGTTTTTAAATTTTTTAATTTAATTCACTTGTTTTATATAATGAGCGGCAAACAAGCAGTCGGCCCACCCGATGTTAAGTGGTTACCGACGTCCATGGACCCCTTCAACACCAGATGCGTTAATGGAGCGTTGCCGGCTCTGGTAGACTTTATATAAATACCCCTTCTGAATTTAGACAGTTCAAATGATTGAGGGAAGACCCAAGAAAGAAGGTATTTCCACATCCATTCTTACAAACTTTCACGTTTATATTAGTAAGATTAAAATAAGATACGTAAGATAAAGTACTTTTGTGTTCTCTAAACGAAAGTGTTATAGAGGTATAAGTGTTATATATTATATAAGAAATAGCTTAGACCCTGGAATAACACATAGGCTTTAGTAGAGCGGGAAAAACCGCTGGGCGCAGCTAGTAAAACTAGAAGTAGGTACTTATAATACAGATAAAGTTGGAGGCAATCTTCAGTTCCCTCAGAACTATAGTAATATAATCCGATATGAAATACCATTACACTGAAGCGAACAGTTAGTGCGCGTGTCATCGTGAATTCTAACTGGCTAATTATACTGCCGATACGGGCTGCGTTCACACCGTATTGTAACATAGTAGTATAGAATAGTATACAAAGAGTAGTATAGAGTAACGAAGTCGAGTAACACAAAAAATAATCTCTTACAGGATAACAAGTTAGAAAAGGAAAGCGAATTTATTGTTTTCGCGACCGTCTTCGATTGACAGATCTGTGATTCGCGCTATAATGATGGTAGGCTTCGACCATGTCTAGTTACCACCCACTGGACAAAACCGTGTCGCCAAGCGATAATTATGATGGTGTTCCGGCATAATGTTCAGTGAAACCAGGAAGCGTTATTTTCCGCCTTTTAGGTTTAATCTGCTACCATCTATGTGGTCAAAGATCGTGGTCAAAGGCTAACCTATAATTAAAGGAATACATAAAAAATAACGATGCTCTTCTTCTTTGTCGCTTCACTCTTGAGACAGAGTGGTCGTTACGACGTGTGTGTTGTGACCCGTTTCACAATATGTCTCCACTGGTCTCGTACTGCAGCCTTCCTCGAACACTCGTGCAATTGACTGGCCACGGTGGCTTTCACTTGGTCAGTCCACCACATTGGAGATCTGCCGCGTGGTCTAGTTCCCTCTACTCGCCCTTCTACTACCAGGCGATCGATAGATAGGCTGTCACGGTGCCGAAGAATATGAGCATGCGGGCCCGGACGATTCTAGCGACATTTAAAATGTCCTAATTAATAATTATGAGCCGTTTGGGGTAGAGAATTGGTCCTTGGGGGCCGGAAGCTGACCGCATTTTCCAAAACTTATCTGAGCGCTTGGTCGAGCCGACTTGTGACCAAAATGCTGGGGTATATTCGGCCCAACGTATAAGTATTGCGATTCAACGTGGCAATGCTGCCAGCATTCTTGGCACATCTGACAGTGGTTTGGAGTATGCGAATTTTCTGTAGATTGGCTTGTGGTTAAAAGTGTTCTTTACTGCTGTAGTATTATTAGTTTGCTTTTCTCAAAAAAGGCATTTGTCACAAAAAAAAATTTTTTTGTGAATAATTTAACCAATGACGACACGATGCACGATTGCTCATTATGACGATTTGACTCATTATGTACAAGAGTACATAATGAGAAAAGGAAATTGGTAAGAACGAATTTCCTGCAAAAATAGCATCACGGTGTGATAGCGGCTCCCATTTGGCTCTCGCTCAAACGTTTATACGCGTCGTAGACTGCGAGGCTGGGTTACGGGTTCGATTCCCGCGTGCTCACTAATTAATGTCCATGACAATGCAGATATGGCTGTAGTTCAGACAATTACAATGGGCAATAAGTCCCCTTTTATATGAATCTAGACACGCGGCAGCGAGTCAAGCCAAGTTCAAGCAAAGGAACTGGCGACCGCGCCGTGTGTTATATTACACGAACCGTCCAAAGCGCGTTTTGACGACTTTTTACACCCTCGTTATACAAAAACTATTACACATAGACAAGTCAAATTTGGCACATATACTTAAATATACGAACTATATCTCTGCTCCAAATTCCAATAACACAGCTCAAACGGTTATTTAGATATAAACATCCAGTAATCGGTGAAGTTAATACATACTGAGGGATAGATCAAAAGTAATATCCCAGTTCCAGATGACCTAGAAAGCTGAAATTTGGCATCCCGATAGGTAATGTCGTAGTAACAAAGGGAAAAATCAGAAACTAGTATTTTTTTATCATTTTAAATTATTATTAATTTTTAAAAATTGTATGATTTTAAAGTTTGGGTCGCCTAGGTACGCATAAAGCAATACATGTTGCATGTTGCTATAATTTTTGTGTAGGCGGCTATTTTCTGTTAGATACTACGAAGTGCGTGCGAGTCCACTATTCCTACTAATATAAATACAAACTTTATACCTACTGTACGTATGGATATATGTTTTTAACTTTTTCACGCCTAAACGGGTGGACCGATTGACTTTAAATTTGGTATAATAATAAATATAGCTTAGACCCCTGGAATAACATAATATACACAACTGTACCAAACTGTATAGCGGGTAAAACAGCTAGGCACAGCTAGTCACTAATAAAGATAGGTTCCTGGTACCTACGTAACAATTGTATATCCTATGTAAATACCTATCAATATATCGACTCACCAGCATCAAGGCGGCTCAGTAACATAGAGATAATAATATTAACATTGTTTACAATAAAAATAATGTATGTATATCGCCTTAGGTGCTAGTTGGTGTAAACATTTTAGATACCTACGTACATGTAACGTGTAGTCATAATATTATAGGTATGTGGCGGTATCTGAGGGCACGGCAGTGCCCCCGCCAAGTCGTCGTCATTACAAGTCTTGTCGGCTTAGGTTTCTTTTGATCGAAATTCTAATCCAGTTCCAGATGATCTAAAAAGTTAAATTTCCATCCAGGTAGGCGGTAGGTATTAGATAGCTGGGTGAATATAGATAAATTTATCAGTAACTAGTATTGTTTAAAAATCAATTGATTAGGTACAATATTCAAATCAATAGTGCACATGAATGCTATATAAAAATAAGTACTAAATTAATTATAGGTATAGGTATATCGAAGCACGGCGAGGCTCACGGGCCGCGGTGAGCGGTGCGACGGCCGTGCCATGGAGCAGTGGGGTGGGGGGGAGGTGCAATAAAATAATCATTTGGTATTAATCTTATTATGACTGAGTGTCTTAAACCTATTACATACTAAAAAGTACTGTACAAAAAGCAATGATATCCCATCAAAAACATAAATGTGAAAAGAGAGCCAAGTTCAATATTACGATGTATGTACTCATAGTTACCTATGATTTGGTAGTTGACTTCAACGACAAAAGAAGTGAGATCTAAATGGGTGCCAAGTTCAATGGTCAGTCCTGAAAAATATTTACAACAACATAAAATATTTTATTACAACTTAAAAGATTATTCTTCTTATCACTTAGAATTAATATTATTTTGAAGCCCAAAGTTTAACTTGGCTAGTTCTCATGGGTACCATACGACGAAGTATCATTAAGATAAGACAATAGATACTTTATTGTACACCACATAATGTTACAGAAAATACATAAGTGTATAATTAAAATTAAAAATTACAATGTACACGTGGCGGTCTTATTGTTAAAGAGCTATTTCTTCCAGACAACCAATGGATGGAGGGGACTAATTTACACGATAAAAGACGGTGGTGCACTAATTAGCATTAAGTGCGTTTAATAGTGATCAAGCTAAAATTAAGAGATTACCTACCTAGTATATTATGAGAACTGGCCAAGTCAGTCTTTAGGCTTCAAAATAATATTAATTCTAAGTGATAAGAAGAATAATCTTTTAAGTTGTAATAAAATATTTTATGTTGTTGTAAATATTTTTCAGGACTGACCATTGAACTTGGCACCCATTTAGATCTCACTTCTTTTGTCGTTGAAGTCAACTACCAAATCATAGGTAACTATGAGTACATACATCGTAATATTGAACTTGGCTCTCTTTTCACATTTATGTTTTTGATGGGATATTTTTTACTAAGACTAGCAGAAGACCCGCGCGTACTTCGTGGCGCCTAATCAAAATTTACCAGGTATTATACAAATAAACCATCTCGTTGAATCACTCTATTTATTTAAATAAACCGCATCAAACAAATAACGCAACCAAATCCGTTGCGTAATTTTTAAAGATCTGATTATACACAAGGGCAGACAAGGGAAGCGACTTTGTTTTATATACTACTAGCTGCGCCCAGCAGTTTTATAAATTGTAATATAACCTACCTATGTGTTATTCCAGGGTCTAAGCTATCTCTATACCAAATTTCAGCTCAATCGGTCCACCCGTTTAGGCGTGAAAGAGTAACAAACATACATCCAGACAACCATACATTCTTACAAACTTTCACGTTTATAATATTAGTAAGATGTAGTGATACATTACTTTCCACCATTCGCGAGTAATTCCGGAAGTAAAAGCTAGTTTTATAAACTAAACCAGCGCCTGAGGGCCTATTGGCTATCGCAAAACGACATGTAAAACACTAGAATCCATAGACAAAATTGCGTACATTACTTGCTTAAACCGCCTCATTAATATGAGTAAAGTAACAAACGCAGCAATGTACATTGAAATTGCCATCAATCGTAGTGGGTGAGAATTAGCCAATAGGCCCTCAGATCAAATACATAATAGCAAAATGTATATAATGTGATCCGTTAGTTAACGAGGGTTGTGTAGAATGCTAACGGTTTCATTATATGGGATGATATCCGATATCGTAGCCATTTCATATTATTATTATAATCGCAATAGTTTAGTTTCATAGTGACATAGGGAATAAGGAAGATTTATCCCGCCGTCCAGGTTCAGTGTTTTTTTTTTATGTTAAGAAATAAGAAGACGAGCAAGACGCTCTCCTGACGTTAAGCTGCCTATTTTATAATCAGTACAATGCCACCTTAGCCAAAATTTATCTAAACGCTTGGTCGAGGCGACGTGTGACCGAAATGCTGGGGTATATTTGGCCCAACGTATAAGTATTGTCATTCAACGTGGCAATGCTGCCAGCATTCTGGGCACTCTGCCATCTGACAGTGGTTTGGAGCACTTGGATTTTCTGTAGATCGGCTTGTGGCCGATCTGTGGTAAATAAAAGTGTTCTTTACTGCTGTAGTAGCTGTTAGTTTGTTTTTCTCAATAAAGGCATTTGCCACGAAAAAAAAATTAATTGAAAAACAAAAATGCCACCTAGGCTTTCACAATGATGAAATTCTAAGTGCACTGCACCGACGCTTCTTACTCTAGCGTCATAAGATGTTAAAAATACTCTTTAGCCCAGTAATTTAACTAGCAACAGTGCCCTCCTACCGAATCACAGTAATGTTTACACATTACTGCTCAGGCGGTGGAATAACTGGCACTGTTGGGGTAACCAACTAGACGACCTCCTGCAAAGGAAGACTACCCTCGGTAAAACCTATTCCCAATCTTCAACAAAATCCGTCGCGTAGTTTTAAAGATCTACATATTATAATATATGTATACATATATTATATCTGACACATAAATTGTATTTATACGAAATAAATGAATATGAATATATAATGTCACGGCTAATATCCGAAGTGCGGCCACACCTAGGTTTAACCGATGTCATAAAATTGAATTATTTGATGTCATAAGATTGAATGACCGAGATGTCATAAAATTTAGGCACAAATATGAGACGATACAAGAAAAAAACGATAGATTAGAGACTAGACGAAAAGATATAATATGAAGATACGATCCTAAACTAAATATTGCCAAGCATTGTTCGCGTTATCAGGCGGTGAAGTATTTAATTCATTACCAGTGGAATTGAAAGAAATTGACAAACTTAATATTTTTCAACAAAAATTGAAGAAAATTTTGCTGGAAGGGTGTTTCTACTCCATTGATGAATTTATTAATTATTATAAATAGATATTATATGTTATATTCAAATTTGCGGAATAATGTTCTCAATTTTGTGTTTTTTACCTACTTAGTTTTTTCTTTATATTACATGTATTATTTCAAACACAATGTAAATTGTTACAATGGTACAATGGTACAACCTAGGTGTAGCCTCACTTTAGACTTTAGCCGTAACATTTTATATACATTTTAACAGACAGTGGGAAGCGAATTTGTTTTATTACTATTTACTGTAGTGATAATTCGATTCCCAATAGGATTATACTAAATTAGTATTTTATTAGATCAGATAAGTATAAACCTGTTATTTCGTTAATTTAACTCGTAGTTTAGGAACTAAGGTTGTTCCCGCGGGAACCAGTTAAAATTAACCGCGCGGTGGAACTTTTGATCAAAGCGTTATGATTGCGGTTATGGC
Organism: Hemithea aestivaria; assembly: GCA_947507615.1. NCBI lineage: Eukaryota > Metazoa > Arthropoda > Insecta > Lepidoptera > Geometridae > Hemithea > Hemithea aestivaria. The sequence goes on along the minus strand of OX382349.1, from coordinate 11,274,784 downwards.
GATCATTGACTGACTTTACAAATAGGAAAGGTTATTAACTCGTCGGATACGTCGGATGTTCCTTTTTAAGTTTGAAATTCGTGTTTTTTTTTTTTTTCAAAAATATAGTGCACGCGACCGTGTTTATGAAGGCACGTAAAACTGGCTGTTTTACTCGCGTTGCTAAATAGGATATGTGTTATAAAATAATAAATAAAGAAAAATAAATATTTATTTCGGACACATCGCCCATATTTCACATCAAAAATAAGATAACACATAAATTAAATTACATTTTTTTTATTAATCAAAATCAAATTTAAAAAAAAATTATGCCAGAGTAAGCTATCTCTATCCCAAATTTCAGCTCAATCGGTCTACCCTAAAGGAGTAGCGTGAAAGAGTAACAAACATACATTCAGACATCCATACGTTCTTACAAACTTCCACGTTTGTAATAATAGTAAGACTCAGGGCCGGATTTAGACCTAGAGCCGCCCTGGGCGCAGAAGAAAATGCCACCCCATCACTGAAATTTTACATCCTATTTTTGTGTGTCAGATAGTAATGGGGGCGTGAAAATTTTGTATTTTTGATAGCAAAAAGTGCGTGTATAGCTCGCTCATATCACAGCCTTTTCATAGTAGGTACATACTATATGGGTGATTCCTGAGAGTCAAAATTTTACGTGTCTGGGGGAATAAACTACCCGTAACATAAAAATTCTACCCAAAGGTATTTTTTTCCTGTTAGTCTAAGGTTCAATCTACTTAATGCATGATAGACATCAGGTTATATTTAGCTGCAAGTATCTAAAAAAAAATGTAAAAGCCCTGAAATTTCATTACCGTGGGCTGTCCCTTACACATTTTCGGAACAAAATATATTTTTTACACTAATTTATAAAAGGAATTTAATTAATTCCTGTGATCAAAGCTGTAAAGGGTGAACTGTTATATGATCAAAAAAATACGCGAAGGCTGTACTCAGCGTAGTTTTAGAAAAAATAACAAATTTAGGTTTGTCCCCGGACAAAAAGTGATTCCCATGGCGCGCGACATAACTACCCACATTTCACAAACCACAATACTTAGAAGCTTGTACGCACGCTATTGGCTAACTTCGATTGCGCTCTAAACATAGTGAAAAGAGGCTCCTCCTCTCGTTGTTATAATCTGGATTTACGAAGGTGAGAAATTGATTACCGTGGTTTTGGTTCACTAGATCATTGATTACCTTTTCCATGTTTAAAAATATTTTTTTATCCATTACGGTTTTTTGACTAGGGTGTGCAGTTAGTAAAAGGGTATTGTTTATCATATATTTTATTAATTTTGGTCTATAATTATGGTATTTAAAAATATTGACAAAAAACTATACAATTTTGATTTACATGGTATTGATTCTCATGGTATTTTACCACGGTGATCAATTTTCCCCTGAGTTTTCTTGCGCATTCTTTCACTTTTTACCCAACTACAGCGAAGCCGCAGGTATGGAAGTGATTTTGACAGTTTATATTTGTATATTTCATTATTTCAGATATTTTTTTTATATTGTATACATCAGATTTTTTTATATTGTACTATAGTAGACAGACCACATTAAAAAGTCGCTCAGCGAGCTATGGAGAGGGCTATACTCGGGGTTTCTCTACGTGATCGAATCAGGAATGAGGAGATGAACCAAAGTCACTGACATATCTCCGCGGATCAGGAAGCTGAAGTGGTAATGGGCAGGCCACATAGCACGTAGAGCGAATGGCTGATGGGGTCGAAAAGTGTTCAAGTGGCTACTACAGGCAAGCAAACGCAGCGTAGAACGTCTACCCACAAGTGTGGCAGACGACCTTATTAAGGTCGCTGAAAGACGCTTGAAGCAGGTCGCTTTCAACACCAGTGTTATATATGGAGGTCTAAAGGGGAGGTTTATGTTCAGCAGTAGACGTCTTATGGCTGAGATGATTTATGATGAAAAAATAAAACGAAACTATGGGTTGACTGCAACTTTCAGTCCAGATTAACCTAACTAATGATAAATGTACAATCTGATGACAGCTTCTGGAGTGAATCCTGTCAGTGACTGTGACTGAGAACTTAATCTCATATTCTAGGACTATATATTCAATATTTTTACATTGTTTAAGACTGCAATACGTTGATTTTATTTAGTTTACATGATTATTATATAGAGAGCCAATATTATAGACCTTTTTAATACTTTATGTTTGGTGTATATCTGTTTGGATCACCGTTTTTAATCATTTCTATTTTATATGATTAGTATGTAGAGGTCAATATTTAAATAAAAACATAGAATTCAAACAAAATAGTTTTAATTTTGATTCCCATGCCACACTTTATTGATTCCCGTGGCACCAAAAATTTAAATTTAAATATCTTCTGAACAAAACAAGTTATAATGATGCCTATTTGATTGATGTAATTATAATTATGGGAAATTTGATGTTTTACATGTAAAATGCAATAATACTTTGATTTAAAATCTGCCACGGAAATCACTTAAATACGCCCGATCTCAGGATTTACCCATATGTCAAAAGAATAATGCGCGAGAGCATGCAGCGAACGCCGATAAAATTTGTAAAATTCAATCTACCAAAGGGGCTATATAAATTTTCAATTTATCGGGTTTAAATGGATTGATATTTCTATCTCGAGTTTTGCCGCCCCTAGAAATTTTGCCGCCCTGGGCACTCGCCCCAAATGCCCCTAGTGTAAATCCAGGGCTGGTAAGACTAGTAAGATATAGGAGGCAGTCGTTAGGTCATGTTGCAGGCTAATATAATAATAAAAATAAATACCTTATTAAGATCACTCGTTTGTCCGTCTGTTTGTCAAGACCCTTTTACTCAACGTATATAATAATAAAATAATAATTGGGGTTTATACTCCAACAGAACAGGATACCCTAGTTACACTGTCAGACTCAAATCACAATTTATTGGTTGTGAGCACGTGTGGCTAACCTATATGTTGTAAGTGTAAACCCCAGATCTTTTGTCTCACGGTTTTGTTGCTCTTTGCATATCATATTATACATACGTATAAAGGTATTATCTAAAGTTACCTAATTCGCTCGAGTACTTATCTAGCTGTAATCCTTACTAATTACCTTTTTAAATCATTACCAACTTTTCGCTACACTTGGCCAAATGAAAAACACCTAGAATTTCAAGTAAATAGGATCGAAATCAACTACAAACTTAATTTTGTCTGTTAATTTGGTAGAGATCTGTAAACGGATATTTGTGTTGAACGATTTTCGTCTTTATACTAAAGAGATAAGAGTCGAAAAGGAACGCAAATGTTAATTTTGTTTGTTAATTTAGTACAAATTTATGAAATACACTCAGATTGAGCTATTTTAGTCTTTATTTTGTAAAAATCAAGGTTGAAGTAAAGTGTTTGTTTAAAGTTGGAAAAGGTTTTGTATGCATGAGGTGTTATACCAATTCGTATATTTTTCTGGAATTAAAGTCGATTTTGCGTGGATAGGGTATATTCCTGGGGGAATTTGGGAATTGAGTCAGCTTTTCTGGTAGAATAAGCTAACAAAGGTTTAACTAGTTCAAACATAATAGAAATCTAGAATAAAGGCTAAATAAAAATGTAGAGTCTAGATATAGGAATTTCAAATTGAATTTCAATTTTAGAAATAGTACAGAAACTAGAACAATCTAATTCTGTAAACTTTTAATCGATATCTAAAAAGAATCGCGTGTTTTAAGCGACGATGCGATGGTAGTAGATTGAACCTAGAAGGCCGGATAAACTCTACTCTGGCTACTTTTACTTACCACCCACTGGACAAAACCGTGTCGCCAAGCGGTCATTGTGACCGTGTTCCGGCATGATGTTCAGTGATACCAGGGGGGATTCATCCCGCCTTCTAGGTTTAATATGCTACCATCTACGGCCGCATCATCGCTTTACATCACGCGAGATCGTATTAAAAGGCCATAACAAGCCATAACAAGTATATATAGTATGTATAGTATATTCCATAACAAGTTAATTAAAAAAAAAAACTTTAAAAAATTACTATTATTATTACCATCTAGCACCGAAGTACTCGAATTAGCCCAAACTCGATGGGGTTTCATCGTTTAATTACGGAGTTCCTATGGCCACCTTCCAGCTCCATCATCACATCAGTTCCGTGTCATGATATCTAATATTGCATTGTCATCCGATTTATACATGCATGCAAAATTTCAGCTCAATCAGAAAGGCAAGTGGTTCAAATTAAACTTGCAAGATTTGATTACAGACAGACAGACAACAGACAGGTGAATTTATTTATTTAGTTTATTTGGGACAATCAACAACTACACACTGCAGCTTACAAAAACAACATAATAATTTAACTAACAACTACTTCGTTATCCATATACTATATGAAGCTAGAAAAAAAGTCTGTTCACCAAACATCGTCTTTCAAACCTTCTTACGGTATTTTAGCGCCAAGCTAATTTGCAATCTTTAATGTTTAATTAGTTAAATCTCCATCGTATAGAAATTCCATTAAACTATGAAACCAGTAGGTATCTTAGGGAACTGGAGTAGAGTCCTGGCTAACCCGCTTACCGTCCTGAGCGTTCATTAATCATGAGACCACACACTCCGCGTCTTACCATCATACTGTTTAGGATGCCTGTTACACCGAGACAAATAGGATAAAGCCAGAAACTGCTTTGTAAAAACAATTTTCTAAGATTAATATTATACAACTCAAGTTGTATAATATTATAAGTACTTTTTACTAAAGGGTTTAAGCATTGTACCTAGAATTTGAGGACATCGTTGTTATTGTGAAATCCCTGGCACTGTACTGATTATGGACAGCGCAGCGTCATCTCTTACCATCAGGAGAGTGTCTTGTTCGTCTTCTTACCACTTTGCATTTTTTTGCTGCTAATGCATTTATTGAGAATTACTTGTCTCCAGGGTAAAATGAACCTATGTTCCAAATTTCGTCTTTCTAGGTCCAGCGGTTTCGTCACTGCGATGACGAGTCAGTCAGTTTTTCTCTTTTATATACCTATATAATAGTATAGATAATGAAATATTGCTACAGTAGTAAAGAACACTTTTTTAACCACAGATGGTGGGAACTCTCGTGACTTCCTAGCTCGACTGAACTCACAAAGACCGCTTGGCGACACGGTTTTGTCCAGTGGATGATGGATGGTAACTAGCCAATGCCATTAAACTAAGAAACTAGGTGGTATCTTAGGGAACTGGAGTAGAGTCCTGGCTAACCCGCTTACCATCCTGAACATTCATTAATCATGAGACCACACACTCTCCGTGTCTTACCGGACGCGGGATAAATACATCCCTGGCTTTACTGAGCATCATAACCTGACGAGAGGGATTTATCCTATTACCTACAATATTACCTTGATGATCTATATTTACTTCAAAAACGCCACTTTAGAGCTAGCAAAAATGCAAAATTTTGATAAAATAAGTTTAATTTTATTTTTTGTAAACCATAAGTATGATTTTTCAGGTTATTGTATTTCAAAAAGTATGTTAAAATTGACTGTAGACGTTAGGGAAAAGAAGGAAGATTTTCGTTGACAATATAAATAAATTAATATTTCAGGACATTACACACAGCGCCACCTTAACCCCAAGCTAAGCAAATGCTTGTGTTATGGTGGTTAGGGTATCGAATAAAATACTTATATACATTTTCTTTTGTAAATAAATACTTAAAATAGATATTGAACTACCCAGACCAGAAACAAATACCTGTGAATCTCACAAACATTTGTCCCATGCGGGAATCGAACCTTATGTGTTGCAAGCGGGTATAAGCCCACCGCGCCACAGAAACCACAGAATTACGCTCTAGATTTAAACAGACCTTTAAGTCAACGTAGTATTATTTTGATGCTTTTTCTAAGCTACATGACGGTGTAACAGGCAGTTTCGCAAACATTTCCGTCCGCCCACGCAAGGTACGTTCTTGCGGCGACCGCGACCGTCCGACACTATTTGCCCAAAGGGTCTAATACCTACAATAATAATATTAATTAACGGCATTATCCCATTCCATCGTATCCCTTTCTAATATTATCTCTATACAGTAAATATACTTGATATCTTGGGTCTAAATATCACTACTGTTTTCTGTTCCTGTTTAATTCCTCTCCCTGCACGGTTGTCTGGAAGTATGGAAGAGATCGCTCTGAGCGATAAGACCGCCAATTGGTACCACTACTGTTCTGTCTATTATGTTGTATCAATAAAGATTTATTTATCTTTATCATAATATTATACCTCTATAACATCATGCCGGAACATTTTCATAATGACCGCATGGCGACACGATTTTGTTCGGTGGGTGGTAACTAGCCACGGCCGAAGCTTTTCACCAGCATAACGAGTGGAAAAAACCGCACATAATGAATAATGGGCCGGGATTTCAACTCGGTGATAGGATGATATCTACACCACATAGCCCTTGGCCACCACCGTTTCTAAGACCTCTTAAAACACTCTCTCTGTCTTACTTCTGGGCATATAAAATAGGTATGTTTTCAGCAGATGCAGCACCTAACAATCATAATTTCTTCCTTCCACGTGTACCATCTGCACCACGGTTGAGTCACAGAGTCAGGCGGGCAGTCAATTAACCCTGCGCCTCTTTATTGAGATAACAATCAGCGCGATTGACGCCAGTTTCAGCGAGGAAATGGGGTCAAAGTGTGCTCGGTGACCTTAGTTGCTGTGTAATTAAATAATTCATTTATTCAAATAAAATAAATTGGTCAGGCGCGCGCGCTTGATCTACATCAAGCCTACGCTTCCGTAGTACTGGCAAATCGAATATTAACTGCCTTATCTTTCAAAAATATATTTTATCCCCATCTATTGTGTATGGGAAGTACCTAATCTACCCTATTTTTTTAAATGTTGTCTTTGACCCAGCTCTATCGTAGCGATCTATCGCCTTTTGTAACCTATAAAACATTATATTTTTGAAGTGAAACTTCTTTATCGGCGTTGGAAAAAATTTACCGTCACATTTTTTCGGTTACGCGTCACATTTCGGTTACGCGTCACATTTCGGTTACGCGCCATCTTTTGTTTCTTGCCCCTACCACGGTTGGTTAAGATGAAGAGTACTTTCAATTTCTCCAATGAACATGAATTTAAAAAATTTATAAATTTAAAATTTAATTTAATTAAAGAAGTTCACTTTTTACTTCTTACGTGTGTACACTAGTACACGCACACATTTTTTTATATTATTATGTGCATGTTTAATGCTATAATTATTGTTTTAAAAAACACAATTTTGAGGTTTAGATGCAATACGAAAAAAAATTGCATTTGATTTTGTACTAAAACGTTAAGGTTTTTCAAGATTTTATTATATAAAAATTTTGATAAAATTTTACAGTCTCGGCGTTAGCGATGGCGACGGCGGAAAGTTTGACAATTTGGTTGTGAATTAACAACAAAGAGCTTATACAAGCAGATACAAGCAGATTTTGTAAGTAACACCAGTCCTTTCACTTCAGTAACACCACCACCAGCGACCTTTGTTTCCTGACGGTGGACCAGGCGCTCGGAGACGTGGCGCAGTTCATCCAGTACATCAAGAGCGACGCCTTCGAAGGAGGGCATTACAAGTAACTTTATACAATTCTAGTAGAAGAGTAGTAGAATGTATTTCTATCTCATCACTCATCATCATTTCATACATTAATTTCATTCATTCGTTTCGTTATTTCGTTCATTTCAATCACTTCAATCATTTCGTTCCGTCACATAACCGCAACTACTCCCTGAAGAAGATCCTTGTACAGAATCGAAACGGTCGGCACGAAGCCGAAGATAAATACAAGTGAGTTTATGCCGTTTATTTACAAAGATGAATCATTTCGTTTCTTTAATTTTTTACATTCATTCATTCTTTTCATCCATATCATTCATTTCATTCATTCAATTCGTCACGTACTCTCACACTAACGAGAAAGTAAGTCCAATATATTCCACGTGTCTTCTGTTCTTTATTACAGAGAAGGTAACGTGGCGTTGGTAGGGTGTTCGTACGCCGGCAGCATGGCGACCTGGATGAAGCTGGCTTATCCTCACCTCGTGACGGCTGCCTTCTCTGATAGTGGACCGCTCGTCGCTCAGGAGGATTTCTCTGGTACTCTCTTCTTAGTCGTACACTCTTGTCAGAGTGGTCGTGGTTGCTCTGATGCTCGGTCTTCTGCTTTTTATTTTTCCGATGGATTTAGCGATGTGACGCCATTTTTGTCTGTTAATGGCGTTACGAGAGCACTGGGTCATAGATGCCTCTGTGGCCTTCTTGATGAGGTCAGTCCAGCGAGGTGGAGAATGACCTGGTAAGTCTTATCTCATAAAAGTAAGTGAAATGTTGTGTAAAAACGTGTTGCCAAGCGGCCATCGCTACTGTGCTCCAGCAAGGTGTTCAGTGATGCCAGGAAGGGAAAGAAGGGAGCCAGGAATTATTTTTTTCTATAGCTGCTTGGACCAGTAGGTAAATAGAGCTATAGCTCAGTTATTGACAATTCTAAATCATAAATGTAACTGGCGCGATCTCTTTAATACATCTCGCTTGCACACAAAATCGTTGACACTCAAATCTCTCTGCATTGTCCCTACACCCTTTTATGCTTTAGGCACTTTAAAGCTTACGTCACACTGAGCCGGTAAAGCGAACGCGATCCGGGACGTAATTTTTGTAGGTTAATGTTCTAGTTTGAACGTAACCTGTCACACATAAAGTGAACGCGGGCAGGAACAAAATGAAGATCGCGACCGCTTTAACCGTTGTCCCGGCTGTCTTTTTTTTTTTTTTTTTAAATATGATGCTTCTCTACAATCGATGTGTTTTCTTAACTGCAGAATACTTGAACAAGGTGTCAGAAGTACTGTACTCTCAGGGCGGGTCAGCGTGTGTAGCTTCTGTAGAGGAGAGTATCACTGCGCTGGTTGCTTTACTGGAAACTGCTGCCGGACCTGCTGCAGTATCCACCATGTTTAAGTTAGTATCATCATCATCAGCGTTCTACATTTGTCCACTACTGTACATAGGCTTATTATTGGTTAATCACCATAATACAAGCATTAAGTTACTTAGTATGGGGTTAGGTGGCGCTGTGTGAATTGTCCAGATATATTTATTTATTTATTTTATGTCATGCTACTCAGCTTGATCATCCGTCTTCTACTTACTCTTAACAGAACCCTCCAGATATCTGGATATAGAATTGGTGCACCATCACATTTAATTTTTGTGGTTGTTAAATTATATAAATTTCTATAAAGAGTCACATAATCCTTATCTTAACTTGATGCACAAACGTATGTTTTTCAACGTATCCTACCCCTACTCCTTGTTTAGCCGCAATTTGCTTAGTCCCATTTTGTATTGTTCCATAATGAGTTCACCTGCCAAAAGGGGGTAACTAGTCAATATGCTCGGATGTTCCTCATAGAATGTTATATTTCCTCAGCACCTGCACCTCAATATCAGCAACGACCCCCCTGGATGTAGCCACCTTCTTCTACTTCATCCAGGAGCAGTTCTCTCGCCTGGTGCAGACAAACCCGGCGGATATACCCAGTGCTTGCACCGTGCTTACTACCAGTCATAATGGTAAGTGTTCAGTTATTTTTAATTATGATTAAGATGTTGAGACTTTTTACCCTAGTAATTTCACTAGCTACAGTGTCTATGTATGTCCTCAGATCCAGTGCAGCGTCTCGCCAACTGGGTGACGTCACAGCCGTGGGACGAGACTTGCCTGGAGACACGATACACTGAAGTGGTCGCCGCACACACCAACACCAGCTACGACTCGCCGCACGCACAGTGTAAGTATACCAATATATATTATATTATTCCAGGGTCTAGCTGTCTGGGCTCGGTGAGTAACCTGGCTACCGCTGGGGTGGGATGGTGAATGCAACTGCGACCCCATCCTGCCCCATAAAGGGTTACCGAGGGGTTTTAGTGGGTATTATTGTCGGCCTCGCACTCCCGCCGGCAAGTGAGTCCCACATAACCCGTGCTTCTCCCACGGGAGGTACGGGTATGCATAAAAGCATTCCCCCCTTTTCCTTTGCTTTTTCCCCTCGTAAAAAAAAGAGTCTAAAGCTGTCTCTATACCAAATTTCAGCTTAATCGATCCAACCGTAACCGTTGACATACATACATCCATTAATTTTTACAAACTTTTGCGTTTATAATATTATAGTAGGAAGTAGGATATGTGTGTGTGTGTGTGTGTGTGTGTGTGTGTGTGTGTAGGATATGTATGTGTGTGTCTGTACCTAGTGAAATTACTACCGGGGGTAGACTTCCTTTGCACTCAGTGGGTACACAACAGTGTCAGTTATTGTACCGCCTGAGCAGTGATGCGCTAATATTACTGTGCACAGATAGCAGCACTGTAGTATGTGAAATTACTGGCTATATATAATATATGCTATTTCAGGGTTTCGGCTATATGTCATCCTGAGATATGAGATATAAGCAAAAGAAATTTACCCCCGGTAAAATCTATTTAGCGACTGAAACAAACATAAGGGTTAAACGTCACATAGTTAATTTGCCTAAAAAACAAATAAATCAAAGGATCCACTAATAACTCTGCATTTCCATCTGGCCATTGTCCAACGGTTGGAAAGAGACAAACGATCCCCGTCTGTGCACACGAGTGAAAGAGATGGAGCGACCATAAATAGGATATTATTTAGCACTGCATTAGCAATGTAGATGATTGTAATTGTCAGGGATTGTGCACTGAACTCGTCACATACAGACGGTAAAGATCAAGAACATTTAGGATAAAAGTTAAACTACTTAGGTAATAAAAAAAAACTCAAAAGTGCTACGTAGACAGCAATTTTTAGCAATAGGTAAATATGCCGCGGTGGCAGCCAGCGAAGCGTCAGAAACTACGCTTATTGATGTTTACCTACATCGTTATACATTCGATAACCTTGGGAGTGTCGACAAGTACTAAATAGGTATAATATTATAGGTATAATGTAGGTATAATTCGTCCGTTATTTAAATATATTTAGTAAGTAAAATTAGATTCGTTTTTTTTTTGTGATTAAAAATCCATGCGCTGTATCTCTCATTTTTTCAGGCAGTTCACATCTGCTAATGTATCTTCTTTAGAATAATAACATGTAAAAAAAAACTTTGTGCGAACATCTGCACCTGTATTGCTACAAGTGGAAATAAGGATATTTTAAAGTTCTAGAAATCGAAGTTTCTAGCAGTTCCGACGCAAACTTCCACGACTGCTACGGACATAGCATATTAAGCAACCAACTTCGGCCGAAGTCGGGTGACCAGTTTTATAGTTTTTAACTTAATCTTAGAGGTAATACTACCGTGGGTCCCGGTTGTTTCCTGCAAGAAATGTAGGTTCAGGTCATGTTGCAGGCCGCGTAGTGAACGCTAGCTGAAACTGCAACATATAGGTTGGCAAAAAAAATGTGTAAGAAAATGTATTGTTTGAAAAAAAATCCAAACGCGAGATTCTTAGAATAAAGACAAAGGGAATTGATCGCTCATTGTGTGCATGGACCTAATTGGAACAGTCAATTTTCGAGACGGCGCGGCGAGGCTTATGTTCAGCAATGCACGTCCTACGTCTAAGATGATGATGAAATGTCTAAATTTCATTGAAACAAAACTTTAATATAAAAAATATTACTTGACTTGTCAATTTACAAGCAAGTGTGTAGCGTACATTGGAAGAACATAAATAATGTTATTAGCAACAGATATCTACATCAGTCGCTTTATTGAAGCTAATCTGATCTGAGTCGGCCTTTGTATCTGTTTTTTGTTAATCCACTGGAACTGAGGGATAATCATAGTAGTTTTCCATTAAAAGATAAAACGGCTCTTTGGATGGCAAGTGGATTCTGTAAGACAACGCGAAATTGGAGCGATACGATAGCGATTTGTAGGCTATAAAATATAATGTTATTATAATTGCTGGGTGGGAAAAGACCGCCGATTGATATAAAATCTAGATTTGTAAGTTATTGTTGTAAATATGAAATGTACGGTTTGCATTATTGTTATATTAAAACTCTATTCTATTTAATTTAGAAAAGCGACACATTTGAGTTACTGATTATTGATTATGCAAAATATAAAAAAATTAGGTTGCATTTTTTTCGTAATGGAACGGATAGGTTTTTCAAGCCTTTTTATAAATGTTGTTAAAATGAACAGTACGAATTCAACCTATTTACGTTGGGGGGTTGGGTTGGGATTCTTTTCACCCCAATGAATACTTGAAACAAAGTGTTTGTATTTTTTACGCTTTATTTCCGACTCGATAAAATAATAAATCAATCATTAGTGTGTTTGCCTTTGTCCATATATATAATAAGTAAATAACAATATTAACCGTGTATTCCCAGCGCGTCTCCAAAGCTACCAGGCGTGCATACAGTTCGGGTGGTTCCAGTCCACCACCGGAGCTGATCATCCGTTCCTCTCCACTGTTCCGTTGGAATACTTCCATCAAAGGTGCAAGGACTTCTTTGGGAACCAGTAGGTTGACTTTTTTATTCATTCCTAACTACGCCCAGCGGTTTTACCCCTTGTACTGTAGAATGTGTTATTCCAGGATCTAAGCTACCTATATACCAAATTTCAGCTCAATCGCTCCACCCGCTTAGGCCTGAAAATGTAACAAACATACACACTCCATACATACCGGTTGCAAGCGACCTGCATCCAGCGTCTTCCGGCGACCGATAAGGTCGTCTGTCCACCTTGTGGGTGGATGTCCTACGCTTCGTTTGCTAGTCCGTGGTCTCCACTCGAGCACTTTTCGACCCCATCGACCATCCGCTCTACACGCTATGTGGCGCCCATTGCTACTTCAACTTGCTAATCCGCTGGGCTATGTCGGTGACTTTAGGTTTCCATTGGTTGTCTAGGAGAAATCGCTTTTTAGCGATAATTTTAATTATGTATTTTCTGTAACATTATGTGGTGTACAGTGAAGTATTGTCATATCTCTCATTATAATAACTATATTTGTAAATATTATGTTTGTACGAGTATTTGTTTGTATTGTGACGACCTTTATGGCGCGGTGGGCTAATACCCGCTTGCAACGCAGAAGGTTGCGGGTTCGATTCCCGCATAGGACAATAAATGTTTGTGTGATCCACAGGCAAGGGCGGATCCAGGATTTGGTCCTGGGGGGCCAAGGTGCAGACGGGCAAAAATATTATAATTTTTACCACGAAAAGTGTGTGTTTAGTTCGCTCTGAACAGTTAGAAAGTTCAAATATCCTTAATAATAAGTGCGCGAGCAGCTTGCTGCGAGCGCCGAGAAAAAAATTATAATCTTGACCATTAAATCTGTGCAAAATTCGTAACTCTACAATGCTTCTGGGGGGAGAGCCTTGGCCCCCTAGCCCCCCCTTAAATCCGCCTATATCCACAGGTATTTGTTTCTGGTTTGGGTGGCCTTCAATATCTATTATAAGTATGTATTTACAAAAGTAAAGTATATAAATATTCCCTAACCACCATAACACAAGCATAGCTTAGGGTTAGGTGGCGCTGTGTGAAATGTCCTGAAAAATGTATTTGTGTTATCTTGTCGTATTGCCAGATTCGAGGAGCAATACCTGCGCGCCGGCATAGAACGAACCAACCTGTTCTTCGCCGGACACTCGCACCTGCCTGACGGGACCACCTCAGCAGTGGCCTCCCTCGACCCCTGGGGCCCTCTAGCAGCTCAGCATCACACAGACCTTGCTACCATCTATGCTATAGAAGGAGGGCACTGTTCTGCTATACTGTAAGTTTATACTTAGAGGAGAATGACACTAAGATTCCTCTTTTTTCATCCGAGAAGTAAGAGGAGTAGACGCTCTCCTGATGGTAAGTGATAACGCTGCTCATAATTGGTAGGTACAGTGCCACCCATTTAACAATGATGTACATTCTAGGTTGGCAACGCTTTTTATTTTTAAGACTAGCAAGGGCGGATCCAGGATTTGGTTCTGGGGGAGGGGGGGGGGGGGGGGGGGCAAGGTACAGAAAGGCAAAAATATTATAATTTTTACTACAAAAAGTGTGTGCTTAGCTCGCTCTGAACAGTTAGAAAGTTCAAATATCCTTAATAACAAGTGTGCGAGCACCGAGAAAAAAAAAAATCTTGACTATGATATAAAAACTCTTTTGCAAAAAAAAACGGGCACTTTGATGATTTCTCTGCTTCAATGAAGAAGAACAAGAAAGAGGTTTTATTAATTTGACGATGCATTGACTTATCATTTATATTTATAAACATCCTGGCATGATTATTAATGTTCCAAATTTAAAATTTGAAATTAAAAAAGAAAAATACTGATTATATAGTGAAATTGCTTTGCTTTTTGGCGCGAATTGATGCGAATTGCTGTAACAATTTTAAAACTTTTTGAGTATTTTCTGCAAATTAAACAATTTATTCTTTCTTTCCACAATAAATACCACTTTTTGATATGAGCGATAATGCGATAAGGGCCGGTAAAATTATAGCCCTACTTGAAGAAGGTTGTTCGCAAACTTACGTGGCTCAACGGCTAAATGTGAGCCGTTCAACTGTCCAGAGGACATGGCAACGATATCAAGAGACCGGTTCGGTTAAAAGAAGACCCGGCTCGGGAAGAAAACGATGCACAGAACCAAGAGACGACCGCTTTTTGGTGAGTCAGGCGTTGCGGAATCGTAAGGCGTCAAGTGTGGACCTGAAAAAAAACCTTGAAGAAGTAAGAGGAGTAGAAGTAAGCTTGTGGACGGTTAGAAGGAGGCTTTTGGCTGCCAATATCAAAGTTACCGCCCGGCTCAAGGCCCTAAATTACTCCGTGAGCACCGTGTTGCTCGACTTCAGTTTGCTCGAAACTGTGCTTCATGGACTATGGAGGACTGGAATAAGGTATTGTTTTCTGATGAAGCTAGAATCTCTTTGTGTGGAGAGGACCGACGCCGGCGAGTGCTGCGAAGACCACGGGAACGCTATGCGGAAGTGCGTTTCGAACAAATCACTCCTTATGGCGGAGGCTCTGTTATGTTTTGGGCAGCAATTAATTCGACGGAGCGTACGGAGTTAGTTTTCTTAGAAAGAGGAACATTAAATGCACACCGGTACATAATGGAAGTCCTAATTCCACATGCACAACCCGCATTGACTGCACTTGGGGAAGATTCCATTTTTATGGACGACAATGCCCGCCCGCACCGTTCTGGTGACGTGGAAGCTTACATGCAAGAAGTTGGGATCCGTCGTTTAGATTGGCCAGCTCGCAGTCCTGACCTCAATCCAATCGAGCATGTCTGGGATGTTCTAAAAAGGCGGGTAAGATCAGTGCAACCTGCTCCAAAAAACATCAGGGAGCTAAAAAGAGTAATTGCTGAAGAGTGGGAACGTATTCCTCAAAACGTAATTAAAAACATCGTAGGGAGTATGCCCAGAAGGATTCAAGCCGTGATTTTGGCAAGAGGAGGTCACACTCGTTACTAGGTTTTTACAGTTGTAAATTTATTTAAATAAAAAAGTAAAAAAATCTTCTTGTCTTTATTGTCGGCCACTTGTTATTGTGTGGTCGTGTACGTCGGTTTTGAAAAAAATCATCAATTTAAATACAAAATTGCCAAAATTCACGCTTATTTCACATGATTATTACACGATTAGGTACGAGTATAAGTATACAAAGGGCTTGCCCCCCCCCCCCCTAAATCCGCCTATAAAGACTAGTATTCTTTTATCTGTGCTTAAGAGTTATATAAGGTGTTAAGAGTATTTAGGCCAGTAATTTCACTAGCTACAGTACCAAAGCACAGTAATGTCACTGCTTATGCGGTAGAATAACTGGCACTGTTGAATAATAATATTATGAATTTGTTTCCATTTAAAGCTTTTCTTCAGTTTAGACAAAAAAAATATTTTTAATTAAATTTATATTTTTTTTTTTACATAAAATAGGGCTGCGTTTGACCACAGTCTCACCTGTTGGTAAATGAAGACGTGGTCGAAGCTGTAACACACAGGCCTAGCAAATACCTATTAACCCTCGACTTGAAGACACACAAGTTGTAATTTGTTAACGATTTCTTGTTTTCCAGGCCAGTGGCTTCGCAAGAGAACGAAGATCTCCGTGACATCCAGATATCCATAATGAACGATCTCGGCGAGAAGCTACAAGGATACCCCGTGTATGCGAGCTCCGCCACTAGCATTGTACCCCTTCTTACTGTTATTATTGCTATGGCAACATTATTTATGTAAAACTTTCTTAGGATTCATTTTGCCGCGCTTTTGGAAAGCGGATGAAATTTCTTGCGTTCTTGGATAATAATTTTGCAATAAGTGCTAAACGCGTATTAATAGTAGGTTTAATAAACGTTGAGTGTTTGTGAATGTGATTTACTGTCGAAGAATGGAAAAAAGTTCAACAGTCTGCTATTTTCAAGAATCGTCACAATATGAATCGATGTGATTCGATAAACGCCCACTCTTAACGAATTTTGGAGGGAATATCCTCCAATAAACAATGAACTTAAAATTATAATAAAGTTTTCGACTGAACGACACTTGTATCCATGGTCAGAATAAAACAAAAAATGTGTGCGTGTACTAGTTTACACACGTAAGAAGTGAAACTTCTTTAATTAAATTAAATTTAAATTTTAAATTTTTTAAATTCATGTTCATTGGAGAAAGTGAAAGTACTCTTCGTCTGAACCAACCGTGGTAGGGGCAAGAAACAAAAGATGGCGCGTAACTGAAAAATGTGACGCGTAACCGAAAAAATGTGACGGTAAATTTTTTCCAACGCCGATAAAGAAGTTTCACTTCAATTAATAACAACAAAACTTTCTTAAGAGCGTATATCGAGTGACGCTCTCAAGCTCGCACAATTTGACAAATTTTGAAATTTAAATTCATAGAATTAATTTATTAAAAAATCCTTAAGAACAGCCCTCCATATTATTATTTAAAAACACACATTTAAAAAGTGTTTCCAGATTGATATATTTAAAAATGGCATGAAAAGAATTTTTGAATTTTTGAAGTGAAACTTCTTTATCGGCGTTGGAAAAATTTACCGTCACATTTTTTCGGTTACGCGTCACATTTTTCAGTTACGCGCCATCTTTTGTTTCTTGCCCCTACCACGGTTGGTTCAGACGAAGAGTACTTTCACTTTCTCCAATGAACATGAATTTAAAAAATTTATAAATTTAAAATTTAAATTTAATTTAATTAAAGAAGTTTCACTTCTTACGTGTGTAAACTAGTACACGCACACCTTTTTTTTTTTAATTCTATGAATTTTTATTTCAAAATTTGTCAAATAGTGCGAGCGAGAGAGCGTCACTCGATATACCTATAATATATACGCTCTTAATTATTCTTCCTTATTTATTTTTTCTTCTTCTTTCTGTAGCTAGTGAAATTACTGGGCTAAAGCGTCTTAACATCTTATGACTCTTGAGTAAGAAGCGTCGGTACAGTGCTACTAGAATTGCACATCATTGTGAAATCCTGGGTAGCACTGTACTGATTATGGGCAGCGTTATCTCTTAACATCATAGAGCGTCTAGCTCGTATTCTACTTCATCATATTAAAAAAAAGTCTTCCAGGGAGGATTTATCCCGTTTTCTAGGTTTAATCTGCTACCATCTATGGCCGCATCGTCGCGAGTCGATCAGGCGAGATTGTGGTCAAATGCCTATTAAGAATTTTAAAAAAAACTAGTGGACCCGCGCGCACTTCGTCGCGTTGATTAGAAAATTATTAGTTTCTCTATTATTATGCATAATATTATAAGTTCATATAAAGCTTACACTTGAATTACTCTATTTATTAACACCGTATCAAAATCCATTGCATAGTTTTAAAGATATAAGCATACATGGGGACAGATGCGAGAAGCAATTTTATTTTATAATGTAGAGAAAAACTATTTATTTTTTGCATTGTATTTCTGAAAATATAATAATACAAAGTGTATAAAATTATAAATAAAACGATATTGTTAGAAGATAAGATATACTATAAGACTAAAGCAATAAACTATGGTTACCTATTTACAAGGATTTTTTTATTTGCACAGTGTGGACGAGCCATAAGACCTTATTGTTCTTGACCTTATTGTTTTTACTAGATAACGGCAAATAAATTTACGTGTGAATTTAATACTCTATGAAGTAAAAAACTGTCAATGTCATGTGGTATATCTGTCATATAGACATTTGTCATTAGTGTCAAAAAACATTATTTGGACAATTATTTTGTATTTTAATTTGGTTTATTTAGCACTTTTCTTTTTGCTGTACGTGTTATTTGTTCCTCAAGACATACAAAATGCAAGCTGTTTTAATTAACTTACCAATGCATTAATGAAACATTAAATCATATGTATTATCTATGCATTAAATTTTCAAGATATACATATGTAAGTACCTTGTACTTTTTCGAATTATATTTTTATCATTAATGTGGTATTTCTTTACAAATATTAATTTGTAACAGCTATTTCTACCTTCAAATAGAGATTGATTGGTGTTAATACTTAAAAGTTTTTAATAATATAACCTTTACTGTGTTGGCATAATATTAATAGCAATGAAAAATATCTTGATTTCAGAACCAATAGAAGAAAAAATCTCACAATGGCAGACAAAAACATATTATTAAACAATAACAACATGGTTCAAATTTTTCACAATGATAATATTAAACAAGAATATGATTTAGATGTGCAAGTTAAATTGGAATATGATTATAATGACTTCAAAAATGATATTACTGTCAAAGCTGAACATGAACTGTATGAAAACCATATTATAAAAGATGAATTAGTTATTGGTCCAGAGGTTATACAAGGAAATCATATAAATATAGAAGAAAAACAGGGTACATGTGACGATATAAATAAAAGTAAAAATCCTAAGACACGTCCAAGAAAAACCGTACCGAATAATGAAGGTAAAGAATTATTTATATGTGATCAATGTCAGAAAAGCTTTAAAAATAAAGAACAGATAGAGAGTCATTTGAAAGATTGCACATGTTCTGTTTGCGGCAAACATTTTTCGTTTCAATCAAATTTGTGTCGACATATGAAAATACATACGGGCAATAAAATACATAAATGTGCAGAGTGTGACAAAAGCTTTGCTCGGAAAGACTATTTAGATACACATGTAATAAGACATCATTCTTTGATTGTATTTCCTTTAAGGACACACAAACCTGCCATATGTAACCTTTGTCATAAATCCTTTGCAAGAAAACACAGCCGAGACTTCCACATCAAACATTCGTGTTTAAAAAACCCGAACAGAGTCCCTGTTAATCGTAATTTGTGGTATGTATGTGATATATGTAATAATAAGTATGCATACAGAAGTTCATTATCATCTCATATACAAAAAAGACACATGGGGATGAAATTGAAGAAAATAAACGAATGTGATTACTGCGGTAAGAAATATGTGAAGAAACATAATTTGCAATGTCATATACAGTGGAAGCATATGAAAATTAATCCATATTTGTGTAAGATATGCGGCGAAGGGTTCAAATGGCATTGTATGCTTTTTAGTCACGAAAAGAAATATCACGGTAGAAAAAAGTAACTTGCTAAAACTACTAGTGAAATTACTGGAAGTTTCTTAACATCTTATGACTTTTGAGCGAGAAGCGTAGAATAATTTTATAGAAGTATGGTAAAGTTAAAAGTGTTGTACTTAGTTGGTTATAGAGATAATATGTGATAGAGTTGAAAAATTAACATTTTTAGATTTTTTAAAATATAAGTTAAGAAATTTAAAAAAAGCATAGATTCTATTTGTATTGTTCTATTTGTAAGTTACAATAAGTCAGTGCCTTATGTCTTAAATATTTCTAAAATTACATATTTTTATAGTTTAAAAATCTAGTTATGTAAGATTTAGACTGATTTATCAATTCTTAATCAGTAATTTTTAATATTCATATACAAAATGTGTATAATATCATTTGTAAGTAGGCTTCTATTGCAGAGGTGTCTTTTTCCATCTATGTTCGCAAAATCATTAAATTAGGTAAAATCTTTTAAAGGTTAACATTTAATATTATGGTAAAAAATATAATTATTATGACAAATGTGCCTTAACTAAAAAATATATATTGTTATGACAAGGAGTGCAATCTAATAGATATCTTTGAATTATATATTATAATCATTTTATATGTAAAGCTGTCTCAACAAGTAATCTTGAAAGATTTTGTTATTGAAGATATTTGCTTATTAAAACTGAAACATATATTTTTTTAAATATGTGTACCTATTATTATTATATACTATAAGGTGCTATTTCAACTATAACAACTATATATTGGCTTTAAATATTATAAAGTAAAACAAAAAAATATATTCAAAGAAAGAAAATTTGCAATGGATGTTATGTAGGTATTTAAATATAATAATAAGTATGTAGGTTTACATGTAGTATATATCAATTAATGAAATCAATTATGTTATTTAGTTATGAAACTTTGATACGAAATTTACTTATATTTGACCAACTTTTACAAATATTTTCATTATTTAGATGAGAAGAGAATAAATTGTTAATTGAAGCCACACTACCATGGTAAAAAGCAAAATTATAGTAATATTTAAAAAAAAAAAAATGTTTTTAGGTAGTAAGTAGTTTATATTGGATGAAGAAAAAACTTTAGATACTATTATGAAATGTTTTTATTTTAACTTTAATATTCTATCCCACTGCCCACTACTATTAAACCTAATGGGTCGTCCACATTATGCTGACCAATGATTCGGCCACGACCCATAATACTTATAGAAAGTTAGGGAAATGTTGTGTAATGTATGTGTCTTGTTTGAAAATGTACAGGAAGTAAATTATAAACTCTAGCAAATGCAAATTCTGTTTTTCCTATGCCGGCAAAAGAAGATAAAATTACTGTCACTTTGACACTGACAACTGAATAATTTGATTGGTGTCTGTCACAGCTGTTTACATTTTCTGTGATTCTTTGTGAAAATGAAATTGTGAATTATGAACATGGGGGGTAATCTCCCAAAGTCTATAATCAACCTTATGTCTATGGCTGTGGTCGCTGTGGTCTATGGATTTCCATATCATTTTGACAATTCCTCGTCCCTTTCTCACCCGCGCATCCCCCCGTTGCGGCGCCATTTTGTTTGTTAATTGTCAATGCCAATGTCAATGCTTAATGGCTACCGGCTGCCGTTTGCAAACATTACTGTTTTAATTTTAATCGAGTGTGTTTTGCGTTGATTAAATTCCGTTTATCATCCTCTCAAGCTATAACTGTGATCTTGAACCATGTATTAGTTATTACACAAGTGCTTATAGGACTCAAACAATGGTTGAAGTGTGTATAATCAAAAAAGTTTCAGTGAGCTCCGCAAATAGTATGTTTGCGAAAAATATTTCGAAAAACGATTCATCACGCCAAATTTCGTCTCCGGTTTAAGCATATCCAACCTTTGCTGTCGACGTCTGACGAGATTGCTGATGGATTTCCTGATACACCAGATATTGACACTGGTAGGTGCTATTTTTATTAACAGAGATAATACTATTTAAATATATCATTATAAGATCAACAAAACAGTTAAAAAACATCCACTTCCCACCTAGATTATGCAACGATTATCTGGAACCCATTAGGTATAATATTATGAACAACACAAAAAATCTTAAGAAATTGTACAGAAAAAAGATTTAAAAAGCATTCTTTAAAGATGTTATTATAAATACTTATTTTACAAAGAATAACTTGTACAATAAATATGGATTAGTAAATTTACAGCAAGTAAAATTTGCTATTGAATACCCACCAAATCTTCTTGTAGAAAACCCGGACAATTGTTTGCAACAAAACGTTGCCACACTAATTCAGGCAAACATTCCCCACTTCATTGACCTACATACATATAATAAAGAATGCCACTTTATTTTGTTTTAGCTACCTACTCAGATGGAACACCGGTCAGCCCCACATTGAAAAATACGGCAGAGGTTCCTTCTTCGACGGTCTATTCAACTCAGTTAACGGAACAAGCTTTGATGTGAAGAAAAAAGCAAAACTCTTAAAAAGTGTTGTCATATAAGACTGAACATACCAAAATTTTGGTAAGAAGCCATTGAAAGAATTTCAAATATTATGTTGATAGACACAGTAAAGAAAAATTGGTACCAACACTAAAATATTGGATAGTAACTTTAAAATTTTTTTAAAGACGATGGCTATTTTATAAGGAAAAAACTTAAAATCATGTGTTGCATGACCTTAATTCGGATCCCACAGAAAACTGTTTCAGACAAGTGCGGGTGTATAATAACCCAGATTGCCATAAATTTAAAAACACATTTCGATCATTGTTAATAACAAGATTTATTAAATTCCGTTCCAGTGGCTACAATTGTGAAGAACATTCGGCTGACCAAATATTATAACTTGATACACTATTTACAAACAGTACACTCTGCGCCAAATGTGTCAGTCGAGTTTTCTAATAATATTAATTTTAATCCATAATTTTTTTTAAGTAACAGCAAGTCAAGAAAGACTTAATATTATGCATTCACAGGCCTATACGATGGGGTGAGTCCGAAAAATATTAAAAAATAATATGAATTGCGCCACTTGTAAATCTAATTTGACATCATCCCAGATATCTTCGATTCTCAGATGAATATTAATGAGAGAATTAAATTCTGTTAAAAATAATGAAAGTTTGACCTATTTTTACACTAAACTATTCGTGAGTATTTAGATTCATCATTGTAAAGTGAGTTTATGCCGTTATTTACAATGATGAACGGTTGACCTACCCATCTGAACACAGTGTTAGATTATTTAAATATAATTTATTTAAATAATCTAACACTGTGTTCAATTAGAAATTAATAATATTTTAAAGATACCAATGTTCTAGATTATCCAAAGAATTGCCTCTAATGCAACACAAACCATTAGAAAAATATAAAAAGAAACTTAGAAATAAAAAGAAATGAAATATACATAATTTGTGTTTTATTTTCCGAATTTTATAAGTAGGTTAAGAATAATACCTACCTATAGGTATAGATATACAAATCTATATAGATGTATATATAGGTAGTTTTTTAGATTATCTGTGGCATTTCTTGTCAAACTCTACTGGAAGCATTCATTCATTCTTTTATACAGACAATAAAATTTGCTTTGACATTTTCATCTATTTCTCTACCTAATCTATGATTATGAATAATTTTAAAAGAATTGCTTAAAAGCTACCCTTGATTTCCTATTATGAATTAAGGCAAAATTCCTACGCTATGGAAAAAACTATTAGTGGAACGAGCAGTGGAAATATACCCTTTTTTGTAGGAATTAAACATGAGCCTGAAAATCCTGACTTGGAAGATAAATCTAAGGGACGAATAAGACTACGAGACGATTTATACGAAGACCACAAAATTAAAGACGAAATAGTCATCGGACCTGAAGTTTTACAACAAACGCATATCCCTTATGAAGAAAAAACAAGTCAAGAGGAGCCAGCAAAAATTAAAGTGAAAAGTGTGTGCCAATTCTGTAATAATGTTTTCGCATCCGAAATGTCGCTTCAGAAGCATATTAAATACGCATGTACCAAAAACAGTAACAAATTACGCCGAGAATATAGGCAGGAATCCTGTAAATTATGCAACAAGGTAATTTTGAAAAAGAATTTAACCTATCACATGAAATATTACTGTTCTAAGAGTGAAAATAAAGCTAAGTATGAAAGAAAGAAACCTAAAGAAAACCTTTCTTGTAGCGTATGTAACAAAGTGTATGCTCGTCCTGCACATTTGAGGTACCATAACATGAGAGTTCACGGTATGAAAAAATCGGACAATAAATATCAATGTAACGACTGCGGAAAGAAATATTTAACTAAAATGACGTTGAAAAGTCATGTGAAAGCCAAACATTTAAATTTGATACAGAGTGCAGTTTGCAACTACTGCAAAAAGACATTTTTGTATAAAGCCAACAGAGACAGACATTTAAAAAAGGGCTGCCCCATGGAAAGTGAATATAATAAACAGTTTATATGTGATGTATGTAATCAGAGTTACGAAAAAAAAGTATTATTAATAAATCACATAAAATCTCACTTAGAAACACAGGAATGTAATTTTTGTTTCAAAAAGTACATAAGTATTATAGCATTAGAAAACCATATAAAAAGAAAACATGATATGTCTCCCGTCATTAAAATAAGTCCAAAATCTAAGTATTCGTGTTATCTTTGCCAACAAGTATTTAGTACTAGAACTATGTTAAATTGTCACATATTATATTCGTGTCCGAATAACGAAAATAAAATTCCACAGAGGAGGTTTAAATGTCATTATTGTGGAAAAGATTTCTCTAAACGTAGTGTTTTGGAGAGTCATTTGAATCAATCGTGTGATCTTAACCCGAATAAAGTTGAACCTGTGAAAATAGGCTGTCTTTTTTGCCCCAAAGTATTTTACAATGCGAGGAACAGTGACATACATATGAAATACTTCTGTGTGTTAAATTTAGAAAGAGTAATAAGAAAATATAGTTGTGATCTGTGTGATAAAAGCTATCGGAATAAACATTCGTTGGTTGTACATATTGATAAGAGGCATCTTGGATATAACCAATTTTTAGTAAAAGATGTAAATAAACCAAGTAATAATATGGAATAATAAAAATCTTGCAATTTTAGGGCTAACCCTACCTAAACGTAGGTACCTAAGTACGTTTTTGGGTTACAAAAGAATGAAACCTTTTAACCGCCAGACTTAAAATCACTTGTCGTGCCCCTAGCGCCAGGCAAGTTTTTTGAATTATAAATATTTAGCTAATTACGAGTATAGTTTTATAAAATACAGTGTTATGACTTAAAATGTAGATTTAAAGTGCAGTCGGAAATATACGACTCTGACGGTTACGTAACAGAACAGGCTTGTCGGATATATCCGACGGTGGCGGTTAAAGGGTTAAAAGATCACTTTCTCGTCCTTCTCTCTGTCAAGACCCTTTTACACTGAACATACTTTTATGTAAAGAGGGCATGGCTGAAAGGCTGTTATGGCATTTATTATTTGTATACCTATGTGTAAGCACTTTAATGTGAGGAATAATAAATAACATCTTGAAATTTTAACTCGTCTTTTATTTGATAACCTGAGAGCTAGGTTCCTTTTTGTGTCATTTTGGAAACCATGGCTTCCAAAGTTTCGAAAAATAAAGTACCTGGTACCTACCCAGAAAAACAGAAGCTTGCAGAGGTATTTTATAACGACATCAATATAATATTCATTTTTAGATAGGGGTTAGTATGTTAATATTTCTGCAATAAAGTGTAACTTATTCAATTTCTATATTGTTAAGTACCAGGAACTTAATAAACATTGCAGTATTGCAGAGAAGTATCCATAATTCGTAGGGTTCCTAAAAAGGAAAATAATTCTGTTTTCAAAAACAGTTCGCTACAAAATTATTATTCCTGAAAAACGAGTTTAAAATCGGTTTTCGAAACTGATTTCTAAGAAAAAGTTAAATAAAAATGCGTATGTATATTTTTCAATATATCTTTATTTCAAATGATAACATTAACTTGGTGTCCTTAAGGTATACAATAAGAGGGGTTATTGGCTAACTGAAAAAGTTGACAACAATAAGCAGAAAAAAAACAGAGACCAAACAAAATTTTAAGTAAAAAAAAAAGTAATACACATTGGCGGCTTATATTTTTTTTTATTTATTCATTATAAGTTAGCCTTTGACCACGATCTTGCGTGATTTTAAGCGACGATGCGGCCGTAGATGGTAGCAGACTGAACCTAGAAGGCGGGATAAATCCCTCCCTGGCTTCACTGAACATCATGAAACACGGACACAATGACCGTTTGGCGACACGGTTTTGTCCAGTGGGTGGTAACTAGCCACGGCCGAAGCCTACCACCAGTAGAAACTATTTTCTTGTGAACCAATAACCCCTGTGGTCGTGTTCGAACAATACATATTGTCGGTATAATACTTCAAGCTATGAGTTAGTCTACAATACATTTACATTTACTACAATTATTTACAATGCTCTAACTTTTTGGATAAGAACAATGGCTACTGGTGTAAAAACTTGAGAACCCAAATAATCTTAACTAGATAAGAAAAAAAAAACAATTGCATAGACAATTTTTTTTCACTTACGGAATTTGCCGCCAAAACTTTAACTTTTTTTTTTTAGTAATTTTATTAAAAGTTATTAAAAATGTAAGTATTACAGAATCTAAATGAATTTGACTTTTTATAATGTAATGGTAACTTTAAAACTGCTGAATCGATTTTAAAGAATAACATTCAAATTATGATTACATAATATAATAATATTATAGGAGAGCAGGGAGCTAAAATGCTTTTTATAATTTTCTGCATACCTAAGTAAGCAATAGTTTAAATTGAATAAAATATAGAAATATTTTAAAGCTTATTATATTCCTAAAACAGTGATTTCCGCAAATTAACGCCTAATTCCATTAATTATTGAATATTGTTCGCAAAATTACAAAAAATCTATTCTAAAGAATATCAAAATGATGTGAAAGTTTGTATGAGTTTTTTTTAACTATGTTTGGTAAACCTAAACTACTAAATCGAATAGGCTTAAATTTGAAGTATATCTATTTATTGTTTTCTTCCTTTTTGTATTTATTTGCAGATTATTATGTATATAGTTGTGTACAGTAGTTATGTATTAAAGTTTAATTTTAAGTAATTTATTGTAATAATTATTTTTTGTCTTAATAAGAGTATTTGTATTTTAAACATTATGTAATGAGTAATAATAGAATGTATTTGTATAGTAAATGGGTCTCAAGTCTAAAAAAATTTCAAAATTTTAGTATTTTTTATGTATTTTGCAGCCATTGTCCTTAAAAATGATTAGTTATACATCACATAGTGTATACGTATGGAATTTAATTTATTAGTATAAATTTATCGTAAATAAAAGCTAAGGTTTTTTTTATTACAAAATATACATTATTCGATTCGGAGTAAAAAACTAAAAAAATATTTAAAAATGGAACAATCGCCGTCGGAGGTAATCAATGCTTGACCGATAATGATGAAACGTGGCGGGTGTGGACCAGCCGTCGCCGATGGCTTAGTGGTTGAGACGCCGTCTCGGAGTGTCTATTCGATTTGGTTGATGCGATTGAAGCCTTGAGATCACCCTCCGTTGCTTGGCTCCTAAAACAAATAATATGAAATTAAGAATATGAGAAAAGAAAAAAGAAACTTTTCTTTGTTACAAAGAAAAGTTTAACGATATACTCGTGTGTGTAAATACAAAAATATAACAAAAAATACAAATTGATGTTTATGGTACAAGTTCTGGCGCTTTGCCGGTCACTGCCGGTTGACTATTATAAAAATAGGTGAAACGATTTTTAGGTATAAATTTTAGGTATTAAAATTAAACAAATTTACCTGTGGAGCAGGGTCGACTCCTGGCAATGGGAATTCTTCTTCAGTCGTGTTATGGAGACCTGAAAACAATAAGAAAATGTTAGGCTATACTAGCTGACCCGGCAAACGTTGTTTTGCCATATAAATAAATAATAAATAAATAAATTATAAATAAATAATAATAAATAAAAAACATAAATAAATAATAATTTAATAATAAATAAGTAATTAAATGACGATTGATCAGTTTTCGACCGGAGAGGAAAAATAATTAAATTACTAAAATGGCTATTAAAAAATAAGGGTTGATCGTAGAAGGGTGAAAATTGAGGATTGTATGTATTTTTGTATGTTGTATCATAAAAAAAAATAGAAATTAAAAATTTTGTCTAAAAAAAAAATTTAGGGGTGGACTGGACTACCCCTAACATTTAAGGTGATGAAAAATAGATGTTGGCCGATTCTCATAGATTTTAATAATAAATAACTAATTAAATGACGATTGATCAGTTTTCGACTGGAGAGGAAAAATAATTAAATTACTAAAATGGCTATTAAAAAATAAGGGTTGATCGTATAACGGTGAAAATTGAGGATTGTATGTATTTTTGTATGTTGTATAAAAAAAAAATGAAATTAAAAATTTTGTTTAAAAAAAAAATTTAGGGGTGGACTACCCCTAACATTTAAGTTGATGAAAAATAGATGTTGGCCGATTCTCATAGATTTCATAATAAATAACTAATTAAATGACGATTGATCAGTTTTCGACCGGAGAGGAAAAATGATTAAATTACTAAAATGGCTATTAAAAAATAAGGGTTGATCGTTTAAGGGTGAAAATTGAGGATTGTATGTATTTTTGTATGTTGTATCATAAAAAAATAGAAATTAAAATTTTTTTCTAAAAAATAAAAAAAAAAATTTAGGGGTGGACTACCCCTAACATTTAGGGGGATGAAAAATAGATGTTGGTCGATTCTCATAGATACCGGATAAGCACAAAAAATTTCATCAAAATCGGTCAAGCCGTTTCGGAGGAGTATGGCAACGAAAACTGTGACACGAGAATTTTATATATTAGATAAGGTACATTATTAAATGATTTTCAATATTAAACACTATAAAAAGTATCTCTCGACGATATCATAAAGTTTCTGACGTTTAGGAATAAGAATTACAGTTAAAAATCTGTGATGTCAGCAGTGTAGGTGTGATGTCAGCAGTGTTGATATAATGTCAGTAGTGTTGATATGACGTCAGCAGTATTGATATAAGTGTTGATATGTCAGCAGTGTTGATGTAATGTCAGCAGTGTTGATATAAGTGTTGATATGACGTCAGCAGTATTGCTATAATGTCAGCAGTGTTGGTATAACGTGAGCAGTGCAACATTACCGGCAGTGTATCGGGTGAGGTCGGCTCGCTCGGTGTCGGCAGCGAGCGCCTCCCTCCGGCGCGTGTGCGTGTGTGCGTGTGTGAGCAGCTTGCTGACGGTCGCCTGCAGCCCGCACGTGATGTCCGTTATACGGGCCGCCAGGGCACTCGCTGACGTTGTACTCTCTACAACAAAACAAATTATTATTATGAGCCTGTTGGATCCCACAGGGCGAAGGCCTCCCTACCCTCTCTCCATCTTTTTTTGAAGTGAAAACTTCTTTAGCGGCGCTGAGCACTTTTTTTTGTATGGGTAAAAACTTTCAAACTCGCGTCAGGGTCACGTGATGCTGATCGAAAAAGCGTAAGATCGAGGGGAAGGGAGAGGAACTAGTATCTCCCACTCTTTCTACCGTGCTTGAGTGTGCTGCTCTGTGAATTTGGTTTAACTATGTCAAATGATCGCAATTTTAGCAAAACGAAATACAAAACTACTATTGATGCGGTCTTTATTAGACACTTAAATAGGTTCGAATCAAAACTGTTTGTTTCTTACTTCAGTTATTTTATATATTTGTTGTAAAAAAATGGTTCATAGAATTCTCAAGCCGAGAATTCCCGGAAAATCGTTGGGCTTTGTTCCCGAGAACTCAAGCTCGAGAAAAGTCGAAAACTCGAGAAATCACGTACCTACATAGAAATTAAATAGCGGTTTGAAAAAATGGTGCTGTGATTGTAATTACAAGCATTTATATTTACTTTCACTTGTCCTTTTTCTGTCGGTTTGTAATCAAATCTTGAAAGTAAAATTTAATCCACTTCCCGGTTTCTGATTGAGCTGAAATTTTGCATGCGTGTATAAATCGAATGCAATATTATATGACAGACCAGCTTCATGCTGGTCTGATGATGGAGCTGAAAGGTAATTAAACGACGCAACACATATTAAATGATTTATTTATTTATTATTTATATCGAATTTGGGCTCGTCTGACGTCTGTTGATTCGTCTTGACGAGTACTTTGGTGATGGATGGAAATAATAACAGAAATTTGTTATTAAAAAGTTTTTTAAATTTCACTTGTTTTATATAGCAGACTAAACAAGGGTTTGACCGCAATCTTACCTGTTGGTAAGTGACGATGCAGTCTAAGTTGTAGCACACTTGTTCAGTAGGAAACTATTCACTCTTGATTTGAACAAACCCTCGTTAAACGCATACGGAAAACACTGACGACGGTAGCGAATTCCAAAGCTTCGCCGTCAAACATTTTCAACATTGTTTAGTGAAGCCAAGGAGTGATTTGTCCCGCCTTCTACGTTTAGTCTGATGGTAGATCTACGGCCGCATCTTCGCTAAACATAACGCGAGTTATGAAGAAACTCATATTTTATTATACTAAGAAATCCTTGTAAGCTATGAATAGTACAGGCCCTAATAAAGAACCTTGTGGCATGCCGTATAGTATAAGGCGCTGGTGTATAAGATTTATTATTAGTTTTAACTGAACTAAAGATTGTATTAATAAGGGTATTTTTATAAATATTCTATGTCATATTAAATAACTATACGACTCTTTAATAAATAAATTAGTAAGAATGATGCAATCAAACGCCTTCGAAAAATCTCAGTATATAACATTCGCAAGTTGTTTAGGATATTTTTAATTTATTTATTGATTAGTAATGTTTATTTGGTGTGTGAGTTTGTTTGTAAGAATGTTTGTTCATTACTCATTACTAACCTAACAAGTCATCAACATAATTCTCCCTTCATAATCTTAAGACAAAGCAGGGTTAGTAATATTATAATCGCGTAAGTTTGTAAGAATGTATGGATATATGTTTGTTACTCTTTCACGCCTAAACGGGTGGAGCGATTGAGTTGAAATTTAATAGAGATAGCTTAGACCCTGGATTAACACATAGACTACAGTACAGCGGGTAAAACCGCTGGGCGCAGCTAGTAAACCTATATGTTAGTATGTTTGTCCGATACTAACCTAACAGTTCATCAACATCGATCCCGTCATAGTCTCCGTCACAGTTCAAGGCGGGCTCGGCTTGCATCTCCTCCACACTCGCCGTGTGTTCGTGTGTGTTGGTGTTGGTGTTGTTGTGTGTGTTGCAGTTGTGACATGTTGCTCGCGCCGCTATTGTTGCTGTCTCCGACACGTTGAGCGCGCTTGTTACTAGAGATGTTAGTTGGTTCGCTGGAAAACAACAAATATTATTATTATTTAGAATGGAAAACTCTTTATTGTACACACAAATACAATAATATAGCTTAGAACTAAGACTACACAGAAATATGTGTTACAATTGGCGGTCTTATCGCTAAAAGCGATCTCTTCCAGACAACCAAGCAGGGAAAAGAAATACATAAAATAGAGCGACGGTGGTTATAAAGATATATAAGGAGACATAAGTACATATTTAATAAAAAATAATATATAAAAATATATATATATATAAATAATATTATTTAAATTATTACAATAGTAATGAATATCCGAAGACATTGTTGCACGCCGCCGCTATATTTTACCATAAATTCCCTTCCAACCAAGTTGTCTGTAAGAGATTGCTTTATGCGATAAGACCGCCGATTGTTTACCTATAGTTTTATGTTAGTCATATTATGTTCATAACTATTTCTTGTATTTTGGTATGCAATAAAGTATCATTCTATTCTATAGTATTTCTAAGTATCAAATTCAAAATCAGGTGATTCAAATAGGTAATATTATAGCGTCCGTGACCCAGTGGTCGTACATCCGGTTTGTAATCCGTAAGGTCTCGGGGTCAAATCTCAGTGTGGCAAAGATTTTCGCTCGGCTGTTTTTTTAACCACAAAGGTTCTGCTATAAAATGTATCAATATTTTTTCCAACAGTGGCCGTAGCATGACATATGGGATCCCGACGAAACTTCAAGAGTAGAACTGTCATCCCATACATTGTTTGTGAATGTATGGGATGACAGTTACTTGACAGCAAGACAAGTCTACGCAGCGTCTGTGCTTGATGGGGCAGGATGAGATTGCAAAATGCGATAAGACTGGTGTATATTTGTTTTTTTTTGCGTATATTGTTAATTTGGTTCCCATTACCCTGGCGTATTTTATTCTCTTTCGGGAATACGTACCTTGTGTGCAGGCAGCCAGCAGCAGTTGTTGCATGTCTGGCTCCGAATCTTCCACACTGTCGGAGCGAACGAACCCACGCGCCTCCCGGAGCTCTTGCGATACATCTGTAATACAATATTAACATTTACTACTCAAAACACAACACCTGTGTTTTTAATGTCGGAACGCGAGTGCTGAAAACACAAACGTTGTGTTTTGTCAAAGGATTTTCCATACGAAACTAATTTCAGGCTCCTGGGATAGTTCTATAAAATGCCGCCAATGTATTATTTTCGTAAGTTCATTGATACCTACGAATCACATTGTATTGAAATTAAAATTGATTTTATTTCATTTTGGCTTGTAAATAGATCCATAAAATGTGATTATAGGTTTTTAAATACTAACTTTTATCTGAAAAACATAACTTTATATGAATTCGTAACATGTGTCAACATCCCTATTCTTGTTCTAATCTACTCTACACGATCTCGCGTGATGTCAGCGATGGCAGCAGACTGCAACTAGAAGGCGGGATGTCTACACTACAGTATACATACCGACTTCTCCCCGTGCATGAGCCACACTAATATCCGCCATCTGTCGGTAGTGTTGCGGCGGCACGTGCAACAGTTCGCACACGACGGCACTCTTGCTGCGGAGCGCGCGCGATATCAACTCGTCTAGACGACGGAGACGCTCTGCAACAAACACAAGAGAATTATACAAGTGAAACAAAAAAAAAACTTTAAAAACAGGCCTTTATTCTTACCATCCAGCACCAAGACGCATCAAATGAGCCCAAACTCGATGGGGTTACGTCATTTAATCGCTACGTCGCAAAATGTCCCTTTCTCAAAATGTTCCTTTTGTCTGTAAACTCGCCTGGAAAAATTTGCCTAAGGGTCATTTTTGCATCCAGCGAACTTACAGACAAAAGGGACATTTTGTAAAAGGGGACCATTTGCGATCGAGGAACATTTTGCGACGTAGGTGGCGCATTTATTTACGGAGTTCCTGTGGCCACTTTTCAGCTCCATTATCAGATAAGCCATGATGTCATGATAATATTGCATTGTCATCCGATTAATGCATGCATACCAAATTTCAGCTTACTCTAGCTGGGGCGGGGGCACTGTGTGACACTACTCACCGTGTACAGTGTACACCCTCTCGGCCACGTGTGCGGGCTGGGGGCACTGCACCAGCACGGCGGCACTGCTCTCTAGCTCCGGCGGGGAGGCACTGTGCAGCCGCGTGCGACCCACGGTTGGACGACGCGGCCTGGGGAGGGAAAACATCATTTATTTATCTATCTTTCTATACATATAACGGTGATTGGAGTGTCGCGGTGGCGACCGGCGATGCGCCAGAAACAAAAAAAACATAATTTATCTTTCTATACATATATTTCAGATACAATGAACGGTGTGCCGGGGTAGCGGCCAGAGCTGCGTCATAAACGACTTGTCTTTATTACAAAGTTTAGTAAATTAATTTCGGCAATGCACGAGCACAGCAGCAGTCGGCGATGCGCCAGAAACGACTTATATTCATTACGAAGTTTATGTAAAACAAAACATTAATTTAATATATTAATCAAACTAATAAATTTCAGTCACAGATCTCATAATAAGATAAGATCTAAATAATTTTTCATCCCCCCACCTCGGAAAGTGTATTTTTGCGTTTCGATATCTGACTGGAAAAGTCCATTTTATCCTCTAGAGGGTAAAGTAAATTTGAATTTAGAAGATCGTGTGCACCGAGTTTGTGAGTCAAAAACATCAATAAACCTATTTACTTCCACCTCTATGGTACCGAATTAGGCGTACAACTTTTTTAAAATTGTTAAAAACACAGACGTGGAACCTCCTTGGTATACTTTTTTTTTTAATTTGCTTTGCGCCTTGCGCGCTCTTAATTTTTTTGTTATCTGTGCGCGCGCTTTTTTCTTTTCACGTCAAATTGTGAAAACTATAGAATACGAGTAATACCTATAATTTTATTCCTTCTTCATTGGTTAAAACAAGAAACTAAAAACAAGTAAAATCAGTGACTCTAGTTCTAGCGACGAAGAAATATACTTGACTCCTACAGAATTAACGGAAACTGACAATAATGCGCAAATTGAGCTTTCTTTCTCAACAATCACGCGAGAAGTATTTAAAGCAGTACGATATATTTAACGCGTGGCGAATAGCTAAAGGAGCCAAAACTTTCTCAGAAAACGTTTTATTGGCATATTTTATTGAATTATCCTAAGAACTAAGAAATCAAGCACTCTATGGAGTATTTATTCATACTAGAGGCCACAATAAAGATGAGAAAAGACGTAAATATCGACACCTATCCTAAATTAATTGCATTTTTAAAAAGAGCCTCATTTGGTCATCAACCAAAAAAATCTAAGGTTTTCACAGCATCTGAAATTGAAAAGTTTCATAACGAAGCACCTGATTCCGTATATTTAGCGGCAAAAGTAAGTCAATTATTGATGTTCATAGGCATAATTTATTATGCATGTTAATCAATTTTATTAATGTATCTACTATAATACCCTTTACGTTACAGGTTGTTCTTATTATTGGTATGAACGGAGCATGTTGAACTAGGGAACTAACACAACTTAATGTCAAAAACATCGAGAAACATTCAGATGACTTATTGTTAATTCATTTACCTAATACATAGACAAAAAGAGACCGCAACTTCGTCATTCGCAAGGAATACGTAAAAATTGTTGAGAAATATCAAGCCAAACGCCCGCCTAACACTCCTAATAAAAGTATCTTGTGATCGTAAATGTTTTTTTAATTTAGTCATTTCCTCGCTGAGGGGGAATGAAAAGTTACGTGTTACACTCGAGTGCAAAGATTTTCGACCTTGTGCTCTTTTGATTCCCTCACTAACGCTCAGGATTCTAATTGTTAAATCACGAGCGCAGCGAGTGCAATTTAGAATCCTTCGCTCGCTCGGTCATACAAACCAAGCACGCGGTCAAAAAGTACACTTACTTATGTTTCTCCTCCCTTTCAACTTTTTCCTCCTTATCCTCCTTCTCCTTATCGACGCTCTGTCGTTCAGTTTTCTCCTCAACATTGCTGTCTCTTTCTCTCTCGGTAGAGCTGCGCTCTGTTGATGTTCTGTCTCTTTCGCTCTCGTCTTCCACAGTCGAGTTCGATTTTTCGGACGCGTCTGACGGATTTCGGGATACATTTATACCTAAAAAGTAAAATATATATTTTATATGAAAAAATAAGACGAGCAAGACGCTCTCCTGATGGTAAGAGATAACGCTGCCCATAATCAGTACAGTGCTACCCACGATTTCACAATGATGTAAAATTCTAGGTGCACTGCACCAAGGTTTGCTCAAGAGTCGTAAGCTGTTAAGACTTCAGCCCAGTAATTTCACTACCTACAGTGCCTACCTGTGCACAGTAATGTTTGCATATCACTGCTCAGGCGGTAGAATAACTGGCACTGTTGGGGTACCCACCTAGTCGGCCGAGTGCAAAGGAAGTCTACCCCCGGTATTCATTACCCTTTTGGTTTTTTGGACGACCTCTGTGGGTTAATACCCGCCTGCAACGCAGAAGGTTGCGGGTTCGATTCCCGCATGGGACAAATGTTTGTGTGATCCAGATATTTGTTTCTGGTCTGGGTGGCTTTCAATATATATTATAAGTATGTATTTACAAACGAAAAGTATATAAGTATTATATCCGTTATCCTAACCACCATAACACAAGCATTAAGTTGCTTAGCTTGGGGTTAGGTGGCGCTGTGTGAAATGTCCTGAAATATTTATTTATTTAATTTTTTATCAATATAAATAATGTATTTACCTGAGTCATCAGTAGAGCGGCTGGCTTGATGTGACGGCGTTATGTTTGGCTTCAACTCTGTCAGTTTCGCTAGTGGAGCGTCTTGTATGTGTTTCACCCACCTATTAAAAAAAAAAACAATATTGTATACGCGTTCCATTTTTGAAAAAGTAACTCTCTTCTCATGAAAAGTTTAACTTTATGTTAAAGTAGCTTATGCTCGCGGCTTTGTCCGCGTGGCTTAGCGAATCTCAACGTCCTATAACCTACTTGTATGCCAAATTTCAGCTCTATCCGTCCAGCGGTTTGAGCTGTGCGTTGATAGATCAGTCAGTCACTCTTCCCTTTTATATATTTAGATAAATTAGGTACTTATTAGCTTATAACATGCAGTAGTATTTTAATATACATTTAGCGAAACGTATTTTAATATTAAAATTTCAAATTATAACCGTTCTCAAAATTAATCTTTATTTCACAAGAAACTCATGTGGCAATTATTCCCGTAATTTAATGAGGATATTTACTTTCTAATTACTTACCCTAGTTAAGAAAAAAATATCCTTATGCTTATGCATAAACTGACGTGGCATACATTTTGATCTATCTTTTAATGGCAATCTACGAATAAATAATAAGTCATGGCAATAATAAAATAATTATAAATTATAAATAGCATTCGTTTTTTAAAATCTCAAATTGTAATCTTCCTCACGCAAAAATAATCTTTATTCCTATAGTAATAAGGTACTCACGTGGCATATTCCGCAGCAGTGTTGGCGGACAGTTCGTGCATTTGTACTCCGTTGATGTTCATCAGGAAGAATGTGTTCCGTACTGCGGCGTTCGGACGAAACAGGACTTTATCCCTGTGGAATAAGGTTGACTTTAGAATGCTTGTGATTTCAAGAGAGTTGTGAGGTAACTAATCTCTTTGTGGTTAGTAGGTGATAATTGGGCATTCTGGCACAGTTTTTACATGCATCGTTTTTACTGCACTCCGTTCGCTTTGCTCTCTCCGTTCCGTTCAACGATGCATGTAAAACTGTGCCAGAATGCCCAATTGGTTTTCGGGAGCGTCAATAAAGTAAAATCTTTAAACGTTGCTAAACACCGTTCGCTAGGATCACTGCGTTCCGTTCAACAATGCATGTAAAAACTGTGCTAGAATGCCCAATTGGTTTTCGGGAGCGTCAATAAAGTAAAATCTTTAAACGTTGGTAAACACCGTTCGCTAGGATCACTGCGTTCCGTTCAACAATGCATGTAAAAACTGTGCTAGAATGCCCAATTGGTTTTCAGGTCATCAGTGTTTTACTTCTTTGGTTCAGGATTTTAGAACGTTAATGAGGTAAAAAACTTTTGGTTAGTTTATATTACTTACTTAATTATTATAAAAGGATACTAGATGGTTTTTTGTAATCAGCCTCGAAGTCTCACACACTTGTTCACTAAACACAAAAATAAATTTTACTAAAAACCAAAATCAGAATAATGAAAATGGGTATGCTAAGGAACATCTCAATATCAAGGCCGTTTGCTCGTGTCTATAACCATGGCTGGTGGTACCTAGAAAGCATCCATTCTATCGCAAGGTGATTTTGCATCTTGCTACAAACGTGCTTAGGAAAATTTCATTTCTAGGCCGGTTGCTCGTGCCGTTCTCCAAATATGGAGTTTAACGACACCTAGAATTGATAACTCCATCGCAACAATATTGTAACGTTGTACAGAAAAACCAATGCAAAAGAATTTCAGCAATCTAGACCGTTTGTTCGTACCAGTGACCAAATTTGGTTGGTGACACCATGAAACGAGAGTCCTTTTGCAAGGCCACACACACAATAAATCTGATTTTTGTTAGTAAGACTAATATAACTTTCACAAAACACGACTTATTAACACAATTAGACTAAGAACTGTAATGGCCAATGGTTGGACATAGAGTTGACCGAAAGAGATTATCGATAAATTTTGTTACAGTACTTAGAACTAT
Source organism: Hemithea aestivaria (assembly GCA_947507615.1). Lineage (NCBI taxonomy): Eukaryota > Metazoa > Arthropoda > Insecta > Lepidoptera > Geometridae > Hemithea > Hemithea aestivaria. Next base: position 11,236,895 of record OX382349.1, on the reverse strand, counting down.
TTATCGATAAAAGTAACGTTGCACCCTGCAAAGTGTTTAAAGTAAGTATCTAGTAAAATAATAAATGTACTATTTGATTACCGTGATAATTAAAGATGATAGATCCTTTAAAATTAAATATACAACTTTGTATTATTGAACAAAAACATTATGAATATATATATAATTTTATAAAATAAACATAATAAAATGCCATTTTATTACATCTGGATTAATAGCATTCATAATCAATTAATCCTGCTAAGGTTAAGACATAAAACAATGCACACACCTGTTTATCGATATGTTAAATCCAAAAACAGGTAGCTGCACTAGTTTAATTTTGTTGAGTTAGATAAAAAAATATTGTTCACAATCACACGCTCCGATGTAACTTGATCGTTGGAGCTAACAAACAATAACATGGAAATATTTTAATCGCTTGTACAACATGTTTATTACGGCACCTGTTTTCATTGTCATAGCGCCTGTGGCTCAGTAGTAGAACTTCCTGCCGGATCCTAGGTTTGAATCCTCGCACAATAAATTTCTCATTAAGACGCTAAGTCATCGTGTTTACGTAAAACATGTAAATTCGGTTCTGGCTGTATCCTATAAGATATATAGGAACAGTGGTTAGGTTATGTTGCACACCTTGAAGGATTGTTGATAATAATATGTAAAAATATTTTTTTATCAACTGTATGAATTGATACTACCCACCTCATCTATTTCAATGTCTTAGGTACACGAAACGTGAATTACCTATATTTGTATTGAACAATAATTAACTGATCCTAACATTGTAAACCACTGAACATAGTCGCGCGTGAACATAGTTTTATTGCAATGGAAACGCTCACATTTGCGGCTTTCTTTGAGCGCTATGTTTAAAATATCAAAGTAATGCCGAAAGAAAATAATGTTATTTTACATATTTTCAAGGAAATGCCATAACCAAACGCTGCAATTTATTAATTTGCTTACGTTTCAATAAAAACAGTGGTAAAGAACAATTTTCCCATTTTCATAATTATTGTTTTATGAAAGTACTAAGAAAATAAAACATTTTTGTTAATTTATAAATGCTTACAACACCTGATAATGGTGTATTTAATCGGTTTATCCGTTGAACAAAATTAATTAAGTTCGCGGCTCCGATCAAGAAGTACCAGAAGATCAAGAAGCATCAGAAGTTCAAGAAGCATCAGAAGATCAAGGCTCAAGAAGTTTCCATCTGCAAGTTCCTGTGCCGGCTCTACGTGATAGCGCTCGCCGTCAGCTGTCGCTGTTATCATCAACCGCTGGCTCGCGGCTTGACCGTGACCTTCCGTACCTAGCCGTCACAGCTGATCCGCCACAACGAAGATTCGCTGCGTTGCAATCATGTTCGTGAGTTTATATTATAATTTTATTCGATACTAGTTTATGCTCACGGTTTTTCTGTTATGCATATAAGCATGTGTAATCCTTTCTTGGTTCTGATACGTCTTATGTGTATTCCAAATTTTAACACTATCGGTTTGGGGTGATGTTGATAGATCAGTCTCTCTTTATCTGGGGGCACGGTAGTGCCCCCGCCAAGTCGAGCGCGAAGCAAGCACTGCCGTACCATCTTTACAGGAACCATTTCGTCGCATTTTCAGGCCCCTATTTGAGAACCTCTGGATAAGACCAGAACACAGAAATTTTCGTCATCTAGTAAGCTATAATTACATACTTAAAATCCAAAATTTCAAGTCTGTAGGTCATTAAGTTCCGAAGTTAAGTGAAAGCAAAGTTTCGCATTTTCGACACTCACTCACTCATGATCATCAAAATAGAACTAGTACTTCCCATAAACTCAGAGAGCTGAAATTTGGTACATACTTAGAATTTATTGTATAAGCCATAGGAAAACTAAAAAAACTTGCAATTTCAGTCTCGTTTTCGAGATAATTCATCTGCATAAATAACTTTGTAATCTCATATAAATGTATAGGATTACAAAGTTACATTTGCAGTCAATGGTTTAAATTGTGTAATATCCAACTTATTAATTCAAAATATATTTAAGGCATAGTATATGTATATGTGAGTGTGTATATGTGTCGTAAATCGTCAGTTATGATCAGGCGATATCTAGTGTGGCCAACTAAAATAAGAGCCCAACCAAACTATTAGAAGAGATCGACATACCGCCTTTACTACAAGCTTTTATTTACTTTCACCTGTCGGTCTGTCTGTCTGTAATTAAATCTTGCAAGTTTAATTAGGCCCACTTCCCGGTATAATATTATGATGCATTGGACTAAGAGTGAACGCACACGTATCTAGATGGCGCTGACTGTATTTTAAAACGCGCTTACGGTTTGTATTTCTGATAACCTTATAATATAGCGTTTCTACAAAAATAAGTGAAATCCCACCAAAAACATTCTGTAAAAAACTAGCCAAGTCTCGATGGAGCTGCTTGTTTATCTCTAAAAAGTAATGAAATCTAGACAAAGTCATGCCAAGTATAAGGTTCCTTACTGCGATTTCTTTATTATTATAGTTAATGTTGTGTGACTTGGCCGTTGAAGGGTACACAAGGGTATTATACCAGGTGCTCCATGACACTATTGCACCAATCTGTCCGCTACCCATTCACGATAGAAAATTTCCACTTGGAAAACGTTGATTGGACAACCAGTCAATTGTAGGCTTGATAAAGCTGCGTATTTCAATAATACTTATGTTTAGGCGATCCAAGTGTCATGGAGCATCTGGTTTTGTACCCTTGTGTACCCTTCAACGGCCAAGTCACACAACATTAACTATAATAATAAAGAAATCGCAGTAAGGAACCTTATACTTGGCATGACTTTGTCTAGATTTCATTACTTTTTAGAGATAAACAAGCAGCTCCATCGAGACTTGGCTAGTTTTTTACAGAATGTTTTTGGTGGGATATATTATACAGATTACACTTTATATTTTTTTATAACCTGTGTATTAATTATTACTCGTATTGTCTCGCAGGTCTGAATCCGAATATTCCGACACATACAAGGCTCGCTGCAAGAAGGACCCTCCGACCGAGTCAATCTATACGGACAACGACGAAGCCACCACATCTTCTGGAAAAACGTATGTACTACTTTATTTAACTAGCTGTTTTATTAGTGCTCTAACTATGTATTATCTTTACAAGGAAAATTGTTTATTTACCATAGTCATTTTGCATACTGTTCTCTATGTCTACTATCTTGCAAACAATTTAGTTTGGGCACAGATAAAAGAATACTAGGTTTGGGGTAAAAGCACAGCGCACAAGTTTAAAATGGTGTATTAGAATTTGTATGGTTTAATATTCAACCTTATAATGCACAAAATAAAAGATACATTAATCTTGATATTTTCCTTTTACAAAAGGCGTTGTAGGGCAATATATGAATAACTAGTTGGGCCCCGCGGTTTTATCTGCTGTACTGTAGCTTATGTGTTATTCCAGTGTCTAAGCTATACCAAATTTCAGCTCAATCGGTTCACCCGTTTAGACGTGAAAGAGTAACATACATCCATATATCCATTTTTACAAACGTTCACGTTTATAATATTAGTAAGATAGTAAGATTATAAAATGTAATATACAAAGATTTAAATACCTAAATTTTATTTATGCTAACATTTTATTCTCTTTTCAGGAACAAGAAAGTTGCAAAGCGCAAGGTGCCAACGAAGGCGGCTTTGAAGAAGGAACCGACGGTGTCAGCAAGCAGGACTGTGTCTGACCTGGGGCTGGACTCCGACAGCGACACTGATGGTGCCACACCAAGAAAACGAGCTACTCCACCCTTACAATCGTCGCTAACGCGCCGAGTCGCTGACGGCGTCATTCGGCGAACGGCCACCTTATCGGGTGATGTTTACATAGAAGTTAAAGTATATAACAGTAAGGACATTCAGTCCGTTCCGCCTGTTGATCGTTGGCAGCAGGCGCTTGTATCGTTAAAGTTTCAGGGCGGAACGGACTGTCCGGAGTTTAATACTATAAAAAAATTTTTGAAACAATGCAAGGGATCCTTCACAACTGAGGGCACTTTTTTTGCAGAAAAAAAGAAATAGTTTTTTTTCTAAATTTTTTATTATTTTTTATCTTAAATAATTATCTCTTATAAATTACTTTTCTAATTTTATTCTTCATAATTCAGAAATTAAAACTATAGGAAAGTGTCCTTACTGTTATATGCTTTAGACATAAGTTCCTAATTGATTTTATAATTATTAGGTATATCATTGTTTTTATAAAGTATCTTACTGTTATACGGTTGCTAAATCGAGCTTAAGTTACTATTGAGGGTCAAAGTAGCCAAATCTCATACACAGTATTTTCAAAATTATGTTATGTAGGTACAACGCGTGATAGGTTGATTAATTATTGTGTTTGATTGATCATTTCATTATAAGCAAGTTAACCTTATTCAATAGTTAGAACAATGCCTAAAACAATTTTTTGTACTGTTTGCGACATACAAGTCAAAAGTAAAGCTTTTGCTGGTCATTTAAAGAGTATAACACATAAAAACAATAGTTCAGTAAATGAGAGTAATGGTATTGAAAAAATTAGTAGCGCTTTTCGCGGCCGCATATCGTCATACCGCGTATCGCATAGCAACTCGTCTAGCGCTGAGCCAGACGAGCAGGCAGATAAGGAGCGCGCACGCGTTCCTTTCGAGTATTTGACTCTCTTGCGACGCAGAGTAAGGACTTTGCTTCAGGCACGAATGCAAACCTACTCTAGTCTCAAGGTTAATTTCGAGTTATTTTCTGAATTTATCTTGCATAAAGATAACTCAAGTTCAATAAAATCTTTTGCAACAGAAAACGTAGTCCTGCATCAACATTTTATATTTGATGATTTTTTTTCTGATATCATTCAAACAATCAGTAAAAAAGTTGACGAATTCGAAGACAGAGATAGTGGCTGGGCATTTGTTCGTAACTTGTATTTAGAGGTAAACTTAAACAAATTTAATCCCTTGCGTGCCTCAAGCTACATTGAATTGCCTAAAAGTATCAAGTCTAAACATGCTTGTATCAATGTTCAGAACAGAGATTCTTTTTGTTTCTTGTGGTGTATAATGGCATCGTTATTCCCTGCAAAGAATAATTGTCAGCGAATTTCTGCTTATCCACATTTCGATCCTATTCTCAACACTGAAAATATGACTTTTCCTGTTGGTTTCTCTGACATTCAAATCTTTGAAAAGAATAACCCCGATATAAGTGTAAATATTTATGGACTCAAAAAGAAATCTGTAGTTGTTGGACCTCTTTATAAAACAAAACGTCGTAAAAAACATCATGTTAATTTATTATTACTTGAAAACGGCTTACGTTCTCATTATTGTCTTATAAAAAATTTAGCAAAGTTAATTCGTAGTCAGATAACTAAACATCATGCAAAATTATTTTTTTGCGAAGAATGCATGATATTTTTTGATAAGGAAGATAAGCTGAACTCTCATGTTTGCAGTGGTGTGTCGACTATTCTTCCAAATGAAGGAACTGTAGTTCAGTTCAAACATTACGAAAGAATGCAAGATATGCCTTTTGTGATATATGCCGATTTTGAATCCATATTAAAGTCTGTAAACAAGAGCTCTATTACTAGCGGTACTACATCTTTACACCAACACGTGCCAGCGGCGTTTGCTTACTATGTTGTTTGTGCATATGATAGTTCGCTTAATAAATATATATCCTATCGCGGTGCTGATTGTGTTGAAAAATTTATAGAATACATAACGCGTGACATAACTAACATTCACAATATTTATCAATCCCCGGTAACAATGAATTTTACTAATAGAGATCAAACTAACTTTGATCAATCGTCACATTGTTTTCTTTGCAATACATTGTTATTTGATGATAAGGTCAGAGATCACTGTCATCTTACAGGACGTTATCGCGGGGCAGCTCACTCTTATTGCAACATTAAGTTTAGACTACCAAAATTTGTACCAGTATTTTTTCACAATTTAGCTGGTTATGACAGTCATCTGTTCATTCGAGAATTAGGAAATCTACCTGGTAGAATAAAAGTCATTGCAAAAACTAAAGAGAATTACTTATCATTCACAAAATTTTTTGAAATGAATGATCAGGATATTATGCCAGTTCGTTTTGTTGATTCTTTCAAATTTTTGGGGACAAGTCTTGAAAAGTTAGTTGCAAATCTAAACAAAGATGATTTTGTACACCTACCGCGTTTTTTTAGCACTGAAAATAATTTTAGATTAATGCTTCGTAAAGGGGTATACCCATACGAATATATGTCAGCTTGGAATGTATATGAAGAAAAAGAACTTCCTCCAATAGAGTCATTTTTTAGTACATTAACCAACAGTACGATTTCTGATTCAGACTATGCACATGCTAAGAAAATTTGGAAATCCTTTAAAATAAACAATTTAGGCGAATACACTGACTTATATCTTAAATCAGACGTATTATTACTTGCAGATGTATTTGAAAGTTTTCGAACTACTTGTAAAAGAACTTATAAATTAGATCCTGCTTTTTACATAACTGCACCGAGTTTGAGTTTTGATGCAATGTTGTTAAAAACAGCAGTAAAATTAGAGCTTATTACTGATTTAGAGATAATTAGAATGATTCAAAAAGGTATTCGCGGTGGCATTTGTTTGTGTTCTAACAGACATTCTAAGGCTAATAATAAATATTTAGAAGGCTATAACCCGTTAGACAAAGACAACTTCATAGTTTACATTGACTGTAACAATCTCTATGGTTATGCTATGTGCTCTTATTTGCCGCATTCAAACTTCAGATTATTAAGTGAATCAGAAATTAATACAATCGATTTTGTCAGTATACCCCTCGATGCACAATATGGCTATATCCTAGAAGTTGATTTAGAGTATCCTGAAGTTTTGCATAATCTACACAACGATATCCCATTCTGTGCGCAAAAGTATATGCCACCTGGTTCGAAAGATTCAAAGTTAATTCCAAATTTACATGATAAATTCGAGTATGTTATTCATTATGAGCATCTTAAAGTGTGCTTGAACCACGGTCTTAAGCTAAAAAAAATCCACAGAGTCATAGAATTTAAACAAAGTCCTTACTTAAAACAGTATATAGATATGAACACTGAATTGCGTAAAAGGGCAAAATCTACATTCGAACAAGATTTTTTTAAACTTTTAAACAATAGTATTTTTGGTAAAACCATGGAAAACACTGAAAAATATGTCGATGTTAAATTAGTTAACCAATGGACTGATGATAGAAATAAGACAAATAAAACTATAACAGCAGAACAATTAATAGCCAAGCCCAACTTTCGTAATGCAACTATTTTTACTGAAAACTTTGTAGCTGTACAAATGAATCCAGAAACTATCTCTTTGGACAAACCCATATATATTGGATTCGCGGTTTTAGAAATTTCTAAATCTCATATGTACGATTTTCACTATTCTGTTATGAAACCTTATTATGGAGAAAACATAAAATTGTGTTATACTGATACAGATAGTTTTCTTTATTCCATAGAAACCAAAGATTTTTATGAAGATTTAAAACTATCTTTTTTGACTTACTTCGACACGAGTAATTATCCTCAAAATAATATCTATAATATACCAATCATAAACAAAAAAATACCGGGTTTATTCAAAGATGAATTCGGAGGTAAAGTCATATCTGAATATGTTGGTTTAAGGTCTAAATTATATTGTATTAAAACAACACAAGATGAATTTAAAAAAGCAAAAGGTGTCCAAAAGTCTGCTATAAAAAATGTACATTTTAAGGACTACTATAAGGTACTCCTAGACGATAAATTAATAAGAAGAAAAAACATTATATTTAAATCATTAAAACATATCATTTTTACACAAGCTCAAAACAAAAGTGCGCTCTCGGCTAGAGACGACAAACGTATTATTTTGAGAGACAAAATTACTACTTTATCTTATGGGCACAGGGATGCTTTCTTTTAACTCATTAGGTACTCGTTTTGTGTATTTCATTGTAGTTCTCGTTTTGTGTATTTCATTGTAGTTTGTACGTGAGAATATAATGATGTAATATAATAGGTTTATGTCGTAGTATAATATTGTCTACAATAAAATTTAAAAAATCAATATTATCAATGTATTCTTGTTGTTATTTTAATTTGTGTTAACAGAATAAAATAAGCAAAAAATCCTGTATTAATTGTAAGCTAACATATTGTGTAAGATAAATTAATAACATTTATAATTAACATTTATAATAAATATTGTTGTATAAAATTTTTTTGTCTTTTATTTAAACAGATCTCTTAGTATAGTTATAAAGCACTCCTATGAAACATGTTATAACATGTTGTCAACACGTGGTGTAGGTAACATTATTTTACTGTTGATATTATGAAACATGTCACAACATGTCGAAGGTTCTGATTTAGTTCAAGCAAATGCTTTGATGATAGTAAATTAACCGAGTTCAAATTACGTAATACGATATTGCATAAACACCTGCGCTGCATTGCGCGGATTTTATTATTCACTTCATTAGAGTCACTTGTTAGCGACACTTGTTCTTCTTTTATAAAAATGGATTTAACTGTAAGTATTAAGTTATTCTTTTAGGTTAAAATTGAATCCAAAATTTTCTTTACTGAAAATTATATAATATTAATTCTATGTTTGTTACAGAACGAGACACAGGTGCAAGATTATTGGGTTCTGCCATGCGGGCAAGATCCATTAGCCGACTGGGACGAGCACAATGAAAAAATGAAGAAACAGCTGGCCGCCGAAGCTGCAGCCGAGGCCGCCGCCAAGAAACAGGAATCTAAATTAAAAAAGCGCAAGAAGAAAGAAGCATTATCTTATGTAATAACGAAAATGCCACAAAGAGGACGACGTGTCTTAAAACTTCAGATATATGAATACAACGAGCGGATAGACACCACTTGCGAAACGATTAGAGTGCAATATTCTGCAGTGGGAACATGTGATGAAATAATGGACCTAGCAGAAAATATAGTAGGCAAAATATCGACAAAATTAAGCGATAATTTAAATGATTAGGTACAGTAAAAAATATTATGTAAAAAGTTAGATATAAGATATTTTAAATAAATTTTATTGTGTGTAATTATTTTTGTCTTTTATTTCCCTATAGGTTAGATATTTATTAAAAATAATGTTTCATTATTAGATCATAATTAATTAATAAAATTTAATTTAAGATTTTATATAAATAAAGAGAACAATAATAATAATTATACACATATACAATCTAATTATGACATCAATAATGAATCATCATTTTGAAATAAAATTCAGGTATTTTAAAAATAATTATTTATTAAAATCATAAAAATATATTTCTTAAAATAATAATCATTAGTAACACTATACATAAATAATTGTGTTATTACAATTAATAGCTTAAATTAAATTTATAAGTAAATTATAATTAATTAGAAAACAATTCAAAACTATCTATATTATTATCGTCATACCATTGTTTAATACACATTACATTTTTTAAAGCACAATACTTAGTATGATTTGCACAAGTAATAGAATATTGTTGATATTCGGAAAAAAGTTTTGACAAATTAGGACACCCTTTTTCTCCTATATCCACCACTTCACAGTCATTACACAGATTATGGATCCATTTTATTTTCTCTAAGCCCTTGGTGAAAATTTTTTTCTCTTTTAAATATGGCATGATAATGCGTTTAAATTCTTTATAATCAATGTGACCATTACTCCAACGAATGCCTCGGTTAATTTCAATCCATCTCACATGTTGTCTTTCGTTATTTGTCAAGTAGTGATACGAATAAGGAGGTTTAACCAAAAATGTTTGAGTATGATTTTTATATGCAATAGCCAGTTCTTTAACAATAAATTGATTACACGAATCTTTAAATCCCTGGAGATCAACAATTATTGTATCTGAATTCATGATAACTTTTTCACAATATTGCTCAATGGTTTGTATTCTACAATACAATCATTAAGAATAAGACAATACGCTGTTGTATTTTCAGGAAATTCTGAATCCGCTTCAAGGTCTACACGCACATCAATTGGGCCACTTTTCAGTAATTCGTTTTGACGCGAACAATCAATCACAAATAATGGAGCCTTATCTTTAAAATCCTCAAAACCTAACAACGCTTCTGGTCGACGATTATAAAATGAATGCTGGAACTTTGCGTATTGTTCATATATTAAAGAATATTCCTCTCTTCGAAAATCAGTATTTAAATTTTCATATGGAAAGTAACATGAATTCAAGAATACTTTTACATTGCGTAAATAACAGTGATCAAATTGCGACATGTCTTTGTGCGGTTGCCTTTTGCGATCTGTTTGTAATCCGATAATTACAAAGCGAGGTTTTTCTATTTGCGATGATGTTTTAATTGACCAAGTATGTTTCGATGATTTTGGAAGTGCTGGGTATTCATAAAGATCCCAGTTTCTAAACACCATATTAATTGCTCGATCTCTCTCTAAATGCTTAAGTAAGTTTATTCTTTCCCGATCGGACACTTTGATATGTGGTACGCGCCAAACTATTTTTTTAATATCAATGGTATCACTAACAAGTTCTCCTGTGCCTACCTTCAATGAGTTTAAATTTGTGTTACTACGCAGTAAAATTAATTCATGTTTACAATTTATAATTATTTTTTGATAGTCTTCTGCGAATCCTAAAATTCTACTTAGTGGAATAGATACTGAAAAATTTCCAGAATAGGTACTTTTCGTACCATTAATATCCCAACCCCAGAATTTTGATGATTTTGACTCATTTTCGTTCATGCACAAAAGAGACTTCATAGTTGTTGTTATCCCAGCATTTTTAATTTTATCAATTTCTACTCCATTTAATTCATATCGAATGTCTTGGAAGAAAAAAAGGGCAGGATTATTCGTGAAGTTAACTTGACTAACTTTTGTTTTGTCGCTTTTGTGTACATTAACATAACCTTCTAAGTATAGTGTACTTGCTGACGGTAATATGTATAAATCTTGTTGGTTGATAGGAATGCGTATTTCATCATTGACATTAAAGCTGGTTACGTATGGCTTATATGAGTGATATTCAACACTCTCTATTGTGTTGTCGTGGACAACAGGATCTGCTATACTTAGAATACTCATTTTAGTAGTCCAATCAATTTAAGAAATTGTCTGTTTTCTTTGGTTAACCTTATCTTAGGTGTTCGCTTGGCGATGGTAAGTTTTGGAGTGATGTTTTTCACAGGTGTGGTCGAGTTTTTATTATTAAAATTAATCATTTTTTCTTTATATGTAAGTATAACTGTATATCTTCACCTCGTAAGTTAACCAAATTGTTTTCAGCGTCCACAATTCTTATAGTAATAGAAGTGACACTGCTTTGATTAACTGGAAAGTATATGACGTTATTAGGTATTTCTATGATTCTGTATCCTGGAGGCACGTTTGGTGCGAATTCGTGGATTATGTGACTAGGTTTTCCGTTTACATAAGAACCACTCACAATATCACATTCAATCCTTAGCACAGTTGTTGATAGAATGCTGACTGGAAATTGAGATTCGTGTAATATATTTGCTTTAAGTAACTCCGCCCCAAAGCCAAGAACTTTCCCCAGAGTACAATCTTTTTCGAAATGAATGTCTTTAGTACAAAATATAGATGTTTTTAAAGTATTGTTGTTACATATCAATTTAAACGAACAATCTTCAATATGTTCTTTTAAATAATCACTAATGTCGTGGAGTTCATATGAACCTTCTGGTATTTCAATTAATTGGTCACCATAATAAAATTTGTTATTTCGATCATCTATATTCGGTATTGAATTAAATGTAGAAAAATACAATAATCCACATTCATAATCTCCTTCCAATGGCAAGGCAGGTGAATAATTTGTAGTGGAAATTGAAGAAAAACTTGTTATTGAAAGTGTGAAAGACATTTTGCTACTAACAGTATGCGATTAAAAACATTTATTTTATATCACGGCTTCTCCAATATTTTTTTAAAAATTTTAAACATAAATGACCGCAATTAACAGTATCAAATCCTTGATATTGGATATAATTATATAAAATATCTTTACATTTTAAGTATTTGATGAGCTCTAAAGGTGGTTTAAGATCGCCGAAACTGTCAAAATATTCACAATATTGTTTATTTTTTACATACGCTACCCAGTGAGTGCCTTCACTATTTTTGTCGTCTAAATTGACTACAGCACATTCGATATGTTTTGGAAATTTAGGTAAATTGTCTCTCATATAAACTCCTCTGAAATATGGAATGTCACCTGCATGTTCTAATATATCAATATCAGTTAATGCTCTTCTGGGCAGCCTTTTACTCAGTTTTTTGAATTTCTTAGATACAAACCACTTCCTTTTTTGTATGGTTTAATATACATGCCTTTTCCTAAAGCAATGGCCTCCATTGTCCTGTTATGGCGTTCAGCTTCTTCTAGACTTTTCTTAGAAGCTTTATAGTCATTGACCGCTTTCGCTATACCTGCAGCACCCCCTGACAGTGCACCCAATGCTGATAATCCCGCAAATATTGGAATCAAAGGCAAGATTCCTCCAGTTTTAGGAATTGGTATTATTCGAGGTAAATTGAAATTTTTGTTAGAAAATAACTTTTTTGCCACTGAATATGCAATCTTTATTGCGGAGTTGTTGCTCTTCGGTTTGAGTTTCTTTAAATGTTTCTTTATTTGACTAATGACTGAGCTAAACTTTTTGGTTCCAGCACCTACTTTAAGTTTAGTTTTCATTACTTTGTTCACTAACCATGAGGCTGCTTTTTCGCCCGTACTAGAATTTTTTGATTTCATTCTTTGTTTCGCCATATTCATTAACTGTAAATCTGCCTTATGTCTGACGTCTAAATTAGTGTTATTTGCATAAGCTATGTCGTGTTGTTTGCAAGCTTCGTCTAGCCCATTAACCCCTTTATCCCCTCTCAAGAGCCTTTCTTTAAGTTTGGTGCCGGGTCCGCAGTAATTATATCCAGGTAAATGAAGTTCACACGGTAAATTATTTATCAAAGTATTAACAAGTCCTCTTCCCTCCATTGGTTGTATGGTAATGAATATTAATTACAATTTTATGCAATTTTATACTATGATTTTATTTTTGTGAATCCATGAATTTTCATTTTCGTTCAAACCCAACCACTTTACAAATAGTTTATTACCTTTCTTTCTTATTACCTTTTCAATTAAATAGACGTCAGGATGTTTTGTTTTAAGAAGTTCTTGCTCATAGAATGCTCCTAATATAGGTTGTTTATGTTGATCTTCTATATAATAAGTGATTGGGGTGCATTTATCATTAATATCTTTAATTTTAAATATTTCTGTTGACCAATTAGGAGTATATCCTTTTTGAAAAAATCCCTTATACTTACTAATGCGAACAAAATCTCCTTGTTGAAATTTAGGTTTTTTGTTATTTACTTGCTTCTTTAATCGGAAAATATTATTTCTAATGTAAAATTCATTGGCAGCATTAACAGCAATTGGTTTACATTTTATTGTACTATGTGTAGTGTTATTATAATCACCAGTAATTTGTTCTAAAGGCTGTCCTATCCATTTATAATTACCAACTAAATTAAATGTTTTGTATAACCTATTCTTTAAAGTTCTAATTAATCTCTCAACAATGGGAGCCTTTTTAACTGAGTATGTAGAATAGTGGTTGATATTATATTTTTGCATCAAGCTTTTGAATTCATCATTATAAAATTCTTTTCCTTGGTCGGTTTGCAGATTTCTCGGCATTCTTCCATCTCTAAGTATATTTTCAAATGCTTTTGTTACTTCAGTTTTACATTTTGATTTTAAAGGAACAGTCCAAGAATATTTGGAAAAACAATCAATTACTGTCAATATATATTTAAAGTTTTTATTATTTCTACCAAAACTTTGCATATCAATTAAATCTGCTTGCCAAAGATCATCTATTGATTTCAAAATAACAGAACGCCTGACAAAGTTTCTTCGCACTTGTTTGTGAATCTCATCAACTATTTCTTTTTTGCTCATCTTTATAAATTTCTTTAGTTTGATGATTGGTTATATCTCCAGCATGTTTTAGTTGAAACTGATTTACTATCATTTGAATTTGAGCCTTTATATTTTTAATTTCTGCATCTATTTCAAGTTTATCATAAAAAGCTGTAAGTTTCTGGTCGATATATTGCTTGTTAGCAGCTTCATCAGGAGACACTGGTAATTTTAATCCTTTAAGTCTTGATGATCTCAAGTCATAATCACCACCATTATTTTTCATCAATTTCTCATTTAAATTTGAATCTCCTGATCCTCGTCGCATCCTTTTATGCACATAATGCCCAAATTTGTCCATGTTTTTTTTTTTTAATCTGCTCTCACCAAATTCTTTATGATGACTGAATTTATGAAATGTGTTTTTCTTTATAAATGAATAGAAATTTTCGATGATGATAATTTCTTCTTCATGCAATTTCTAGCGTATGATACCACATTCTCGTAATTCTTCAATAATTGATATTATTTCATTATCAAGACTGGTATTACCAGCATCACGAGAAGCTAAAAGTAGTTTTAATCTTTCTACGAGTTCATTTGGATCGTCCCAATAAACATAATCGGTATGTGGTTTAAATTTTTTCATCGAAGGCAATCCTAAACCAGTGTGTGGAAGACTTTCAGTACTTGAACAATTCTTAGCTAACTTAAAAAGTGGTTTTATGACTTTTAAATATTTGAGCCCTTTATTGCTTTTTATAGGCTTCCTTGGATTATAGTCACGTCTATGTGCATTGGTATCTAATAAAATTTTTTTGTATTCAAGTAAATCGTTTTCAGTCAATAAATCCATATTAGGAATTTTTTTAAACAGTAATTCATTTAGCCCAGGTGTTTTTTTATATTCTTTGTTTCCTATTAATATATTATCTCCCATTAGAGTTACCCGAGACGATCCCATTTTAAGCTTGCCACGATCTGATCTAATACCGAATGGAGAATCGCAGAATACTTCAGAACTTAAAGACCAGTTATAGTCATCAGGATTTTCTGCCGATCTAAACGATGATCCACTTGTATTTTGCTCATTATTATTATTATCTTCATCACTTATTGTATTATCTGAACTATTTTCTTCCTCTGAATAAGACTTGTTTATTACAGTTGCGTCAGATCTCCTACGTTTAGCAAAACTATCGCCACTATCTTCATTATATGATTTAAGTGTTGCCAAATCGTTAAATTCTAATTTCTTGGTGCTCCAATTCGGAGAATTTTTTCTGAATTCATTGTTAACCGGTTTATTCATTTGCACCATTTTTTCGAGTGGATTTGTCAATGGTTTAAGTACAGCTTCAATAGCGTTATCTGTATCTAATTGTAATCCTCGCATCAACTTAACTTTCTTTTTAACAGCGTCAGCTGATTTTACAATTTGTGCTTTTATGGATTTTTCCGAATTCATTTTAGTAATATAACTTAACTGTATGAAGTCAGGATAGAAAATGAAAATAATATTAGATACACGACGATAAATATAAAAATATTGTTACCTAATCAAATTGTACAAATGTGTCAAACTTCCTCCTATAGCATCCTTGATTTTTATTACAATCTTTGTTTATAACTAAAAAATCATAGGAAACACTCCAAATTTTGGCACACATTTCACGAAACTGTTTCCACGTCATATCTGTGTTGACGTGTTCATCATACACATGTTTGAGATTAATATCATCTTGCTTGAATAAAATAATAAGATTAGCATTGTCCCTAATAAGTTGTTTTGGAATTTTGCTATAAGTTTGATTCAGGTAAAAACAGTCTATATTTTTATGTCTTCCCATTGAAAAATAATCACGTACATGATCTTGTTTTTCACAGGCAACATCATCAAAAATTATTACAGAATTCGGTTTGGCTTCCTTTGGGTTCAAAACACTATCATGTTCGTGGAATTTTGAAAAATGCACTCCAGGTACCATTTTTAAAACATGTTCAAGATATACGTATTTTGGTTGGTATAGTGTTTTGGAATAAATATATACATTCAAAAATTGTAATCCATTTTCATGTAAGAGAAGACCCACTAAAAGGTTGGTTTTTCCACAGTTAGACGGACCGCAAATAATACACCGGATTGTGTTTGGTAAAAGTTTTCCATGCCTTTCAACTTCATGGCTCAATGTTGCACCCACTTCATCAAACTGCAAATTCTGAGGTTGTTTTACAAATATCATGTAGTTGTTTAAATGAGAGCTGATGGAGAAATGAATAATAATACAATATTCGATCACTATATATACAGGCACAAATCAACTCATATCTCTCGACTTTTAAGTCATCATGTCAGTCATTTCAGAAAAGTAAAACACTGACGACTTGAAAACCAATTGGGCATTCTAGCACAGTTTTTACATGCATTGTTGAACGGAACGCAGTGATCCTAGCGAACGGTGTTTAGCAACGTTTAAAGATTTTACTTTATTGACGCTCCCGAAAACCAATTGGGCATTCTGGCACAGTTTTACATGCATCGTTGAACGGAACGGAGAGAGCAAAGCGAACGGAGTGCAGTAAAAACGATGCATGTAAAAACTGTGCCAGAATGCCCAATTATCACCTACTATTACTCTCTTTGTCCTATGACGTTCCATGATAATGAAAGTGAGGGTACAGTCAACAGTGATTCTATCGCCTGAGTAGTGATGTGCAAACATTACTAGGCACAGATAGGAGTAGCTAGTGAATTTACTGACCTGAAGAGTCTTAACATCTTATGACTCTTTAGTAAGAAGCGTTATAGACTTTTACATCACTGTGAATTCCTAGGTGGCTCAGTACTAAATATGGGCAGCGTTATATCTTACCATCAGGAGAGCGTCTTGCTAGTCTTCTTAATTCTTTGCATAAAAAAATGTATTTCAACCAAAGAGTTTCTACCTTGGACGAGTCACTCAAAACTAGCCAATCGCCTTGTTTTGGCGATTTTGTTTTAATACAGTAAATCACTATTTTTGTTTTGTTCATGCATTTAGATAAACAAGTAAAATTTTAATACAAGCTTTTAATAATACCATGTATGTAGTACCAAAGTACTCGTCAAGACGAATCAAATGAGCCCAAACTCGATGGGGTTACGTCGTTTAATTACGGAGTCCCTATGGCCACCTTCGATCTCCATCATCAGATCAGCTTCATGTCATAATAATATTGCATTGTCATCAGATTTATACATGCATGCTAAATTTCAGCGGATACCGGAAAGTGGGTCAAATTAATCTTGCAAGATTTGATTACAGACGGACAGACAACAGACAGGTGAAAGTAAATAAAAGCTTGTAATATATAGATTTTAATGTATGTTCACTTACTTAAGATTTTCCCCACTAAACTCTTTAGACAGAAACTTGGCGAAATGTTCCTTTCCCGCGGGATCTTGCAATAACTCTCGTAGACTGAACGACCAACGACGGACTCGGCGCAAGGGTAGCGGGTCTTTGCTGTGGACAAGAGAATTATTTGTACATATTGTTCTTTTTTGTAGAAATTGTTCTTAGTTTTGTAGATTTTTTTCTTGGTTTTGTAGAAATTGTCCTTGGTTTTGTAGAAACGGTTCTTAGTTTTGTAGAAATTGTTCTTAGTTTTGTAGCAATTGTTCTTGATTTTGTAGAAATTGTTCTTAGTTTTGTAGAAATTGTTCTTAGTTTTGTAGAAATTGTTCTTAGTTTTGTAGAAATTGTTCTTAGTTTTGTAGAAATTGTTCTTAGTTTTGTAGAAATTGTTCTTGGTTTTGTAGCAATTGTTCTTGGTTTTGTATAAATTGTTCTTAGTTTTGTAGAAATTGTTCTTAGTTTTGTAGAAATTGTTCTTAGTTTTATAGAAATTGTATTAGTTTTGTAGAAATTGTTCTTAGTTTAATGGATTTTTTATTTATTTAAAATGATGAAAAATAACTAAGGCCGCCGCTACAAAATTTTAGATTACATAATATTATATTTCACTAATCCTTTAATATGGGTATCAAATGAAAGGGCTTGAATAGTATTAGGTAGGTGTTAGGATTTTGGAGTGTTAGGTTTATTTATTGTAACATTTAGTTTTTAAGCTATTGCATAGCTTCTATCGCGGGCCTTGAGCGTGGGGACCGAATCCAGAAATTCCGTAACGAAAAAACCTAACACCCCCCACTCCGACCGGCACAGCGGTGATACTATAATTATATAAGACGACCTCTGTGGTGCGGTGGGCTAATACCCGCCTGCAACGCAGAAGGTTGCGGGTTCGATTCCCGCATGAGGCAAATATTTGTGTGATCCACAGGTATTTGTTTCTGCAGGGTGATTCACTTATCCGATACCGAAACCGAACCGAGTGCGCTACCGAAAGGAAAAGGAACCGATCGAAAAGTCAAAACCGACTGGAAAGTATCTTCGTAAATCTTCGGGCTCTACCGAGTAAGGAACCACCTACACGGCAATTGGACAGTAAAATAGAGCATAGATTACAGATCTAACTGTTTACGAAGATACGTTTCATTTTGGTGGTTCATTGTAGTAAAAATATTTACCCATATAATCTGTTGAAAAGTTAATGTGCATAAATTTAGCTAGCACACTTCGAAAACATTTCCCATCTGTGATGAGTGATGTAACTTGAGTTTTAGCCTTTTTGAGATTTTTACATATAAATAATGAGAAACAAAATAACGATTTTTTTCGTCTTACTCACGTTCTATCTTCTATAGTTTGGGAGATAATTTTGTGAAAAGTGATACAAATGCACTATTTTTGCAATAACAAAGTAGTTATGAATAAATTTCAAGTTATACTATCTCCGATTTCATCTACTCAATTATAATCAGTATTTTGTGGTTGGTGGTAAAATTGTGATTATAATCATTTTCACATGAAAACACTACTGATATATTACTTTTCACGTTTTTTTACAATATTTGCCAGGGAACAATTTAAATTATATCTAAAAATACATAGAATATTTTTTTAAATGTAAGCAAAAAAAAGTACTATGTGTTATAGTGAGATTTGAAGTCTTAACGCCAATCAATATCAGGCCTAATAAAACCTTAAAACCTAATGTGTAATGGGGCAATTTTCATCTAAAGTCCGAAATTGGGGACATATTCTTTAAAAAAGTTTAACAGTAAACCTATAGATCAAACCATTTCAATGATAAATATTACTAACATGACAATATTACTAACAACATAATTTAATAGGTAAATGATTTATTATTTTTTTAAATAAATGATAATATCAAGATGATTTTAGGGTTCCGTAGTCAAATAGCAAAAACGGAACCCTAATATATTCGTCATGTCTGTCTGTCCGTCCGTATGACACAGCCACTTTTTTCCGAAACTATAAGAACTATGCTGTTGAAACTTGGCAAGTAGATGTATTCGGTGAACCGCGTTAAGATTTTCACACTAAATTAGAAAAAAAAAACATTACACTTTTGGGGCTCCCCATACTTAGAAGTGAAACAAAAAAAAAAAACTTGTATTATTATTTACGATTGATTGGATAAAATTATCGGTATAGTAGGTATAGTGCGGATATAACTCACTGGTTTTTCATAAATTACTTAAATAATGAAATAATTTTAAGAAAAACTGTAATGCGGAATGATAAAAACTCTTTTAAGTAAAAGCTAATGTAGCACACATAGTTCGTACACGAGATTTTTTTGGATCTTGTTTTTCTCTCCTGGAAAAGGGCGATTTTCGACTTATATCACTCATGACAGAGCCCCAGTCATTCATTGGCAAGCATCAATCATCTTTGTCAACTCAAATTATAATTTGTCTATGTCAATCATCATCATTGTTTTCAATCGACGGATTTTTATTTGGTATTTTATCTAAATTTTAAAATTATAAATAAAGTTACTTTTCTTACAATTCCTTCCTGTTCATATCCGTAATGAGTATTAATTTGATTTAAAATTGTTCGTATTCTCAGAGCACACGAGTAACCACTATTGTGTCGGTATATTACTTGTGAGATACCTACATTGTGTTTTCATACGATGGCCAAGTCGTTCTATTAATATAAAACATAAAAGATTTTATCGATTTGGTAATACATGGATCTCATAATTTTTACGGTAGATGAACTGCGAGCTGCGAGACTTGGTTTTTTTACAGTTATGGTTTGAAGGCACATTTCTTTCGTTATTGTATAATTGAAAAAGCATGAGAAGATAATGGATTATACAAGTTTTTCACTTAATTTTCACACTTTACTTTCATGTGTCCGTCTGTCTGAGCTGAAACTTTGCATGAATATTAATGAAAGCTTGTTTTAAAAAGTTTTTTTAAATTTACTTGCTAATAATTTCAGTTACTTTAATTAGATGTGATGCGTAAGCATTTAGTTCCATATTTGTATTGTAGGTATATTTTACAGCGCTATCATATTAGGATTAGTTATGTAAAAGTAATGTTTAGTTTGTTAGATAAAATAAATTTAGTTCTCATTTACTACGTTTTTGCACAGAAGATCCATTAGAAGCTTCTTTGGAGCGGTAAGCTGCTGCTCTCGAAAGAGTGGCAGATGGTGAGCAGAACCTTTCCAAGGCCATCACCGAAGGGTGCAATAATCTATCAACAAATCTAGCAAATGCGCTAGGGAATATAGCAAGAACTATTAAAACGTACGCGACTTATCAAGAAGAGGCTTTAAAATGAAAATTGGTATACACAGTGGTACAGCTTACATTTTGATCATTAAGCTGTTTTGTAAATGTCTTAAATTAGATTAATATTCATTGTCTCAGTTCAATGCCTTACAAAGCACCTCAAATAAGCCAATAAAAACTCATAATTGTAATTCTTAGCCTTTTATTTTTACTGCCACAAAATGCAAGTAGGTACCTAATTTTTACTGAGTTTTAAAACTACTACTTATACGCACGCAAAGTAACAATACTTAACATGTTTGACGCACTAACCTACATTATGTTATGCCCGGGTCTAAGCTACCTCTATACTAAATTTCAACTCAATCGGGTCGGTACTTGAACGGATGACCATCCGTTCAAGTGTGAAAGAGCAACAAAAATACATTCTACATCATTATACATACATTCTTTAAAACTTTTGCGTTTGTAATATTATTAGAATATTATATCAGCGTATACAACCCTGCAGATAATTTATAATAATCTATTAATTATGGCTACTCGGGCCTGTAATCCTCTTTGTAATAGGGAATTATTTTCTTGAATTTCCATAGGTTCTGCGATCAAGTCATCACTGCTGGTATCATATACGCAGTTAGGCCATTTTTTAAGCACATATTGTGTAGGACACAATATGCACAATACAATATGCCATGCATTGTGTAGCACATGCAATAACAATAATTCTTCCACATTTTTCTGGTGCATACTCCAGCACGGGACTTTTGTTTAGGCATCTAAAACGGCTCTTTAAAACTCCAAAGCACTGAGCCGCTCAACTGAGTTGCAAGCCTGAAAGCAAAGTACTAATTTAATGTTAACTAATAAAACAACAAAATATATAATCGTACGTATAGCCCTAATATCGGCTAACGTCTCTTGCGTGCTCGAGCCTCCGGGTCTGAGTAGATCCGACAGTAAAAGGCCGAAGGGGCTGACTCTGGTGCCTTGGAAGAACGGGAAGTGCTTAGTGTGGGACGCTACTTGTGCCTGCACTGTCGCCGCCAGCCACTTGACGTACCATCCACTCACCGTCAGCAGCCGCGGAAGACGCCAGTTTGAAGAAGAGGCTTAAGTACGCCATGGCATTTCGTCCACGTTGCTGTAGAGACCATGGCCAGTTGGGGCAGTGAAGCGCGCGGTTTCTTTAAGGAGATCGGTCTGAGGATCTCAGAAAAGAGCGGTGACTCCCTCTCCGGCTCACTGATCTTTATTTCCGTTTTACTGTTAAATTCAGTTATTGAAGTAGATAAAATTTATATTTACGTTTATTTATATAAACGTAAATATGAAAGCAAGAATGACAGGATTTCGGTATCGAATCAAGTGAATCTATCAAAATGACTCTTCCGAAACGAAAAGGCACCGATCGTAACGTCAAATGCAATTCACAAAACCGATTGGTAAGGATCATCGGCAATCTTCGGGTCCTACCGAGTAAGGCACCACTTACACGGAATTTCGGCAGTAAAATTGTGATACAAAGAGGTAATATTATTATAATGACATATCAGTGCCATTGATTGTCAGTACAAACAATAAATGTCGGTAGCCAATTTTATTGGGAATTTTAGAATGTACAATTTATTAAAGAAATTTAGATTTTTTAAGAGAAAAAGAGCAGTAGAGTAATAATTGAATTGGAACATCCTAATCTTGCAAGGGGCCAAGCTTTTGGATGCTAACATGACGTGTAAAAGAAAGTTGGACGACTAGTAGAGAAATAAAATACGTCTTGTTAATATTTTGATTCCTTGGAGTGTTGATGTGAGATGCTGCCTGTGTACAACAACAAACATACAAGCGTCCGCTCATTTACCAAAAGCATCAAAGGTGACTGGCACAGCCGCAGAGGACGAGGAAATGATTCTAGCAGAAGACGAGTGTGATACACAACAAATTTCTTCCGTTCCCTTTAAGGACCATTTGACTCTTGGGAATCGACGCATTTATTTCATTAAGGCTGTTATCCGTTCAAGCATCAAGATCCGTTGCAGAATTTTTAAAATTTATGCATTCATAGGGACAAACAGACAAGTGACAACATAAACAACTTTGTTTTATACCTACTGTGTATGTGTTATGTTAATGTATCCAACTTTATAGCCCCTTTAATAACTGCAAGTTTTTTACTTTAAATTATTCAATTAGGTAAACCTACTTATTTATAATGTATCCCTTTAATTTAATTAAAAATAATATTATGATAATTAACACTCTTTATTTGCTGTTGTTATTTATTGTTGTCCTTCATTTGTACTTATAGCACGTAGGTACTGTTAACTGTTACAATTATCCTACTAATATTATTATAAATGTGAAAGTTTGTAAAAATGTAAGGTTGCATATATGTGTGTTTGTTACACTTTCACGCCTAAACGGCTGGAACAATTGAGCTAAAATTTGTTACAGCGTAGACCCTGGAATAACACATAGGCTACGTAAAGCGAGCAAAACCACTGGGCGCAGCTAGTGTGTGTATGTGTATGTAATACGCATTTTGCGGCTAGCCAGACGGCAGATTGTCCGGCTGTCCGTGGGACTTGGGACACGGTTGTAAAATTGCGGCTAGCCGGACGCGTAGGTACTGTGTAGGATATCGCAGCATCCGGCTGTACGACGTCCGCACTACCGTGCGTACAAAGACTGCGGTTTTTTACATTGGTCCGCACTGCGGTCAACTGCAAAGTGCGTATTTAATTTTACACGACATGTAAAAGTTAAATATGCTTTTAACTCATTATAATAGTAATTGAAGTAAGGTACGATATTTTTAATTTATCACACATATTAAAACCGCATTAAATAAGCGAGAATATCATCATCAAAATATGTATTTTTTAAGTATAAAACTTTAATTCGAAAGCATTCCGCGGCTCAATTTGTGCCGGAAGAAAATATGCCATTGCACCGATTTTTACGTCATAAATCCTCGACTCGGTTTCAAATACGGATAAGTGAATAGCCATCATATCGATAGATACGTCATTTCATTTCGACGTTTTAAATTGGCACGGAGCTTCATACATTTATAGCGTATCAAATCTGTTCGGTCTCGGTTCGGTCTCGGCTCGGTTCCCTGACGGATACTTGAATAGCTCAAAATCGGGAGCCGTTGTTAAGTTCCTTAACCATCGATTCGGTTCCCAAATACGGATAAGTGAATAACCCTGCTGGTCTGGGTGGCTTTCAATATGTATTATAAGTATGTATTTACAAAAGAAAAGTATATAAGTATTATATCCGTTATCCTAACCACCATAACACAAGCATTAAGTTGCTTAGTATGGGGTTAGGTGGCGCTGTGTATATTGTCCTGATTTTTTTTTTTTTTTTATAATTACATAAGTTGATAAAAAATGCTATGCAATAGCTTTACCGCGGCAGTCTCCGAGTGCCACACGTCTTTTTTTTTAT